>CM029358.1:31650029-31688819 GCA_017140985.1 Hormaphis cornu
CAACTGGCTCAGCAGTTAAATACCATAGATGATTAATGAATCCCGGAACAGGTACGGTAGGGTCGCGTCACTGCTGTGTGTAAATAGAAATCACGGTCGGTAGAATCTCGGGACGATCACGGCACGGTCACGGCACTGTCACGTCACTGCTGTGTGTAAATAGACCTGAATTGTTTGTACGTTAGTTTCAACATTATGATTGTAATTTAACGGTGTAAAAATGATGTGCGCAGATATTTTTAAAGAAATAATGGAACCAATAATGAATTTGCGAGTGCTCGATAAATCGAAAAAAGAAATTCTGTCCGATTGTGCAAAAGCGCATAGGAAACGATTAATATTATTATAATATATTATTGACAAAGTATATTCGTTAAAGAAATAATAATAACCGCGAACACGAAACGGTGACCTACTATAAAAAACATGTACAGCTAATGCCAGTGCGTTTGATGAGTGAATAACAAATTACAATCTTCTAATTTGGGCTATGGTCAGTGTACACTTGTCCACTTACAACTCTACGTGCTCTTCAAATTGTACTAATGCATTTTAGATTTTAATACTTTTTGAGCACTCGAGTTTCCCGATCGTGGAAAGGGGGGCAAACAATATAAGTTAAACTCTAAAAAGTGTTCCATCAAGTGTATAGTTGCCTATCCAACAAACAGATTTTGACATATTCATTTTACTAGTCAGAAAATTCACTTTAAAACACCTGACTGTTTACAACTAAATTACGGATGTTGTAGAAAAATGTGCATTTATGTTGTTAGTAAAATTTGAAAACCTTGTACAAGACGTATGTTAAAACCGAACCTTTTTGATTAGCACCGTAGAATAATATCTTAACTAATAATAATAATATCTTAAATAAATAATAAACGCATCCCGGCAAAATAGGTCAAATCTACGTCATTTTAAGATAAATTGCTTTTAATTATTTGACAACATTTAAGGCATTTTTGAGACAGTGAAATACCATAATAATAACAACTGTTATGTATGGTGTTCAAATTTCAGATACTTTCTTAAAAACTTAATACCCACGGTAAGAGAATTTTTATGATATTCATATTTAAGATTTTCCCTTTCAAGAGGGCGCATTATTGGGAGATTGATTAGCCCCTTGCTCGAAAGAATAATTTGGCCCTTAAATAATCCGATTCAACGCTTAGTCAAATAGACTTGGTACAGAAAATTTAACTCAACAATTTTCAAATTATTTTGAAATTTGTAACAGATGTGTATTATTATTGTTTAAGGGTCTAAGTCGTTTGTCGATTTTCTAATACGACTAAGTTTGAATTTTTCCATTTCACGTTCTAAAAATGGTCCTAAACTTTCGATTATATCAAGAAATGTCATGTACATAACAGATATTTGAGAGCACTTAATCATTATTTTGAAAGTATAAGTGGATTTTTAGTCATGCCAAAACATTTTATTTTTAAAAACATCAGTTTGTATTTCCATGATTGTGATTTTTCTCATTAGGCTTAGAGCGAACACTGACAAGTTGAATTAAAAACAAGAACGTAAACACTGTTTTTACAAAGTGATTTTGCAAATAAATAAGTTTTCATAATTTTATGGTCGTTTAAAATTGATCAAATATCGTCTTAATTTCAATATTTTAATTTTTATTTATGTTTTTCAAAATAAATATTTTCAAAAATTATTTTGTAAAAACATAGTAGACATTATAACAAGATCAGAAGTGTTTTTAAAATAAAAATTTAATAAGTACAACCCGTTTAACTTATTAAACTGCTAAGACCATATTTGCGTCATAAATTTCAGTGCGACAAAGACCCTTAAACATTGTGTAACATTTAAAACATTTATAATCATTACTTTTGGAAGTTATGACCAGATAAGAAGAAAAATTTAGTTGAAAACATATTTGCTGTACTTTTTACTGTTTTTCTCAAGGTATAATAACTTTTTAAACACTGAAAATTTTTTAAAGTCAGTAGTACAATGCACAAAAGTCTTGCTTGTCTATCGAAAAACAGATCTTTGCATTATTAAGATTAGTAAAGTTCAATATGTGCAAGTGTGCAAAAAAAAAAAAAAAAATAAAAATAAAAATCATATATCTTTGATCAATCAATAGCTTTCTTGCTCCGCTCAGAACCCTAAAAATATATAGAATGCGTAATTAGAACATAGTAAACCAAAAACTATTATTAATGATTTTTACATCGAAAATATTTGTAATTTTTATTATTTTTACGTGTATTATTCAAGTTTAAATTTGTTGTTTAACAATATTAAAAGTACACAGTAATAAATATATATTTTATTTTAGCTGATTATTGTAGTAGTAAAAACTCTTGCTCATGTTTTCCTCCAGCAATAAAAACCATAAATACTGGTGTTCCGTTGTCAATTGGGCACCTGAAACGTACAAATAAGATTATTTTCACATTCAGATAAATACAGTTTTTATAAGAATATTCTTAAGTTTTAGAGAACAAAATTCTTATAATTAATGAGCAATTGATATAATTCAAAATTTTCTACACAATTTACAATAATTATTCAACTAAGAACTCAATAGACTTGAGTATAATATTTTAATATTCATATATTTTGTAAATAAAAATAAAAAAAGTATTATTAAAAAAAAAAAATAAAAAACCATTAATAAATTGTTAGAAATTATTGAATTTGTTTAAAATTAAAGTTTTGATTTTAACAACACAAGCAAATTATTTTAAATCTATTATCAAAACAACTCAACAAAAAAATACCAAAAATCAGCGAGTAATTAAATGTTCTTTTATTAGAACATAACAAGAACAAAATAGCTGGGAAATTATGAAAAAAAAAAAAACAACTTTTACCTTAACAATGTTAATGCTTCAAATAATGTACATGTTTTTGTTTCAATTTTTTCAACTTTAGTTTCGGTCTTGGAATATTCACTTATAGCCTCAAAATACATGTTTACTGAATCTGCATTATATTTTCCTTCAACATCCCATTCTGGTTTTTCAGAAAACATTTCTTCTAAATGACTATAAAACCTAAAAAACAATATTGCAATTTACTAAGATAATTATTTTCACGATTCATTCAAACAAAAATGCAAACTTGTTAAAAAAAATTTATTTTACAATCGTTCAATTACGGAACAATATACTTTAAAATCTGTTTATACTTAATAGCATTTTTGTTTTTAAATGTAGTTTATGTATATAATATAATAAGAATAAGAAATTGAGCATTGTACAAAATACTATGGTACCGATTGTACACTATGTTTGATTTGGAAAGGCTCTAGGTACGAGTGTACGAAAAATCTGTTTTTTTTTATGTCCAAGTCTACTTCTGTTTTGGTGATTACCAACATTTATTATTTCAATATTTATACCAATATTATATACATGTTTGATTAATGTTAATATTTAAGCCTAAATTAGTTAAAAAAACCAATGATATTTATGAATAATGACATAAGTGTAAATTTGACTGGTTTTAATAAATATCCAGCTCAAAAGCAAAGAAAGATATCAAAAAGTTTTGGTTATAATTTTGTAAAGATTGACAAAGGGTTACTACACTACCATGTTACAAAAATCGGAAACTGTGAAATATTTAGCCACTGGACCGGGAATTGAACCACAACCTCTAGTTGTCCAGAAAAATTGCTCTCCCACTAAGCTACTTAACAGACGTCTTTTACAACGCATCTAAAGTCTATTTAACTAGTTGCTAACAATTTTGATTCAGTGAAAAAAGTTCTAAAACATTAGGTTGAACTAAATAATTTGCTTTTATCTTTTATAACAATAAATAGTAAAATTATCATTAATTTTATATTTTAACGGTTGGAACTGAAAAAAAAAAATCTACTTACGTAGAATCTTCATGAAATTTTTGAATAATATCAGAAGTTTGGTATTCTGGATACAAAAATGTAACAGGCCATACAAGACGATTTTCAACCAAATGCACTGGGTATATTAAACCAGGTATTTTAGGGTCTAGTATAGTCAAGTCTTTAATTGGACCACCTGATAAACATCAAAACATTACCATCATTCTCATTCCATACAAGTTAAATACTACAGTTTGTGCTTACTTTTTTTGCCAACTATGTTTAATTGTCTTTTGTTAAGTTCATCTAACAGTTGTTGCTTTTGAATTTCCTTCTTTTTTTCAATTCTTATTGCTTTTCTTTTTTCCATCTCTATGAATTTCTATTCATTTCAAAACAAGGTTGATAATTTTTCTTTTACGTTACACATTAATTGCAAACATTTACTTTAGATTTAAATGCTTCATTTTTCATTTCCTTTACACTGTTATCTCCTGGGACTTGTTCCAAATATTTGTCACAAAAATCTAAACACTTGTCAAATTCTTTTAATTTCATACAACAATGTATGGCTCGCATTATTGTTTTTTCATAGTCCGGTTTTAATTTGAGGGCCTGTTCGGCAGCAATCAAACTAGACCTGAAAATATTAAAAGTTTAAAATAGATTAAAATTGTGAGAAAGGTCAGATGTAAAACTATTATCTGTTATTTTGCATTTTGCAGAAAAGTTCTCCTAGTGGTTTTAATTCTTTTATTGGGTAAAAAAAAATATATCTTCAAAATTGTATACTTTTATATTAATTTTAACCCATGGTGTAATGCAAATAACATGATTGTATGTTTTGTTATATTTTTTATCATACTACAAGAAAATTGGAAAAATCTAATATTGCTTGAGAATTTTACTAATGCTGTTTATTTGATTTTGTGCATGCGCAATACATGAATTAATTTTTAAACAAAACAATTATTTTCACAAAACAGTACATTTTCAACAAGATTTACCATGTTATTTGAATTAAAACTTTGGATTTTGTCATAGATTAAAATTAAGATAAAAAGCTGAAATTATTAGAGTATTTTTTTTCCACCCAATAACAGAATCTACGTTCCCGGGATCAGAAATTTTCAACAAGATGCAAACTATAACAAAAATCATTATTTACATACAAACCATGTTTTACATTGACTACTATATTAACTAATATTAAACTACCAGCCTAATACAATTATAATCAAGCACATTAATTGTAATTCCGCTTTTAAATAAGTTATTTAAACACTATACCTGTAATTTTGTAAAAAATAATGCGATGCCGACAAGTTGTTATACATCTGAGCACGTAGTGTATCATTTTGAAATTCTAACTTAAGGCCTTCCTGGTAAGACAAAATGGCTAATTTATATTTGCGGCATTTAAAATTAAAATTTCCATCAACTTTATGTTTATCGGCCAACTCTTCAGGAGTGTTATCAAGCGGATCATATCTAAGATTCTGTAAGCCTTCGACTAAAGGAGACATCTGGTCTTCTGGTTCAGGAGTCTTAGTCATGAAAAATGGGTGTTTCTCCATTTCCTACAGAACAATAATCATTGATATTAATACATGAGATAGTTAAAATTAATACACAGTCCAGAGAATAACACAATATTATTGTTACTTCACGCCAAGTTTCTTCTTTCCAACCATCTTTATAAGGTGTCTTCTGGAGACTGTCTATAAAATTGTCCAAATCTTTGTCCAAATGACTAGCTAATTCTGCGCGTTCCTCTTCAGTCATTGGTTTTTTCGTACCATCAAATGCTCTAAAATTTTTATCATCACAGGATAAGTAAATAATAAAAATGGACACTAAACGTCTAAGTATAACTAGGTACTTAAAAACAAACAAAAAAATATTTTTTAAAAGTTACTTACAAAGATTTATCCATTTCTAATTGAGAAATATTCAAAAACAAAATTTGAATAATTATTTAATACATAGGTGCCTAATACTCGTACTTTATGCCACTAAATTATATTATTCAAAAGTAAAATATGCCAAAAATATTAATTTATTAATGCGTTCTTTTATATTAAATAATAATTTGTTTCATAGAGTAATATGATTCTATTATCTATGTGCGAATCAGAATAGGTATCTGATAACAATTTATTACATTTATCTATAGTGATAACTGATAAGATATTAAAACTTTCCCGCCAACGTTTGCAGATTGTTGAATTGTTCATTATAATAATGTTATTTATTTAATTTTTAAATAGGTAACACTTTCACTTGTTACTTTCATTATTTGTTTAATTGTTTTTACCGTTTTTAGATTTTTAGTTTCAATTATAATCACAACTCACAATTTATAATATTTTACAGTTGCAATCCAAAATTTTAGATGTCTGGCCAAATCAAGCCAATAAGTAAATTGGACGTACATAAAATATGTTCCGGTCAGGTAAATTTCACATTAATCAAAGCCGTTTAATATAATTACGTGTTTATACTTTTAAATGTATAATAAATCACAATAATTATTTTAGGTCGTATTAAACTTAGCTACAGCCGTAAAAGAGTTAATAGAAAACAGTTTGGATGCTGGAGCTACTTCGGTTGGGCTGAAGCTCAAAGAATTTGGTAAAGATATGGTTGAAGTGACGGATAATGGAGCTGGTGTGCATCCTGATAATTTTGAAGGCCTCGGTACTATTATCGGAACACTATGCATGGTTAAACGTATTATTTTGTTTTCGTTTCCATATTTTGCAGCCCTTAAACATCACACATCTAAAATTCAAGATTTTGCTGACTTGACTTCGGTGGAAACTTTTGGTTTCCGTGGAGAAGCATTGAGCTCATTATGTGCGTTAAGCGATGTGACAGTAACAACTAGACATTCATCACAGTCATGTGGCACTAAACTAGTGTTTGATTGTATTGGGAATATTAAACTAAAAGTTCCTATAGCTAAACAAGTATGTAATATTAGGTAGTATATATCATCATTTTTTTCGTTACCTAGACGTGTATAGAATGTTTGGACTGTAAGTGGCCTAAAAAAATTGAAATTATTATACTTAATATTGAACTAAAAAATACTGTATTTTTTGCCAAAACAACCTACTGAATGCAAATTTTTTTTTTTTTTTTGCACGCACAAGAGCAAAAATTAAAATATTTAATCTACCTAACGTTTTTACAATAATATAGATTGGAACTTCTGTTACACTGTCTAATCTGTTTTCCTCTCTACCGGTGAGGCATAAAGAGTTCCACAGAAATCTGAAAAAAGAGTTTGGAAAAATGATTCAAGTGGTGACTGGTTACTGTTTGGTTGCTACACAAGTGAAGTAATTCATGACATTTGAATGTGGTCATTTTCTTAGTCAACTGTTTTTTTATTTTTAGAGTGTCCTGCGTCAACCAAACAAAGTCTTCTAATAATGTTATCCTCTCAACACACGGAAGTAAAACAGTAATAGAAAATATATCATGTATTTATGGTTCTAAGCAGGTAAATTGTTATCTTGGAAATAGGTACTTAACAAAACCAAAAAAAAAAAAACACTGACTAGGTACATCAATAATTCCTATTCCTTTCATGTTTTTTAAGGCCAATAACTTGTTGGCAGTAACAAAAGTTGTTCCTGAAGATGAGGACAGTGACGCGGCAAATATTTTCGAACTTGATGGTTATGTGTCTAGCTGTGATCACAGTTGCGGTAGAAGTTCTAAAGACAGACAGTTTTATTTTATTAATTCAAGACCTTGTGAACCTTTAAAGGTACTTAATAGTATTTAGGTATTTTATTTTAAAATTTATTTATGAGAATTTATGGTATTTATTCAACAATATAATCAAATTATAATGTTGCTAACCATATGTATATATTTTTAAATAAATAAATTAACTTGGCCATCGCACTAAACAATCTAATTCAATATAGATAATAATATGTATTACTTGTATTTACATTTTGTCTTCATGCGATTGCCGAGTCAATTTATTCATTTAAAACATAAAAGGCTTTTAATAGATATTGATATGGTCACTATAGGATGTTGTTAGGTTAACTAATTACGTAACAACTTAAGACAGAAGGTCCCTTAAGTAGGGACTGAATAAATTACTAACCGACTAGGTATTATATGGATCTTACAAATTTTTACGGTAGAAGAACTGCGTTGCCAGACTTGGTTTTTTTTTACAAGTATTGTTTTTTATGGGATATGTTTTACTTCAAAAGATATGACTTTTCAATATATGTTCACTATTTCTATTATAAATTATCATACTAAACATTATTTTTTAGATTCCAAGCAGAGTAAGCAATGTATTCATTATACAATGATGTTTAATTTATGTATCACATTATTATTTTTTTGTTAACAACTTTTTGAGTTGGAAAATTAATGTAATATTATTATCTAATATTTATGTTATACGGGTACGTCAAATTAGTTGACTCAAAATGGTAATTCAATAATTTAATTTTTTTTTTTTATTACTATTTTAAGTTATGATCCAAAAATAATTAAGTCATAATTTTCACAAATGTACCTGGCAAAATGAAATTTAAAGTTTTTATACTTTATTGGAATAGGTAACATACAATAAAATTAGAATACATTTTTGGGCAATTTATAGAAAATTGAAATTTTTTAATTTATTAATTTTTGAGGGATTAATAAACATAAAATATATTATTTTCAGTTTAGATTCTTAAAACTTAAATACAATCTAAACAACATAATTTCTTATGCATGATTAAACAATACTGAAAATCAAATTAAATTTTTTTTGGATTATTGAAATTTTTACCTATAAATAGTAATAGTTGTTAATTTTTTGTTTAACTTCTCTAAACATTTTATTTGTTCAACACACACATATTGAAATTGAAGAAGTTAAAACATCATTCAAATTTTAAACAATCTTTACCATTTATGAGCTAAAAATAGTACATCAAAAATTATTTTGTACATTTTAGTTAATCAAAAATGTAGTTATAACTCAAAACATTATTTAATACTATTAACACATATTTTCAACTCTTAACGTATACACAAACTTTAAAACATTTTTCAATATACTATTATAAAGTTTAAACAATTAGTTAGTATTTTTTTTTGTTAATAATATTTTGTACTTATCATTCATTTTTCAACTATAAATCTTCCAAAATTGTTTTGATTTAATTAAAATTTTGACACATTTGAATCAGTTAAGTGCAGAAGTCATAAAAGTTGATACATAAAATGCTGACTATTTTTTAGCCCAATTTAGAACTTTGTAACTTGTTGTGTATTTGACTATGACCTTCCTTAGAATTTTAATTATCATAGGCAATTCGATGCTTTGACCTATTATAAAGGAGAGTCATTATGCTTTTTAAAAATTTTTATTAATGATTGCATATTATTGGTAGATTTTTTTTTAAAGTCTCAGACTGTTAACTAAAACACTATTAAATTAAATATTTATTTTGAATAATGTTAGATTATCAAAGCTGTTAACGAAGTTTATCATCAGTACAATCAAAATCAATATCCATTTGTGTATTTAAATATAACTATTGCCAGAGCTGAAGTAGATGTTAATGTGACTCCTGATAAAAGACAAATATTTTTATCCAACGAAAAGTGTTTAATCTCAATAATTAAGGTAAGTATTCAAAATAATTATTACAAACTACAAAGTATAGTTAAAATTAACATTTTTTAAATCATTAAGAAAAACACTAAATTTTCTAATGTTATGTCATTAATTTTGTTTTAAGGCCAGTTTAAATAGCTTGTTTAAAGATATTCCATCTACTTATAAAATAAACACAACGCTATATGAATCAATTACAGTTAAAAGACCTAGTGAATTAAATAATGAGAATAATACATTTAAGTGTAAGTTAATTTTAAAGTTAATTAATTTTAAAGTTAATTAATTTTAAAGTTAATTACCTATTTATAATTCTGCTAAAATGTTGATACATATTGTATTTGTTTAAATGCTGTGTAAATTAAAAAAAAAAAAACAATTGCAGATCCTAAGTTAGACACTGGCGACTCAGATGCAAATAATGAAACACTAATTAATAGTCATGCAGAACAAATCAAAAATAAATTGAACCAGTTGAAATCCGATAAATGTAAAGCAGTTAATACGATTGATAATTTTTTTCAAAAAACAATTGATTCAATTGATAGTAATCTAAATAACCAAATTGAAAAAGTTGAAGAAAATCTAGTGTCTGCAAATTTAATGAAATGTACTAAAATATTTAAAGTAAAAGACAAAGAAAACAAATTTGATGAACTTAAATTAGAAATTATAGATAATAATAAAAAAGAACCAACTGCCACAGTCAATTTAAATAGCGAAAAAATTGAACTAACTAAATGTTCACAATTAAACGGAACAAATAGTCATTGTTCTCAGTATGCAGTTGATTTAACTGACAATAATATAAATGAACGTTTGAAACAAAACATTGCGACTACGAGCCCATCTAAGTACGTTGAGATGATTAGAGAGGATAAAATTAACGAGTCAAAAGAAAAAAGTGTTGAAAATGATAGAAAATCAACAAATTATTTTGTTGATAACTCAAATATTAACCAAAATACCAAAATTTATAAAAACAGTTTAGAAACTATAACAGAAAAAACGTATAACAAGGAGTATAATTGTGAAGGAAACTCACCTAAAAGAGAAATAGACACTTCTGTGGCATCCAAACATAGAAAATCCACTGAAGTTGAAATTAGTCTTGAGCAAATTAAGCAACAATTAAAAACTCTACAACTACAAAAATTTGAAAAAAAGAAAGTTAAAACACGGTTTTATGCAACTATTGATCCAGACAAAAATGCACAAGCTGAAAACGAATTGAGCAGAGAAATATCTAAAGACATGTTTTCCAAAGTAAGTTGATGTCAAGCATTGTTATTTCGAGTATCAAATTTTTATGCCTATTTCAACACATCATTTATAGATGACTATTGTTGGCCAGTTTAACTTGGGATTTATTATCACCAAACTTGATGCTGATTTGTTTATTGTTGATCAACACGCTACTGATGAAAAATACAACTTTGAAACATTACAGAAAACAACAAAAATAACTAGTCAAAAATTAGTTATGTGAGTATTGAGTTAAAATTATACGATTTATTAAGAAAATATTTACAATAAATCTGTAGTAGTGTGTGAGAGTACCGCTGTATCAACAGGGTGTAATATGTTCGTTTAAAACAAAAAATTAACAAGAATATTAATGTTTGATTACATTTAGAATTAAAATAAGAAATAAAATAACTTTTTTTTTAAACCATACCTAATAAAAAAATACAAAACATGGGTTAAAAATGTATTCATTTTGAAAAAAATTATAACTAAATGCATATTATATACCTACTTGTTAAAATATTATTTATTTTGTTTAAAAATGCGATAGTTTTTTCATTATTTTTGTAGTTTTGTCATACTCGTAAAAATTACAGGTTATATTTAAAAAAAAAAAAATCGTTATACAGTTTCTGTTAGTTTACAGCTAGACCAAAATGTAAAATTGTACTGTTAAAAATTTACAGTTTGATAATTATGACTTTTCAGAAAATGTTATTTAGCATTTACTGCATTTCGATTGTAACTTAAGATATTTTATACACCTAGTAACAAGTTTCAGGGTAAAACTATAGAAAACTACAAATATTATTAATAAACAAATCTGGAAAATAATATTTTGTTTTTATTGTGAATATTTTAAGTTTTTTTGAATCATTATTGATTAATTTAGAGGTCAATATTTTTTTCAATATTGCTAGTGTTCAATTCTTGCAATGTTTTATCCCGTTATCAATATTTTGATGTATTTATTCAATATGTCGTCAATTCTATATGGCTGATATCTATATCAAAAATATTGATGTTATAGCACCGATATTATCAGTTTTAAAAATATCAACATAATGTGGTCAATTTCAATTTTGTCGAAGACTTTTATTTGTTAAAACTTACATGACATTAATTAGCCTGCAGTAAATTTAACCATTTTTTAACTGTACTTAATATTTTAATAATGACATTTTCTTTACTTGGTTTTTATTTTTGTAGACCTCAGCAACTGGAATTAACAGCAGTCAATGAAATAGTATTGTTAGACAGTATAAACATTTTTCAAATGAATGGATTTGATTTTGAATTCCAACACAATGGTAGGTTTTTTTTTCAATTGCTGCTGATTAGTTTGATTATGTTTTTGTGTTATGGCACCTAAAAATGTGTTCTTTTTGTCTATTAACTGAGTTGATTATTAATTGTCATAGCTGAGCCGACGAAAAAAGTTAAACTAACTAAAATTCCAATGAGTAATAATTGGAGATTTGGTAAAGAGGACGTGGATGAACTTTTGTTTATGTTACAAGTAATGATCTCTTAATGTTATGTTTTCTTTATAATCATTACGGTTTTATCTATTAGGATGCGCCTAATACGCTTTGTAGACCATCTAGAGTTCGTTCGATGTTTGCTTCTCGCGCTTGCCGAAAGTCCGTCATGATTGGTACAGTATTGAGTTTGAACGATATGAGGAAACTCATTGACAATATGGGAGTAATTGAACAGCCTTGGGTAAGAATGAAAATACATTTTTCCTGAATTTACTTTTATAAAATTGTATACAACTAATCAAATCTAAATTAATACTTAATTATTTGTTGCAAGGCCTTCATGAAATAAAATATTAGTTATTGATTAAGGGGCCCAGAGTCAATACCATTTTTCATTTTAAAGTATGCTCTGTGGAAAAAATTCTCCTGCCTAATAAAATCAACATACCTATTCGAATAATTTTTTTCTTAATTGAAAGTTAAAAACATTTTGTAAGTCGGAATTAAGTTGAATTTTTAATACTTTGATTTTAAATAATCCTTGGTTTGATTAGTTTTAAATAAAATTGTTGCGAGACTCTAAATCTGACTTACACAATTTTATACTTCATTATCTAAAAAAAAAAATTACTCAATTACATTGTTTCAATGAGACAGGAGAACTTTTTTGTGAAGTCAGTATTGCCCATTTAAATGCAAGTAAGTGATAGAAATCGACTATATTTTGCTCACTAATAAATAGCCAATTCCGACACCCTTTATAATTTATATTTCAAATATTAGTATATATTTAATACAAAGTTATAATGACGTTTAAATTTTTAAATTTTAAACGTTTTAATTTTGTTAAGTACAAATTGTATTATTACAGCTATTTACTATAATGATGATTATTACACGTCTACAAAGTACACAGCATGATAGTATAATGTAAAAATGTTCATCATTTATACTTTTTTTCAATAAAATTTGTTCTCTCTCTCTTTTTTTGTAATTTTTTTTTTACAACCAAAGTGTAAAAGAAATAAAAAATAAATGTTTGATGATCATGATTGTTAAATTTAGTTGTCATCAGTTGAATTTTGATGTACTAATTGTGCTCACTTTGTATCATTTCCAAATAAACTTTGGAAAATCAGTTTTAAAAAATACCTATAATATCTCATTACTCATTGTTTCATAAACTTTTTTTTTTTCAGAACTGTCCTCACGGAAGACCAACAATGAGACATTTGGTGAATCTTTCATTGCTGAACGATAATATAAAATAAATAATAGATATATAAAAATATAATTTATAGTATACGTATTTACTTAATGGGTATAAAGTTTCCTAACGTGATTAATTCGAATATGTCAAAAGATAATTTTGTTTGTTTTATTTAATTTAAATTTCAAAATACAATGATTAAATTTGTTTTGTGAAAAAAAAAAACATATTTAAGTGCTATGTATAGCAACAATTAATGCAAATAATAAAAAATAATATTCAAAGTCTCAGCACGATTTTACTTAACTTATTATTTCTTTATTATCACAGCGGTTTAAACCATTTTGGCATTTTTTCAACATTTGCTGTTGCATTATTTCGTTGCGTATTAGTTTGTTTCTGACTCGGTCCTGGTTGTTGATTGTCCGCGTTTTCATCATACGAACAATTTGACATTCTTTCCTTTCTGTAATCACACCAGGTTTGTTAAAGTAATGTGACATAGTAATAATTAATTAACAATAACGTTTGTAAATGTGGCATTGTGATACAAAAGATGGTCAATAGGCGGGGAAAAGTAATACAAATTTAAAATTTAACAGCTTTCCAAAAATTACAAAATGTTATGCAATTTTAGCAGAATGTGTTTTGATTTCAAACTAAAGTTTTTTCTATTTCAGGCGACTAATACCCAGTAGAATTTATAAGTTTATGTCATCAATAGTTTGTTACTCATGAAATATTACCTCACAAGATACGCAGCGATAGAAGCTTGACACCCTGTTACGATTTTATTTTTGAGATCCGGTTTTAAACAATCAGTTTCGGTGCTGCATGAAAAATGTATCATAGCTGATGGTACACATCCACACTCTAATAAAGTTTCTTCGGGTTTCAAAACGGTTTTAGGAGGCGTAGTAACTGTAAAATGAACAGTCATTACTCAATAGATAAAATAAAATACAAAATTTCATTACGTATGAATACTAAGCATAATATCTTACACAGATAAAAATCCAAAGATTCGTCTACAAGGTATTTTCGAATAAACGTAATAATATCTGATACAGTTTCAGTTGTTTTGAACACACTTTGTAACACTAGTCTGTTAGGGAAATGTATTCTAATAATACACTTTTTGTATTTATACAATAAATTAAGTTGATTTTGAGCCCTTTCTAGTTCTCTCATGGCACTTGTACTGAGTTGACCATTTTCGAATTGTTCTCTAAAATAACGAAAAAATCAAAAAAATATTTAATACTTGTACATAAAAACAAAATGTTTGTTTTCTTTGTTATCTCATGGCCAAAACCAGTTGTGTAACTAAATATATCCTACTTGAATAATACTCCTGGCTACACTTATAAGTTATAAATATTATTGTTTTTAAAAATAAATGAAAAAAACTGTATTTGACAGTGTAATAGTACTATGAAAAATGTTTTGAAAATTCAGATTTTGAAAGTCTTAGGGTATTCAATTTATACGTTTGCATTATACTTGGTTCATTGAGAAAGGATAAAAAGCTTTCTTTTACTTAATAGCAATGTTGCTCTACCACCAAAATATTTCAGCTTAAATGTCTGCTACTATTGGTTACTACTAAAAGTTACACAGAATGGGTAAATACTAAACAGGACTTGTGTCAACTCGACCCATCATTCCAAATGTACACAACAGAAGTTTCAATTTAGTAGAGTCAATTCAAACCAAGTATATGCTATGTCAAGAGAACTCAATTATACAAAATAAGCATTTTTGAAATTGAGATAGTTAGATTTTGATAAACCAGTATTAATAATAAAATATAGGTATGATTTTACTATAATATACTATTATTATATATACTACTACTATTATAATATAATATACTACTATTATTATAATTCTTAGTTTTAAAATAGTTATAACTATACAGAAATTAGAATGGAAAACATTGAACAATGTTCTTAGATTTATTAAAATACTATCTTGTACCTAATAACTTGTTTAATAATTGCATTTTTACAATAAAAATGTAAAAATGTAAATAATAACAATATAATATTTATAGACAATAAAAATTACCGCGAGTTTTTCAAATCTCGTAATATAAGAGTGACATCCCTAATAGTTGGTTCGAAAAAATCATCGCCATCATCTTGATATAACACAGAAGTGCCATCCATAATATCAAACAGCAATGTATTCCGCTCATCCAACTAAAATATAAATTGTGAAATATAGAATTAATATTTTCAAGAACAGCAAAATTGATAAAGATTGGGGGCTGGCTCCTTTCAAGTAAAATTTGTTTACTTTTTTTTTTTTTTTTTTTTTACAAAATTCAAGTTATTAACACTCGGTGTCTAATATCATATTCGATAAAATATGTATATTGCAGCTCATTTTGTTTTTATTGTGAATAAACTTTTTACGTTTTTAATATTGACATGTTAATATGATGTGTGTTACACAAAAACAAAAACCAGTAAATAATTAAATAAGAAGATAAGTAAAAAATATTATGAGGTCAGATGTCTATAAATCTTACTAACATATGAAATAGAATCGTTGAAATTCTTGAGATCTTCGTCGGTAAGAGTAGGCTTTTTCTTACTTTCCACAGCTTTGATGTTGTTGTCATCAAGGTTTCTTTTATGTGTAGACTTCAAAATAGATTCATTATCTACAGTAGTGTCAGTACCATTAACATCTGATCCAATATCCATGAGATCCTGTTGATTAATAGGTTGTTCTGCAATAGCTACATTTTTAGCTTCAGAATTTTGAGGTGCCGCTGCTGTAGGAAATGTTTCTCCATGTCCTAAACGTCTAGGAGATGGTTCTTCAATTTTTGGTTTTCTTTCGGTAGGAATATATACATGAGCTTGGTCTTCTGATTCTTTTTTATTTAACAACCTAATACAACAACAAAATAAAAGGATTTAATTCTTAAGTAAAATATTTTAATAGGTACCTATCCAAACAGAAATGTAAAACAGTTTAAAAATTAATTTTAAAATTGCTACAATTTTAAGTGAAACCATGTGAAACGTAGTCAAGTATATATTTTAAACATGACACATCATGTAACCAAATCATAGATAATAGTTAAGTAATAAAACTAAAACATACAAACAATTACAAGAAAACTAAAATAAAATGATCAGTAGGACTAAGTAGGCTATTAAAATCATAAATATTTAATGTTTAAAACTGGATATGAACTATGGTTTTCGGGTATGAAAACATTAAAATTTAAAATATAATGATATTAATAAGACTAGGTACATCATACTCGATTGTTCAATTTTATACTAGGCATGTAAGTCATTAATAAGTTATAAAACCAACCTTAACAAAGCTTTGCCACTGACTAATCCTAAATCTTTTAATGTTTTTTGCTGTAGTTGCTCTTTACCAATAATTTCCAGTCTTGTATAAATTATGGCTGGACTTTCATAACCGGACGATTTGTCTTTCAGCAGAGCCTGTGTGATTTCCCATAGGTTTTCTAGAGAAAAGTGCTAGACTATAAATCGTGATTCGACGAAACAGTGTAAATTAAACAGCAACTGTCGGTAACTTACGGCCGGATGGAAATTCGCCAGATAATCTTGTACCGTCCTCTAATTGTAACCATACGCCCACAAGACTATCCAGTCTGGACTTTGAAGCGGGGACCAGTTCCAGTACGGCGTTGTTGGCGATATTTGTGAATCTGATCAGATTGGTCGTGTCTAAGATTTTTTTGTGATACCTATAAAGGGGAAAATAACGATGAAATAAAAAAAAAAAAAATGTAGAGAGCAAAAAAGGGCCCGCTTACTTTAAATCATAATCGTTACTGTCTATCTTTAATTTTGCACAGGCCAATTCCAACACCTGAGGTTCATAAAAAAAAAAAAAAAAAGTTATACGGTTTGCTCTCTGATTACCGGTATGAGTAGGTACTCGCTTTGAGTATGGTCATGTTGGGATTGACTTTGACGTTAATTCTGGCCGCGTTTGCGCCCAAGACCACTAGATTCGTAGCCATGTTTAGAGGGTTTCAGGCACGCTCAAATATCAAACCGTCGGCTGAAAAAACTGACCGACCACGACGATAATTACAATTGTTACAGGATCATCGCGAAAAATCGAAAACGGTGACGATCAACAACTAAAACGGGTAAGTGTACTTATTAAAAAATATACACGACTTTCATGGCTATCAACGAACTACCATTAAATTATGTATAAATCATCATTGCCTTTATCAATCGTTGTTCTATCGCCAAATTTCCTTCGTACGTACTTCGAAAAAAGTATAGTTGCTCCTGTCCACAGACACCTATATTATAGATAATATAGATGCCTGTGCTCCTGTCACCGTGATAACTGATAACTTAATCAGCCTGTTGATAAAACAAATGCTATACAATATATTAATATTATTATAAATTTAAAATAATTGTAAAAAAAAATGTGAAAAAAGGCCGAAGACTGCTCTCGATTTAGTTTGAGGGTTTCCGCTTACGCTTACCTGGTTAACGAATTGCAAACGACTTGTGCGCTTAAATTACATCGACGCCACGGCAAGGTATGATCCGTATTTATCACGGTGAGGTACACCAAAAACAAAAAAATGTTTTTTTTCAATTTGTACCTATAGGTATCTTTTTATTTTTTAAGTAAATAAATAAGTCAAACTTGTGTGATTTCTTTGTTTTATTTTTGTGTGGCCAAAGTGTACATAAATCGTTTAAAAATAACGTTTGCAGTCCACAGCGAATGTTGTTTCACTGATAATTTTTTTGAACGTTGACAATGATGATTCATGCCAACTACCTACCGAAGTAAAATGTGTTTGCAATAGTTGTGTGATAGGTATTTATAGTATATTTTTAATTATCAATCATTGTCATTCCTCACATAATTACTGTAGCAATGTACAGCATTGAAATTACTAAATCGACTAATACTGAAGCATACAAGGGCTTTGTAGGAAATGGCACATGTTATATAAATACCAAGAAAATTTTACTAGTTTTTTTGTTATTTTGACCACTACCCACTTTTGACGTATTTTAATTTCGCATAAAATCTGTCTAAACTTTATTAATACCATATTGACAGTTGGTTTTGATTGATATGTTTTCAGAGCAAAAAGTTAACTTTGAAACGAGTGATAATTTCTCGTGTAAATTTTTTGAGCCCCTAAATTAATTTAAAGTGTTTATCTTAAGTAGTGCACATATTATTCATGCTTTTTAGACCAATTAGCAGTGGAAAATTACTAAGCATACTTACTTCACTAAGTAGTCCAATTTTAATTTTGATTGCATGTATGATATAAATTCGTTGACATATTTTGATCCTTGCTACTTTGGAAGCAGATTTTTAATATTCAATTTTTAAATTAACATTAATATTTTAAAACTAAGTGATATAAGTGCATACATTGGAGTTGATTTTTACCAGATTTTAAGTAGAAAAAATGGTTCCTACACAGCCTATACATATTCACAAAGTTTATGAATGCAATCATATTTTCAAAACTACAATTGAACCTCCAGATGTTTAATTTACTAACTTTTATAGTAGTTTTATAACTACAAAATATAATATTATAAACCCATCGGTGACAACGTAGCAGAAACTTATGAACACACGCTTGAGAGTAGTGACTTGGCATGGCTTAAACACTCTAATGTTGGTTTATTGCACCCACACAAATACAGTCTATAAATGTATGTAAAAGAAAAATGCCTATTTTTTATTACTCTTTATGTTCATACTACACATCGGCCTTCTTAATTGGACACTGCGAATTGTTATAGCTTACAGCGGTTTCGGTTTAAATATAATATAATATGTGTGTACACCACCATCTTTTGAATAAAATTTCATGTTTATGGCAACAAAATATAATTCTTTATCATAACATAAATTGAACAGATAAACATAGGTAAACATCAATAAATAAAAGAACAAGATGTTCTACATAATTTGATTATAAGTACTTATTTGTCGTTTGCTTGATTAAATCAATTGATATTTTCTATATTTTGCAAAGCGGTTTCGAGTTCAAATAAATGTTTATCATCCTCTTTTGGAGCTATTCGTCTCATTTCTGCGGCTAACTTATACACGTATTCCGAATTTGATCCGCTCGATCCGCGGCAAGCCGCTATC
Organism: Hormaphis cornu; assembly: GCA_017140985.1. Taxonomy (NCBI): domain Eukaryota; kingdom Metazoa; phylum Arthropoda; class Insecta; order Hemiptera; family Hormaphididae; genus Hormaphis; species Hormaphis cornu. The sequence goes on from CM029358.1 coordinate 31,669,616, forward strand.
CTAGCAGCGATCTGTTGCACCGACGCTTCGCCAGCGTACCATTCGTTTTCTTCATCCGCTATGTATACAGTCACTTCGAACGGCACTTGGTCCTCGACCGTCGTTGTGTGAAACTGTATGACCTTCTTGGTGTAACCGGCACGCTCACGGAAATCCAATCCGGCACACACGTTGTCCATGTCTCGATCGTCAATCTCATAGGCTATACCCCACACTCGGCTCTAAAAACAACAACAAAAGTTTACACGATGCAACATTGAGTGAACCTGTGTTCCAAAGCGTGTACGTAACCCCCAGTCCAAAGTGGCCAATGATAATTTTTCCTTTTGACGTTTAATAAAAAGAACCACAATACTTGGGCGGCTAATTTATAACTGGCGACGGGTAGCCTAGCGCCAACGCTGTCATTGAATGAGATTCATAACTAAACGGTTTTGCATTGAGTGTACCAAGTCAAAAACGGTTGTATACATTGTTCGTCATCGTAAATCATAATCAAATGGTAAAAAAAATGATAGGGAAGGAAATCGATACGTTTTAGTTGGTGGTATCATTATCGTTCGTGGTCGCTTTTAAATTCTTTTCGAGGAGCACTGCAGTTAGGAACGGTGGAAGGTATTAACATCCGGCCACTATGCGGCGCGAAAAAAATCCCTGGAATAAACACCCTGCGCAACACCGCCACATTACGATGTGATGAAAAGCAACCGTATAATAAAGCGCAAGCTTAAAAAAAATCTTTACTGTCTGTGGCTTACTTCCTTTGTTGACGGCAAAAGTGTCACCACTCGTCCTGGCTGAGATGCACGAGAAAAAAAAAAAATACAAAAAAAGTTAACGCAAATGTAGTGTGAAATCACGGGTTCGAGCGAATGGTTAGAAAAGTCTGACGCTCACAAAGTCGTTGGTCCCCCGGTGATCCGGACTGAACTGGTTGAACCGTCTGGCGTACCCTTTGATGTAGCCGGGGTATTTTTTAACGAACGGAAAGTTGGTCTTCCATATTAACGACCCGTAACCGAATATCCAAAACGTGCGGTTTTTCAATCCGCCGCTGCCGTCCTGCAATTCATCGTCGTCCGTTTTCGGGTTGTCCGGCTTCATTGTCGAATCGGCATCAATACGAGTTGTATAGTTTGGATTTTACTGTTATTATTTAATTACCGTCGATGCTCGTGTAGTCGACTAGACGTCTACCACTCGATTATAGAATTAATACGAAAACTGAAAATGTCTTTACTACAATAATAATTATAACAATACATTATAATAATAGGTAAATGATATAATACGCGATATAATTTTATTGTTTATCTGATAACGTTTCCAGGGTAATAATAAGGTGGATTTATGAATCCCACGTCCTCGCGGAGAGTAAAATTATAATAAATCAATAAGGCTGCTGCAGTCTGCTGTTATGTGGTTAGATGGCGTTGTCGAATTTACAACATCACGTCATATTTCGTAGATAGAATACATTAATGGTAAATTTTTTAGGTAAATTTTTTTTTTAAATATCAAAATGGTACGCATGAGTTTTGACGAGTCTGTGCAAATACCTATATATGCATAATATCATCATGTTTTGGAATCATTGTACTATATTATTTCTAACAAATCATGCTTAATATTTGGAACAGAAATAACACATGAACATAACTCAAGCATCATATTCTATGATTGTATCAAAATGGCTGTGTAAAATAGATTAGGAATATATTATTGAAAAAAGAAAAGAGTAGCGACTACGCTTTGGGTGTGTCACTGATTTGCAAGTTACGGTTTGAACGTATCAATTAATATCCGAAGGCAATGATAAATCGTTGCCTTCGAAAAAACGATTATGAGCGAGCTATAGTGTGTCTATAGTATACGTGTCCTGGCAAATTGTACAAGAATCTCCAAGTTCTTAACTCAAAAATTTTCGAAATTACTTGAGACTTTTATCAAACCTGTATCTTACGCCTGTTTTTAAATGTCGTGTAAAAATTTCAGCTCGTTCCGTTCATTATTTTGGATGCTATTTTCGGAAAAGGTACTGACTAAAAAAATCTGATCATTTTTACTACACTTAAAGTTTTTAACAAAAAAATAAAATAAAAATAACATTGTAAAAACTGCAATACATTCTGCAGCACTGCGCTCAAAATCTAAAATGAATATAATTCATTAAATATCTTTAGTGTAATATCCATAAATTATTATTATTCAATCACATAATCTTTTTAAGAATATTTCTGCGGAATGTAGATTGAATTAAGAATTCTAAGTTGTATCAGTCTTAAAAAATTAACTAAAGTACGTTTTTGTCATATTGATTAGTAGCTATAATAATTAATGGAATATCTCAACAGAAGGTAGATACACTAGAGTCACTAGACTATGAATACAATTGTAATAAATTAATAAGGCTGCTGCTGTCTGCTGTTAAAATTTTAATTGGTAATCAATTTGAATTTTAAGTGATAAGTGACAGCCAACCTTAATTTAATTAATTTACCTGCGTTGTGCCAATAGTTCCCACCCATGAGTATGTACTCTTAAGTATAAAATTGTTTTTACAAAAAAAAAAAAAAAACCTCTACAAAAATGTTAGATTATATTTTGAGTCTAATTTTGCAACACATGTAAAAAAAAAATACTGTAGTTCCTTCTATTGTTCCTACTTCCTCCTGCCATTCAAAAGTTTTTTGGTTTTTACTTTTCAGTCTATCGGTTTGTATAAATTGGGTCGGCAAAACACTTCTGTACCTATCTACCTATACTTTTAAAATGTATTTTTAAGTAGTTGCTTAAATTTAAATACAAATAATTTTCTTAAGTATTTCAATACTAAATACATGTTTGTTTTAATTAACTATTATGTTTTTCAATTTGCAATTAAATAGTAAATAGTCTGTAATGTAATCAAATGGTCAAATAAAATTATTGAACATTTTTTGTGTCATTCAACCGTGTAGTATTAGTTGTGTGATTAACTAAACATTTTCTGTTGTTAGTCAAAATTAATTTATTCAGGTACACAAGTATTTGAAATCTAAAAAAACAAAAAGAACAAATGTCAAACATTTGTTAGCTGTAAAATAGTGTTTAAAATGATATAGTTCAAATATACCTACTTTATTTTTGATGTGTTTAAAAATATTTTAATTTCATTCATTTTAATTTTTTATTCAAATACTTTAGTAGACTGTTCAAAATATACTTACCGTTAAAATAATAGGAATTAATCACAGCAATCGTTCACTAAAACAATTACAATGGTTTCAAGTAGGTATATTTAACACTTGTTTAAAGTGTTACTCTGTAAATCCGTAAGTTTCAAAACAAATTACTCTCAACGGTAATTTTGTTATTTTTTTGTAATTAGTTAGTAGGTATCCTAAGAAAATATTTGGTACCTATGCAACTCTCAAATACCCTAAACATAGTTGCTTGAAAATACTGTGGTGACATCATTTGGTATGGGCTGTGATACTTTTGCTTAAAACATATTTAAAAGTTAAAATGTGATACGTAAAAAAGTCATGTGGTAAGCACGTACTCTGTACAAACTGTAAAATATTTACAAATTTTTTAAATTCACAGGTACGTTCATCTTATAGAATGGTAATATGGAAGACTTTCAAGTACTCCCTTTGCACAGGAACAAACATTTTACTAAACAATGTTGTGAAGTAATCAACGCCGAATGGCCACGCAGTGAAACGGCCAGGTATTAAAAGTTAAGGTTCATTTTGGGAATCGTGCAAGATAAAAAAATTATAAAATTTGTTCAAGTTTGTTACTTTTAGTGTTTGAAAGTTTAATAGATAGGTACAACATTATTTTTAATAGGGAAATAACGTATGTGCTATTGGCGTTATCGCATATTATACTTATAGTGCTTGATATGAAAACATTTTGATGTCCATCTACAAAATTCAATGTTGAGGGCTTAATTTTTTGTAAACAAGTTTTGATTAAAAAAAAAAACTATTAAAATTAATTATTTTTTTGTTTTAGGCTTTACAGTTTGGAGGCTTCTTGTGATACTTTACCAACATCTTTGGTGTTGGTTAAAAATGAAGAAAATAATTGTAAGGCTGTGATAGGTCACTCAAAAATCACTTTGATACCGTCTATACCTGATGGTTGTTTTGTCGAAACTGGTGAATACAATTTTGCTAATTTCTGTTGAACTTACCTAGTGAATATATGTAACAAAATGCATGTCTCTTTGATTTCTGTACATAAATACTTACTGCTTTACTAAGTACTCGACCAACCACTGTTCCACTGTGTTTGAATATTTATTATTTTACTCGTCGTGATGGAAATGACCATTCTCTCACTGCTCGATAACCTTATGCTACTCGGACAACCCATCCATAGTGTAATTTGTACAATTTATTTGAAGTTAGAAAAAAGTTTGTTGTGAAAACACTGTTTTAAAAAAAAATTACTCAATCTGAATATGTAGCGAAAAATTGGGGTTGTTATTAAAAAATGAATGTAAAAAATATTGGACATGATAAAAGAACTAAAAATTAAAAAAATTTCGTAAATTTGTATTTTGATCCTCCTTTCATCTCCCAAAACCCCGATTTCATCCAAGTTTATTCACCTGAAATATTTAACTTTAATTCTACACAATGTATATATATATATATTTATTATTTAGTTATTCTGTGTAAAAAAAAAAACTTAAAAGTGTTTTTCATTTCAGTGGTTATCGTTAAAGATCACCGAGGGCAAGGACTCGGCAAATTTATCATGTACAAGACAGAAGAACATGTAAAAAAGTAATTGTTTGTCTACGAGTTTAATTGAAATTGTTCTAAATCAAAATAATAATCAATAACATTATTATATTATACTAGGTTAGGTTTAAATACTGTGTATTTGTCCACCATTGACAAACAAGAGTTTTATAAAAAACTCGGTTACGTTCAATGTCAGCCGATTTCAATTTATGGGAGCTGTATCAACATGATGGGAACTGATCGAAACAAAATTTTGTCAAAAGCTTCTGCGATCGTACCATCCAGGAAGACGTACATGAAAAAGCAGCTGTCGTGAAAACATATTTTTGAAATTAATTTTGTTTATTTTCTTTTAATTTACAAACAAGGAATACGTCATATCACTGTTATAAACGTGTGTCTATTGCACATTTCGGTTAGCACCAGCTAACACAGTATTAATTTCATATTGTACTAATAATGATAATAGTAATTATGTACATAATATAAAGTATGTAAAAATTACATTGTATACATAATAATTGAGCCAACATAAAGTAATAATAATAATAATAATAATAATGATAATACAATAATTAACTATCTAACAAGTTTTATGTTTGTTTTTAGAGTTTATAAAAAAAAAAAATTTGAATTAATAAAAATAATAATTATTTACAAAATATGAGAATAGTAATGATATCGTTTAAAAAAAAAAAGTCCTATTTGATGTAATAATAAATTATTACCAACAATTTAAAAATAATTTGATATGATGTATTATAACATTATGTGCGTACCATATATAACTTATGAACATATTAAGTAAACAATAATAACTATTTTAAATATTATATTATCTACATTTATAGTTTTTTATACCTATAGTAAGTAAAATAATATTTACAAATACGTTATAATATGTGTATCCCCGGCTGTATACGAGTTTTCAAGCAACAATAATGTACACAATTTAAGTACCCATTGTGGTAACGGTAATTCGGGGAATAAATATTTCCGCTTTTGAGATGTCAAAATCGACTACTTTTCGATATATTATATCATAAAAACGTTTTTAATAAACACAAATCGTTACGAGACGCGTTTGCTTACTACTAAATTACAATCTTGAATCTGTCGAACAAAGGTACACAACTCTGATTCGACATAAGAAAAAAAAAAAGATTAATCTTTGGTAAAATTAAAAAAAAAAAATATATACGTAATATTATAATCTTAATTCTTTACAGGTGTATTTATAGGGTATAAGTTAAGTGTTTGTTCGTAGTGTATTGTAATAATTCACACTCGTTTATAGTACGTGTAAATCATGTTTTTTAAGCTTTGGTAAGGCTTTGTAATATTCGCATCGTATATAATTACATACACACATGCAGTGCTTGACGTTGGGAGTCACTTGGGGGGGAGTAAAAATCCCACACATTTTAATCGAGCGTCATCCGGATAAAAAGTTTGAGATGTGAATTTTGTCCAGCATTTTGAAATATCTGTCCATTTTTCAAATTTCAACGAAAGAAACTGCATTTTTTTTAAATAGACCGCGTAGCCGAGAGTCAGAATATTAGACGGTAATTATTTTAGAAGCAAACTACACACTGAAAAAAGTATCTTTTGTACGCAATTAAAATGTTTTAAGTAAATTATCGTTACGATTTTTCGTTTGATATTTAATAAAAGATAATCGAGAATTGTGCTTGAACCAAAAAAAAATGTACTAGTGTAGCGATACTACAATGTGAAACCAGTGGGCAGTAGTGTTTGTATAAAACGTTTTGTTTAAATCGTTCTCCACAGGAAACGTTAAAAAGGCTTAAAAGGATTTACAAAATACGTTCAGAGAACTGAATTTTATTTTGTATGCTTTCCGAACGAACTATAGCTAAAATTATGTACAATTAGTCACTTACCCCACAGTGAAATCGATATTTTTAAGCAGCCGCCCATTTGTGCAAGCCCAAGTGCAACATTTTTAAATTTTTAAAATTTTTGCGTGTAAAAGATGTTTAGACAAGTAGATTTAAACAACGCTCTTTTGTATCGTTAGTTACGGATCTTGAAAATTGTTGTACCTACTTATATAAAAAAAAAAAAAGTTAACAACGGGGTGGATGGATCCACTACTATTTTTTTTCTTTTCGAGCACTGTATAATATAATACGCTGCACGTACTTACATAAAATGTCGAAATAAACAATATTATAACAATATGACAGAATATCATTAGAATTTACAGTAGGGCTGGCGGTGCCCGTTTCGAATTTTCACTTGATCGTCGTCATCGGTAAGTACAAGGATAATTTCGCACGTCGATATTTTTCGGCATCACGAAATACCGGTATTTTTCCGGTATGTGCCGAAAACACCGCCGTCCCTTAGTTAGTTCACAGTCTCAAAACAACGACGATAATCGTATACGACCCCGATCGCGCCGCTTTATGTGGGGGTGGAATACCAGTTGTGGTGGTGGTGGTGGTGGTGGTTTTTCAGCGCGTCCGCGGCGTATACGGACGGCGGCGGCGGCGGCGGCGGCGGCTGCGACGGACCGCCCGGAGCCATCGCGGCGGACGTCGACTTGGCGGCCGACGGATGATACAGATGAAAACCGGCGGCCGAGTGGTAGAACGCCGCGGCGGCCGCGGCCGCTGCGGCCGCCTGGTCGTAGCAGTGGTCGATCGGCGCGGGATTGTACGGCTGCGGTTTCAGCGGAAGCGTCGGCCCCCCGGTCGCTTCCGCCGCGTGACCACCGCCGTACTGATGCTCGTGCTGCTGATGCTCATGCTGCTGCTGCTGCTGCTGCTGATGCTGTTGCAGGTACAGCCCGTCGTACGGTTGATGCTGATGATGCTGGTGCTTGTCGCGCGGCGACACGGACGACGGCGGCGTCATGGCCGCGTGATAGTCCGCCGCGTAGTTGTACGGCGGCGGTACAGCCTGCAGCATCCCGAACTCGTTCTTTTGCAGCGGACCGAACTGCTGCTGTTCGCCGTAGCCGCCCTCGCTGCCCGGCGGCGTGGGCAACGCGCTCATTTCGCCCGCGTAATACGCGGCCGCGCCGCCGCCGCCGCCGCCGCCGCTCGCTCCGGGCGACCTGGGCGCGTGCACGTTCGCCCTGATGACGGACTCGCGGTTCGCGTATATCTGCCGGAGCAGCGCGGTCGCGGGCAACGTGCCCGGCGGACCGCCGGAGTGTTGCAGCTGCGACTGGTTGTGTTGCAAATGCATGTTATGGTGATGGTCCGAGTGATGGTGGAGCTGCTGCTGCTGCTGCTGCAGATGGACCTGTTGCTGCTGCTGCTGCTGGTGATGGTGTCCGACTTCGGCCGCTTGCAGGTGATGCGCGCCGATCCATTGGATCGTGGTCTTTTGCTGCTGCTCTTTGAGCAGCGCGTCCGTGCTGAAGTCGGTCGGTTGGTGCGCGGCCGACGACGTCTTGACGTCCGCCGCGATGACCGGCGGCAGGTGCTTCGACATGGCGTGCTCGAGTTCCTTCACGGCGTTCGGGTCGCCCGCGGCCGGCCTCTTGCCGCAAGGGTCTTTGCCGCCGCCGACCCGCGCACAAGTTTTGGGCCGCGGACTGTTGCTGCAGCGCGGCGGCTGCACAGCGGCGGACTGGCCCGACGACGGCGCGGGGCTGATTTCGCCGCCGGCGAAATGCTGTTTCCGGGCCTGCGTCATCGTCGCCTCGTCCTCGTCCGAACTGCTGCAGCAATTATTATTGTTATTATTATTACCGTTCGCGTCGTCCCGTGGCTGCTGCAGCAGTTCCGCCATCTTCCTTTTGTGCGCTTTCCGCTTGCCGCTACCCTGCAGTTTCTTCGGCATTATCCCTACACTGTTGTTATTGTTGTTGTTGTTGTTGTTGTTGTTCAACTGAAACCCAAAAAAATACGTCGTCATAACAATATGTTGTAAACTGTTCTGCGTTCTTTTACATTTTTTCCCACGCCGTTAAAATTAAAAACGTTTTCAAAACATACACGACTTCATGTACTTATTTATTGTCCCTGCGCCAATATGCGTGCATTACGACTCTGAAAATGTTACGATCAAACCGTAGAGAAACAACTTGAGGAACCAAAATTATTACTGTTTTTTGGAGCTTATTCACCACCCCTATTTATGATTGAATTTGAAATCTAATGGGCTTTTGAAAAACTAGGGGACTAATTAGCCTCCTTAATATCTCCCCGAATTACACCATTTTTAAGCTTTGCGGCTCGTACATTTTCTTATCGCAATGCCTGAATTTTAAACAACTCTTATTTTAACCCACCAAAAACAGTTTTTCAACAGCCGTTTAGTGTTGTTTGCATATACTTCTCGTGACTTTGAACCGATCTAATAATACTAATGAGCGTATACTTTTATTGCACCATCAAAATTAACCTGACAACGCGCGATTCTCGCGAGTTTAATTTTAGGTACCTGTACGAAAAATACCTTAATAAGTTTAACGAAAAAATATTTGAAAAAAAAAGAATCTCTAAAAATATTAAAATATAAACATTAATTGTTCACAAAATGTTGAATAATATTATATTTTACGTTAATGGAAGAAACGACATAACCTGTAAGAGCTCCCCGGAACCTTTTTCAACGCCCTAACGTGGCGAAAGAAATCTCAGTCAGAAGGCAGAAACGGGCAGGGCACGCATGGAGGAAACAGGGATCAAATACCGTAATCGCGAAACAACCCAGTAAGAAAACGACCCTTGGGAAGATCTCGCGTAAAATTGTGTTGCAATAAAGATGTAAGAGGAATAGAAGCTGTGTTGCAATGAAGCTGAGGATATAAAAATAGATGGAGGAATATATCATCATATACTTGGAGGGTTGGTCTTAAAGGTCGCCACCCATTTATCTTCTTCTACTATTCTTCTTCGCCTTTCTCCCAACTATTTGGGGTCGCGGCCACCTTCGTCACATTAACAACCCTCATACCTTTTTCAATCGTTTTCATCCATTTCTTCTTTGGTCTTCCTCTACCTTTTTTCCTTTATAAGGACTGTTTTCTTTAAAAAAAAAAAAAAATCACACTATGCGCTCACCAGTAGCCGTTCGGGCGTGTTGCTGTTCTGCAGCTGCGTGATGTCCACGTGATTTCGGCCCCGGGTCGGATCGCCGTGTCCGTCCGTCGAATGCCCGTCGTCCAAGTCGGCCGGCGTGAGATGGTCCCGTCTCAGGTTTCCTCCTCGACCGTCTGAAAACGACCGAATATTATTATAGTTGACGAGCTCTTTGGATGAGTAAATAAGTAAAATCGTTTTGTGAAGTGGAATAGAGTTCTAACATCTTCTTGAGATAAGAAGAGTATTTATTTTAATTTAGAATACACTGATCAACCTGTATGTATTTATAAAAAAATGTTAATTGTCACAAGTGGGGCGGTCTGTTAGCACGATAAAGAGGCGCTAAAATAAAAAAACGTGAAGAACCACTAGACCATAATAGGTCTACCGAATTATAGCTGGAGTCCTCTTAAATGATTTTTTTTTTTAAATAACGGGGGCTCTGTACCCCTGTATACCTCCTCCCCAGTGGCGTAACTATGGGACATTTTTTTTTTTTTTTTTTGGGGGGGGGGGTGATTTGAATACTTCTCAATAACAAGAAAAACATTTTTTACGAGTTTTATCAACACTTGAAAGACAAAAGTCTAATTATCATAATAAATTATCAAGGTTTCTTAGTTCTTGTTTTAACTATTTCATTTCAATTTCTATCTTTGTTTGAACTACATGTTTATGCCATTTAATTTTTTACTATTTTTTCGGTATTATTGACTAATTTTTACTGTTTTTGTTTACTATATTTTGGGGGAAAAAAAGATCCTGGCCACCGAGTGGTGATATATCCCCGTCCCCCTGGTTACGCCACTGCTCCTCCCCGAGTCGATCACTGCAGCAGTGCGTGTTTCGAAAAAATTATTATGACGGTAACATCGAACTCACCGCCACCGTCGCCGCCGGGCGAGCCGTTTTCCGGGTCGTTTCCGCCCGTCTCTTCTCTCTTGACCGCCCGCTGCCTGATGTGCTCTTCCATTTGGCAACAATCCATTATCAAATTGTCGTATTCTCTGGCACTGAAATCGTCGACATCGCCATATTACTATCATCGCGTAGGTATACATAATATATTGTTTAATATATAATAATAGGTACGCACTCATCGCGCGATCAATATTCCGCGCAGATAAGTAGTAAATAGTATCATACATATGTATGGGTTCAGTATAGTATAGAACGTTTCGCGTAAAAATAATAATTTTTTCTCTTTCTTTTGTTGCCCGTCAAACGTCGTGAATACGAAACGAGCCGGAGAAAATATTAGAAGAGACGTGCCTCTTCTAATATAGGCGTGGCGGGTTTCAAAACGTCGCAAAATTGCGATACGACTCATGCCCGTAACATGTAGGCGTCAACCGGGGGATGGGGGACAGCTGCCTTCCAGAAAATGTTTTAAAGGGTAATATTATGCCTTAAACCACCCTTGACATTTGGTGGACATTAACCTCAAACGTGTTAAGAATATACTTTTTTTCTGGGGTTAAAGTGAGGGTCCCCCTACCTCTTACCACAGTACAAAAGCGTCCCTTTAAACAAATTTTTCAGAAGGAACGCTAGAACGTTCCAAAGCCTAAGCCAAAACAATCGTTATTTATTTATATACGTTTAGGAATAAAAAATTGTGATACCAATTTTACCAATTTCTAAAATTTTTAACCATTTAATATCTGTATATTTATGTATTGTTCAGAATGTATTAAAGTTTCAAGTCTCTTAACTAAAAAGTAGAGGTTTTGTGAAACTGTAATAAATTGAGGCGTTCGTAAGGTGGTAAACCAATCGTCATGTACCCACTACTATCATTATATGTATATATATAGTAGAGAATATTTGAATTTTCTTTAATTTGCCCCTCGAGTAAACATACAATTATCGAGAAATGCCAGAGTTACTTATAGGGACTCACCTGACCACGTAGTTGACGCAAATGATGTTCTGCTCTTCGGCGTTTTTCGAGTTGCACACCACCGTGCCGCACGTCTGCATCCAAGTGTAACCGCCGTTTTTGTTCATCACTCTGTAGTAGTGCGTCATCATTTGCCCTTTGTTGATCACTAAAACGTTAACGGCGACTGTCAATATTAAGAGTCTTCGTGGTTCATGGATCTGATAATAGCTAAGTTTGTATTTTTCCAATTTTCGTTCTGAAAATGGTTTCTAAGCTTGCGATTGTATATCAAGCGTAACGTCACGTATCAGACATTTGGGAACACTTGAGAACATATTATTATGTCACGTCACCATCATTTTTGTGATGTCTATGATTGTGATTTTTTTTTTTTTGTAGGCTTAGAGCCAACGCTGATAAATTGAATCGTTATGACAATTAGAACCTAAACACTGTTTTTACAAGATCGTTTTGCAGGTAAAAAGGTTTTCATGATTTTACGGCCGTTTAAAGTCGATAAAACATCGTCATATAATTTCAGTAATTCAATTGTTATATATTTCTTTAAAAATAAATAATATTTTCAAAAATTATCTCGTAAAAACTTTGTATTGTATAGACTTTATAACGAGTTCAGAACGGTTTTCAGAATGAAAATTGGATGAGCCTATTAGTTTATGAAATAGGCCGTAAGATTTGCGTCATAAGATCCAGTGCGACAAAGGATACCCCCTTAATGTATGAAATGATCATAATGACTTATACATAGTCACGTATAATTAATGTGCAATCTGCACGCATAAACGCGACTAAAGAAAAAAATTGTGTTTCTATAGAGTATATTTCCAACGTTATAGTTTTACAGATTTTTGGGAAGGCTTACGTGTTTTTTTTTTTTTTCGACGGAGGGCACCCGTTATACACTTAATATGATCTTTTATAAAAAACTCTCGACACGGCTTGAATTCGTAATGTTTTTAAAATCAGATTATTTTTTTTTTTTATCATAACAGAAAAGAACGTTTTGCGTGTATCGCGACTTCATTAAATTTGGCGGCACCATTAATTATTATTCATACGCGGTCGAATGTGTAGAAAAATGGCTCGGTTTCGTACACGGGAGAAAAAACATAGACACGATCGTCGTCGCGCTCTATAAAATGTTGCGATTTTTACGATAAAAAAAAAAAAAACCGATGCCAAAAATTTTAAAAACGTTTAAGTAGAGTTTGTTTCCCGCAAAACGTATACGATTGTGTCTGCGATCAAGTGGGTTTTACATTTTTGTTAAATTTTTTTTCCCCTACACTGCGTTATTGCGAGGAAGTTGAACAAAGCTTTTGGTTTTTTTACAATTTTCGAGAAACACGCGTAGAGCAAACATTTTTGGAAATCAATCTGTTAAAATGTTGAAAACCGCGCAGGACCTATTCGAATCGCCCCTACGGTACGAGTACAGGTATAATTTTGTACACCGGCTGGACGGAGTTACTTAAAGACCCGAGCACAATATTTTTCATTTGAATGCACCCAAGTTATAAGTTTATAATATTCTATTTTCTGGTAAAATTTTGCGGAAAAACTAAACAAAAACGTTCGTATCCCGCCGTCCCGTTCCTGAACCGCGTGCAGCAGGATGTGTAGGTAGGTAGGTACACACATATATAAATACTTACTCGATTCCAAAAACGGACAACGGTGAAAATAATATTTTTACCGCCGCGTGTTTGTTATAGGTACACGCGAACGTGACGAACAAAATATCATTCATAGTTATTATTCGTATTATAACGTTGTTCGATATTTCTACGATCGCCCGATAGTGCGCCCACCACAAGTGCGTGATAGTGCGCCCGTGTGTGGAATAATTAATTCGGAGGGTTAGTACTACTAAAAAAGTTAGTACTACTACTAACTTAGTAGGCTGCACCGCCTCTCCTCGTGACACACCGCCATATGGGCGTTTCGGGTAAGACGACGGCAGCGTTTAAGCATTCAACTCGTCATTCTCGACTTTACGAATATGACAAACGTACCTGCCCGCGAACCCCCCCCCCCACACCTTCGACGCGATTTCTTTTCAGTTAAAATCTAATATTTCGTGCAGTATTTTCGGGTAATAAAAAACGATATGATGTCGCGTGTACAACAAGTGGCGCGGGAGGACAAATTATTACGAAACTTCGCGTAACTCCTCCACGGGATTCGTCACTTCGTCATAACAACAATACGAATTAATAATATTATACGCGTTATGCCGGACAGGTAACGCACCGGATGCTCCGCCCTTCCGCTCCTCCCGACGGTGTGGGGCGACCTGTGTCGGTGCCGATGTTATCGTCGACGTTATTGTCCGCCAACTGCAGCAGGTCGGAGTCATCGTCGTCGTCTTGCGCGGTCGCGGAACATAATACCTAATACCCGGTAAGTGGTATGGTGCCGGTGGGGCAGCGACCGGCGCGGGCGGTAGATTGTAATTCGGTGAAAACGATAATATACCTACCTACCTAACCGTTCGGAATACTGATGAAGTCGTTCTTCCGGTCGTCATTCGAATTATGTACGATTACGCACATAATAATAATAATAGTGTACCTAATAATATTGTTATAACGACGATAATCGTAAACGGCCGCCATTTATGCCTTCTGTTTACGTATACAGTATTGTATACCACAGTTGCAGTCGCTACCAACCGTCATCCCGTAAACCCGCCCGTATAATATACATGATGATAACATGCGTCGTACGATAATAATATTGTGTTATATCTACAGCACGTTTGTATTCACACGTAGTATAATCGCATCATGGACAGCGGCGTCAAAGTATCCAGCCTGGGGGCGAACTCGCGGCACAAACTTGCCGGCCGATCGTAAAGACCATCGTCACGTTATTGCCTGCCAGTACAACATTTTTAACCGAAAACTTCCCCGAGTCCGCGGAACAAGTCTGAATGTTAGACCGGGGCAAATGTGTGATGCGAGCTGTTTGTAATGCAACGTACTTGCTATTATGATGTGAGGGGGCTGGATTTCCGAAACATTTTTGCACTTTTCTTCCACGAAAAATAAGATCAAGATATTCAGGCGGAGCAAAATCAAATCGTTTTCCATTTGCCCACTACGTATTTTTTTGGCGACTCGATTTTACATCTTAGCGCGCATTGGTTTATAATTCACGCACACAGTATCGTTATTCTTTTTTTTTACAATTTGTTAAGTATAAAAAATGGTATCTACGTATACTCACGGTCTAGGTGGCATTTGCGGAGTTTCCCCACGTCTTCGCCGTGACACAGAGTGTACATGTTCATGCCGGTCAGCTCGTCTGCCGTGTAATCCAATATCTCGGCCACCCTATAGCATGTGCAACGTAGTTAAACTCGTTATAAGTACTGAAGTTAAATGAAAACGGTCAAAAGGAAAAATACATCCGATCCAAACGACTTTGTCCGGTGATAAATCCCGTTTGGCCAGCGTTAGTTTTAATCATTTACGCCTAGCAACGCCCAAATGGGCCCCATTCCAATATCTACGGGGCCAACAAAAGTCTAAAATAGGAGAGCCCCCTAAAATTTGAACGGCTCGTGCGCCCTTTCATCGCCAGTTGAGTAACAACTGGGAACCGGGGTCACCAGTTGTTAGACGTGTGCGGATCCCGAAGGACAGCACCGTACCCTGAAGTCGGACGGACAAGAGAAAAAAACGATATTTTCAAAGACGAGCCAAGTTTGAAGTGTCACAATCTTTTTATAAGCATCTTTAAACCTTTGTAGCGTAATATCGAATTTATGTGTGTATCAACGCGCGTAGAATTTCCAAGCGAGATTGGACCACGTAAAACAGCGGAATGGTCTTTTGTTGAATGGCGTAACACAACATTTCTCCAGGTTTACCCGTATCGATTGCCGGCTACCGTTAAAAAGAGTCGTTTAAATCGCTGTGTAATAATTATAAAAAACGAATCGCAGAAACAGATTGGCATATTTACCTCGGTTCGCAGTGGGCTATTTTGAAGTCGAAGTACAGTCTGGTGACGAACATGTCGGTCTCCAACCGAATCTCGTGCACGCTGGGCGGCGGCAGGGCGATGGCCAGGGACACGGCGCCCAACAGCGGCGGCGCGCATTTCCGGTTGTGCGAGAACGTGTACTGCGGCCTCAGTCTGCAGATCAACAACACCACCTGTGACACGCGCGTTGTTATTGTAAAAGCGTTGTGACGCGTATAGTCTGGAGCATAGTTTTGGAGGAAGATACCAGGCGCTTAGAAGAGTGATGACTGCAGGACGAAGTGCTCGGTGGTGACGTGATAGGAGAACTTGAAGTATCTAGAATCGTAATAGGGACGGAGGATTTTCGAGAGGCTAAAAGGTACCTAAGTTTTACAGGAGAGACCGACCGTGTTAGGTTCGGAGTGTTGAACTGCCGGGAGTCTATAAGACACGACCGTCAAGATTTTTTTTTTACAAATTTACATCGGTCTGCAGCGTTTATATCATACTATGTGTTTGTACACAAATGTACCGGCAGAAGCGTTCCTGTATCGTAATGAACCGTTCGGGGGCAGCGCACTTATACGGTCAGCGGCGCAAACTGTTTCCGACGAAAACGTTTTAAATCACCTAATAATAGTTCAAATTCGTTACGCGTTTGAAATGTAATTTTGGATTAAATTTTTTAAGCCCGGTTGGTTTGCGCCACTGTTTATGTAGTACAGCTTCAAACCTGCGACTACGTTATATACCCTCGCAAACGGACGTCCCTGTGTCATCATAATATATCATACTATACGGGTGTACCTATATATACTTCGTCTTATCTGATGATGTTATCATCGTACACGTATCTCGTGTAATACGTTGTGCCGCCGTTGTTTTATTAGGTATATCCGTAGGTATATAGTGGCGTGTGAAAAAAAAAACAAACAGTGGTTAACGCGACATCAACATTTCTGACACGTAAATGACATAAAAAAGTAGTAAAAAAAAACCGACTACCTCTCGGCACCAGAGAGGCGTTCTTTTTCCGAGCGATTGTATAATATCATACAATATATTTAATATACCGCACGATCATCACGACCATCGCGGTGTACAATATATTATTATGATTTGTACGTCCTAACGATATATTTATACGGTCTTAGCCTCGGCTCTACCATCACTTTGGTCATTCGGTTTCACTATAGAGCAACGTGATATTTTTGTCGTCGTCGTAAACGCTTCTGACTATAAATTGTCGTTTTTCCTCCGCGCGCGCGTGAATCGAATTTCGACTACACAGTAACATCGTCATACATTATTATGACACAGTAAATTATAATAATAATAAAATATACTAAATAATATTATAATAGTGCCGTCTATAATATTATAATACGTTTCATTTTTCACTTCCCCGGAACTCGCAGCCCGACTTTCTTTCTTTCTCATCGTGTCCAGGCTATACGATACAAACGATATAGACGCTTTGTTTTGTTTCGTTATACTCCTTTTTCACTCCATGGATTGGGCTATACTTGTACATCCTCGAGTCCGTTTCAATCGCCAAGTCTTTAGGAGGTGTTCCTGACACCGGGTTCAGTGGGCACACTATAGCGTAATATGTTTCGTACACGTAGATTTTTCTTTGTTCGGGCGACATCCACTCTCTCTCTCTCGAGTGTTTTCCGGGTGTTCCGTTCACAACGGTATCCGGGTGGGAAGTTTTTCCATCGGGTCTTATTTTAAAATTATCGGTTTGGTTCAATCGGTGATTATATTTGTATAATATAAGGTAGTACTTGAACACTATAGCTGATATGGTAATAATCTAAAATTTAATCACAAAACGTTATACATTTACCTATTCGTTTGGATGTTTAGAACAACGGTTATATTTTTTATATTAATTTCATACGGGCCATATTAAAAATTGGGCTCTACTATATATATATAATATTGTAATGTCGATGAACAGAATGATCGACCGCGACTGCTATGGCACCGCGACACAGTAAAATAAATTATAATATTGATATTGTTATACCGATTCGTATTCATTCCATTGTTCTTTCGTCGCAATAACTAGTCGGGAGTTTTTTTTTTTTTTGTTCTCGAAATTTAAACGTTCACGGACACCTAATTAATTAGGCTCATTAAGAATATACAATATAGGTACCTTAAAAACCCGAACGGAATTGTTCGTCCATAAAACCCGAATCATTCACACACGTACCCACGTACGTAACTCATGTTTATAACTGTTCGATTGATGAAAAAAAAAATCTGTTTCCTCGGCTGCAGAGGTCCTATAATATTATAGTAATTATCCATGGTTATTTAAACCGGTCTTGTTTAACGAGTCGGCCATCGGAAGTCGACCAGAAACAAAAAGGAAAAAAAGTGAAAAAAAAAAAACATTAGGCACCTATACACAATATTATCAGTCTCTATATTGTATAGGTATACTCTTGATCCAATAATTCGTTGGTGATTATACTATGATGTCTCATACATATATATATATATATAAGGTCGCATTTAAATTTTGATGAACGGGTTATGGTGGGTTGTATGGGCGAGCAATAGGGGCGGCAGTGAAGTCCTCTGATGGAGTTATCACGAACAAACGTTTTTTGTTGTTTAAATGATACAAAACATGTAATTTATGTGTGTTATATATAGTGCAGGGCTGTTTTTTAGGTGGACACATGCATGTTTATTCAGCAACACCTTTAATATCTATTTCGCGCATAGGTGTTATAACATAGTGCCGTATTTAGTTAAAAAAACAAACTATTTCCTCGTTCGAAAAGTAATATTACATAATTATGTTCGACTAATAACGAAGCAAAATGGAAAACGTCAAAAATAAAAATTTGTGTGACCATTGATTGTGAATGATTGGGTAACCGTGTACGGTTTTTTCGAATGGCTTTCTCCTTTTCATCGTCACTATATTATAATGGGTACCACGTATATGCATGCAAACAATTACCCACATACTAACATTGAAATATATTTTGTAATTCGTTTACATATAATATTTACACGGTGGTCAACTTTTGTGGCGATATAGCTGTTGTTGAATATTGCGCCAATACGCATCGTCAATCACGTCATAATATTATTATGCAGTAGTTCCACGCTCAGCAGTGGCGGTTTTTTGTAATTTTTTTTTCCAGAAAGGGTTTTTTTTTTTTTTTAAATTTGAGTTTTAGTAGTATATATATATATATTTTTAATGTTCTGAAATTTCGATAAAACACTGCGCGGGTAGCAAAACCCGGAACTCTGTATACAGAGGAGAAACCTGAACCCAGGATTCGGGAATATTTTTTTGGATGAACCGCGAATATTCGGTTTAAACATTTGGTTTTATACGTACAAAAAGTGGAACCGGACAAAGGAGCTGATTCCAAAATTTCAATTTTTAAATTATCTAGAAAAAAATACTAGTTATAGGTGTACATATGAATCGATTATTTATGAAAGGTGATAAGTGACAAATTTTTTAAAAA
>CM029358.1:31700090-31716064 GCA_017140985.1 Hormaphis cornu
TGCCCCTCGCCGCGGGACACAGGCCCGTTTGCCCAGCACAAACACGGTCTCGGACGCGCCCTTGTACTATATTATATTATTGTGTATGCTTTGTATAATAATACGCGCTATTTCATTAATCGGGCGAAAACGAATTCGCAGTTTTCATACGCCCATAAATACCGTTACGGGTGTTTACGCGACGACTTAACGGAATTTATCGTTTTCCCGCATATTATTACATAACCGTCAATATAAAACGAGTGGAAAACAAACGGTCAATACGATAGGGAAGAAGAAGAGGAAAAAGTGTCACTCCAATCGTTCTTTTATGTAATATATGCTCAAAAGTCGTTAAACGTTCGGTTTTTGTACGGCTCGTACACACCTCTACAAAACGTAATCCGTTTTTAGTACGATTCTAACTTTTTATTTTTTTGCGTTATCCACAGTATCCGCTACTAGATCCGTACAGGATAACACGCGCTATACGCTCGGCGTCTAACACGTCTGTTGACGTTTATATAAAAGGCATTAGAATATTATACTGTTAACATTTTGTCGTGGCTTGTTGTTTGAACCGCAGCGATTTCAAATTGTTTAAAGTATGAAATAAAACCGTCACGCGCCTCGACCGCGACGACGTCACACGAAATGTGTAAAAACGGAGAGGATTTTTTAAACGGTACTTTATAGAACAACGCGCGTAAGATGTCACGCTAAAAATCAGTGCGCGTTATTCGTTCTCGAAAAAATGTCTTAAATTCAACAACGAAAATTCGTACGTGTACATTTTGTGATGTGAAAAAATTCGCGATCGCCTCCCCTGAAAAAAAAAAAATATTATTACTATTACTACTACACCTAAACCCCGTTTGATACCGTTGTATCATAGTCTTGTTGAGCTCCGTCTAGCGTGTACTCACACCTTGTATATACCTATCATATTCCAGCAAAACACTAATATCGCCAAACACCGCGTGTACACACACACACACATACACACACATACACACACACACACACACACATACACACACACATACACACACCAGAAATACCGTATAATAATGCAATGCGCAAATTGCCGCGCGCGGGAGATTCCGCGTCCCCCGGGATAGCCGCCACATGTGTTCCCGCGCGGTGTCAACAATTATTTATTGTTCTTTTTTGTCGGGGACGAGGGGAAAATGCCCCCGACTACTATCCGAACGCAGCGCACAGGCGCGTCAACAAACGTACGTTACAAGTGTATATACCATATATATTATACGAAATTAGTTTTTGCGAATTCTGCAACAGTTCTTATAGACGACATTACACCACGTTATATCGTTTTAGCCGACGATTTGTTATTGTTACCGACCGCGGCAGTCGTACAAGACGCGTACGTGACACCTATATACAATATATACTATTTTACCGTCTTTAGTTACGGTCATCGCGAAACGTTATTTTATTCTAGCGCAGTCAAACACTCCGATAACAAAGTCAAAGTTTATATAATACACGGGTATTACTTCCCTGAACGCTAAACCTATACGTCTTAAAGTATACCCGCACATACGATTTCACTGGATTTTACTTATCGACTGGAAAAGAAACACCGAAGAATAAAAAAAAATAATCCTTCGACCTCTCTCATCTAGTCCCCCGCGAGTTTTCGTTCACCTGTTGTGCACCGTATGAAATATGGTCGTGTTAGAAAAAGATCCCGTTGCAATGATATTCGCTCAATTCGCACCGACCCGAAGAAACGGGAATGAGGCGTGGAGTCGCGGACGCGCAAAAGCCGGAATCACGCCATCCAGGTCGCGCGAGCAGTTTGATGCAGTGGGTGGAAGGTTCGGTTAGAAATAATTGTAAGCGATTGTAAACTGCTTACGGAAATAACTGAGTGAACTCGGATAAACTGTAAAAATTGTGACGTAACAACAGAATTTTTTATCGGTCTTTTATTGGGCGCTAAAATTAAAAGTAGTGAAAACACTTTTCGAACCGTCTTAATCGTTTAGAATCTTAATTTTATCATCGTCACGAGAAAATCATTTAACAAACCAATAATACCGAACAATTTGCCACACTCGTAATCTAAAACGACCCTCCAAGTTCTCACCAAGACGGACCTAATGACGACGACTGTTATAACATAATATGTTAGTTGATGATACAAAGAAGCCTTACAGTTACAATGGTTACATTTAAAATACCTACAAACTAAACGTATCATCATATGCTAACCATCAATGTAGACATTAAAAATAGGAAACATTTTTTTGGAGTTATTATTATTACCAGAATGCGGTGAGATCCCGAAATTATTTTTGTCACGTGTCAAAAAACTTATAGATACACGAGTTACGTAAAAATATTTTGTTTGGCAAGCATACACACAAAGTTGAATTCATCGCCGACGTACCGCGGTGTGTGTATAATCCGCTTGTTCGTCATCGCATTGTAGGTACACACATTTGTTTCGTTGAATTTTTTTATTTTATCTTTTAGTTCTACACCGCTCTATATACGCACACAAACAAACGTGCACATACTGCACTCGGGACGGGGGAAGTGCACCTTTGTTATCCAAATTAACTTAAGTCGGCAGCGCGTGTGTGTTTAACAAATCCTGCAGCAGCAGTCTCCCTATTTTGCGGGTGGCTGATTGAAACCGCAAAAAATAAAAAACAAAATAAGAGAGATAGGGGGAAATGTTCGCCGGAGCCCTCTCCTCGCCCTTAACTCGGTTAGCTCGAGGTTTATTCATGGGTCCGGGCAATCAGTCGGGTAGTGTTTTAAACTCTTCTCACCCCCGGAACCGCGTTCCTTTGTGATGATAACAAGCCCCCAGGCGCTTTTAATTCGCTTTAAAACGATGTCGGCGGGATTTGTTTGACGAAATTATCATTATCATCGTGCGCCCGCGAACTTTAATCAAATCTGGCGGATATCGAGCTATTGTCAACACGGGATTAACATTGCGGTGTTAGTTTAAAAATTATACGTATTGTATAATAGGTATACGTATAAATACGATACAATTATTATACACGCGGTGTTTTCGCAAACACTCGACGCAAACATAACTTTCGTCGGATATTAAACATTATGTAATAACTTTCAGTTGTATACGGTACGAAAATGTACACACGGGTCATCAACATAAATAATAATAATTCAAAATGAAAAATAAAGGGAGTAATTTTGAGCTCGGGTCGAAACGAGTTGTTTGCAGGCGTAGCCGCGATTACGCTTTGGAGCGGATAACTTTTTTGGGTAGGCGTTTCGGGGGCATCCTGGCCCACAGTGAAATATACCAAGTTAGCTTGAAAAAAATTATCTTATCTAAATTCATAGGTAGGTTTGTAAAAAAATTGCAGGCCCATAGTGAAACTATAATTTCTATATACGCCCCATCGATGTATGGGTTAGTACTTATTATTTAATATTCGAAAGCAGTGATAAATCATCGAAAAAACGATTCTGAGGTGAACTCAGTTATCTAGTATACGTCCTGGTGAAAACCAAATCAACCGAAACACATCAGTGTTATTGAACTACCCGAAATACGAGACTGTTTTGAGTGAACACTACGTCAAAAAAACTTTTCGCCCGACCACAAATCTGCTCTCTTTCTTTCTTTTTTCTTCTCTTACTTTTTTATTTTATCTAACACTGCGTTTACTGTGTTACGTTAAATAAGGTACAGCATTAAAAGATCGGACCGATGGGGATACTCGCCTCTCCGTCGGATTTTTTAGTTTAAATTTGTGTGTTTTTGGATAAAAACTAATTTTTATAATAGTAAAATTTTATTACGAAAAAATCCCCGACTGCGTTAAATAATATAAACCGAAAAGCTCAAAACAAGGTAAGTATTAGAATCATCTAATATACAGGTAGGAATTAATTTAAAATCGTTATAATAAATAAACTTGACGTTATAGAATCGTTCAAGCTCATATATCCCAAGTATTCGTGAAAATATTAGCATTTTTACACAGATCAATTGTGACGTATTTTATTGTGTTTTATGTAGTTCTTCGCGTGCGTTTTAATTACAAATTATACGATTTAAATCGCTTGTCCCCAACAAAAATCTTTTCTTCAATTCAGTTTTATTTTATAATTAAATCAAATGATTACTATAGACAATAATAAGCTCGTCTTGAGCTTTTCAGCTGATGAACGCATTCGAGGTTTTTTGAATTTCTTTTTAGTATGTAGCACGAGCGAACAATGTACGACGCGGCGATGTTTACAGGGCGCGTGCAAGAGAATTTTCGCCGGCAAACGGTGTGTGTGTGATAAGTGTATAAAAATAATACCAAACAACAATAAAATAATCGAAATAATTGCCGTGGCGACGGTTCGACGTATTGTGATAATAATAATAATAATAATATATTATATTATAATATACATTGATCGGATGATTGACCGTGCACGAGAGAGATGCGAGTTTGACCGGACAATGCAGCCCAACAATCTCGATGATATTATTATAGTCTCGTGCTGATAACCGTGGAAGGAATTGTCATTTTTTTTCTTCTTATTTTTTTTTTTCCGTCCTGGACACGAGTCACGAATTCACTATTACCGGTTCTAGCTGTATTCGCTATTCTTCTCCTCCGTCGTCGCGTCCTCGTTACCCCTATTATCCGCGTCCACACGCGAGTCTCCTATTGTGTACCGCCGGAACAAGAAAGCTCTAATATCATCATATTAACGTGTAATGCAAGACGTCATAATGTCATATAACATAGAGACCATGTTATACCGGTAGCAGTTCCCGTGTGGATATTTTTCGTCTAGTTTATATACCCGTTTTTGCCATTAAAATACGTTTTAAAATAAGTCAAACCGACCCACTAATTTGTATTATTCTATTTCAGTGGCACGTGATTAACGGATGTATTAGCGACAATATGTTTAGGTTATACGAATCAAACTATAAATGCCTACCAATGTGTTGTAATATTTTTTAGCGCCGACTTATACGTTAAAAACTGTCAACTTTACTCTCTGATACGTAAAAACATGGGGAAACGTTTGTTTGACATATCAACAATATAACTAATAATGGTGAATTACTGACATTATATGCTGCGGGTTAGTGATTTTTGATTCTAGTTATGCACCGCATGACCGTTCAACTCTCAACGACCCTATTTAAATACTTACCGGAGACTTATTTGGACCCCGTCAATGTTTATAATACAAGAGGGTAGTTTCTCTATGTATGCTCCTAAAGGGCGTACAATGTATACATGCGTTAACTATACAAACTCGTCTGCGGGTTATGCGTATAATATAGTATATAACTTTATAAAAATTCTTGAAAATGTCGTCTATCTCTTCATTCGCAGCAGGTATTTGAAAAACATAATATACAGGAATCGCAGTTTTTGTTCTAAAAAATTTAATAAACCAATCGTTGATCTCACTGCACAATTTGAGTTCTGTTGTGTTTTGAAAAAATTACCGGTTTATTGTAATATTGTAAATCATTATCAAAATAATAATAACGATATACAATATAAAGCGATAATTGCTAAACTATATATGCTAAAAGAGCCTGCAGTGTAATACGCGTTATAAAAAAAAAAAAATTAATTTACTAAATAGAAATCATCATTTCAACAATATCTAATTTAAATCGAATTCCCTAATTTTTTTGTGTTACAATTCGAACTGATCAAGTCACCCACTCGGAAACCCAAATAGTCGAATTCAGTGATGTTCCAATTTTCGTCGTTTTCTCGGCACAGAAAATAATTAAATTATCAAAAAATGTTTCAAATAAAATACACAACCGAAATCCAAACATTAATAAATAAATCATTTTTCAAGATTGGTAAATCCACATTTATAAAAGCGATTACATATCAACATTTCAAGCGTTTTCCCGAAAACGGTCAACTCGTTTTATGGATATGGACGAAAAATAAACAAAAATTTCAATAAAAGCTTCAAGTAAGGCGTACATCCTAACAATCCAAACTTTTTAGTGCTTTGAAAATCCTCGATTGGACGCAGAATAACAAAAAAAAAACAAAAACCATCGTTGTAAAAACGATAGGTACATTCTTCACCGCGCTCAGAAACTAATTAAACGTGAGAGAGAAAACAAACAAAAATTACCTAACGGACAAATTTCGCGTCTCTTAACACTGATTTCTGCATAATAATATACAACCACGCGTAAAAGATAAATGGGCGATGATTATAATAATAATATGACCTTTTTATCACCCCCCTGATCGAGTCCAGTCAATAATGCACTATATATTTTATGTTGGCGAATTTAATAATCGCGCACAGTCGAGCAGGCCTCCATAATTATTATCGAGAGAAAAACGTGATGGCCTCGGGGCCCGCTTATTCGGAATATTCAGCCCTTAAGAGGTCGCGCGTCGTTCGTCACACCCCTATTTTCGCGACATAGGAAAACACGCGTTTGAATCGTATTCCCTCCTCTTCGTGTACGAAAAACGCATTATTTTTTCGACTCACAAGTAACATATATTACATAGGAGTGTAAACTTTTTTTTTAACACTTAAATCGTTCCCTTTTTCACTGCCTTCGATGAATACTATTAATTTTGTTCGAAACGATTTGTAACGTTCTCTTGCCGAGTTTTGATCCGAAAACACACGGGTTCAGACTAAATACGCCGTTAGACAGGCGAGTATCGGTCCGATGGGATCAAAAACGACACCATGCCATTTCTTCGAGTTCCTGGTTGTTTAAAACTGGAAAATTGGCAATAGTAATGCGTCACTCTCTGCACTCACAAATGTGAAATAAAATTTTCCGATAAAATTTCGTAACTATCGTTCCATAAAAAAAAAAAAAAAAAGGAAGGAATATGAACGAAAGACAGTCAATTTGAAGTCTCGGGTGAGAAGATGTTTGGCGAGTTTGTTTTTTTGGAACGTAACTGAAAAGCTGGAAAGCAATTGGCTTTCGGATAATAAGTTTAAGCGACAACTCCCGAAACATTGCCCTACCCAAAGAAGTATAATAATTAATCCACTCCGAAGCGTAATCGCCGAACAGCTGCTCACCTGACCTCAGATTCACTCCGTTTTCTTTCCCTTGCTTTCTTTCTTTTTTTTCAATAACACGTATTTTTATTCAAAACCCGTCGGCTTCGAACCTTTTACAACTCATCATTTTTACAGTAGGACAGGTACGACGAGACGACTATTTCGACTGTCGAAACGCCCATCATCCTGCGTGCACACACCCTCCCGCGTCTCGCCGACCCATTAGGGGCGCGCTCTTTTATATATGATCGTATGTACACATACATATATATATATATACAGTATATATATATAATATGCAAATCGTCTCGTCGTGACAAAGTGTTCGTTTATAATGTACGCAAATTTCATCACGCGCGTGTGTAAAACGCCGTCACGAGGTTGTCAGGGGCGGTTTGTGGGTGCCGCCTCGGCTTGTTAATCTAATAACACTATACGCGCGCACCGCCGCCGACGTCGTCGACTAAATCGGTCACCCTCTTTCGAATTATTATTATTATTATTATTATTGTTATACCGACGGCGTTTAGAGCTAGTTAGATCCGTATTGTACGATTCGCAGACACTACAGACTACGCGACTGCTGCGTAGATTTTATTATTTATTAGAAAACGCTATATTTTTATAATCGAAAGTAATGTTCCCGGAGGATCGAAACGCCCGCGGCGGCCGGCTCAAATGAACCAAAAACTATACCAATACCATACATAAATAATGTACCGGCCGTCTGCACTTGTCAGTTGGTGTTCGATGGGAAAATCGCAGTATAGGAAACCGATTTTGTTGTGCAGTACAACGACTTAGTTTTGAAAAAAAAAATCAGTAAAGATCGCGTGGGTATTTTGACGAAGTAGCGACTGTACGCTTTTAGTAGTGGGTCCACTGATTCGGATGTTGTGGTTTGAACGTATTATTTAATATCCGAAAGCAATGATGAATCATCATTGACTTCGAAAAAACGATTCTAATTCCATCGTCAAAAATGCTATTATTTTTTTGTTTATTTATGGCTGCTATGTGTCAAGTTTTAGTCGCTTTATTTGCCGTACTTTTTACCGTTTTTTTCTGTGTTTTTTGGGCATTATCTTTTTGGTGTTGAAAATTTGGCGAAACGTTCAGTACGTCGCACCGAGGATATACGTTGTGCTTTCAGAAAACGTTTCAACCGTCAAGATCGGAGCAATATCCTAGGCTCTGGGTATGTCAAAGACACAAAAAAAAAACACACATCTTTGTAAAATCAATAGCAGCTTCCTCGCTATCGCTGAGAATCTAAAATTATTCGGTAAAAAGGAAACGTCTTTTGTTAATTGTTTTTAGGTATATTGTATATACATAGTACGGCATCTAAATTCAGTGCTCGAATTACCGAAATCGCTGAAAGGGGTCGCTGATGAGTAAAATGTTTCAAACGCTTTCCGATTCTACCGGATCACAGACGTCATATATACCTAGTCAATTTAAAGGGGGACGCTGAAAGTCCCTCTGCGTCCCCCCTCAATTCGAGCACGCTATCTAATAAAATATTCGTATTTTATCAATTCTTTATTTTAACACGTGTAAGCGACATTTTCTCTTCTTAGTTATTACGCACAACAACGAGGTTCTACTTCAGTGTAGACAGCCGAAGAAAAAAGCTAGTGATACTATTTTCCCGTGTTTCGTTCGAAGATTTGTTCGTTTCTCGGTCATTATACCTAAGTATACCTAATCATACCTGGGTAGAATAATTAATACATGTATTATAATTTACAAATCGTGTAACAGATGGCCGACTTCGGACTCATCAAAGATGCCTGACCATAAGAGAAAGAAAAAATGAACGTCATTTTACCTAATTCGTCGACTAATACCAAAGTGCATTACACGTCCAAGTTGTACGGTTCGGAATGTTGGGCGGTTGGCAGAAAAATAGAACGGGGAGGATACGAGCGTGGCGTAAATGACAATGCTTAAACGGTGGAGTAACAATAGAGTAAGATTAGAATATGCGAGAGAATAGTTGCGTTAATAGTGGATAAGAAGAGGGAAAACATACTTAGATGGTTCTGACGTGTGATGAAAAGTGAAAAAGCTGAAGTGAGAAGTAAGAACGGTTATGAGAATGAACGTCGAAGGAGAAAGAGGAAGACCCGAGGAAGAGATGGATGGAAACAATTGAAAAATATATGACGGTTTTTAGTTTGTGCGTGAATTAACGTGATAAGTGGAGAGTTGGGATGATAAGGGTGTTCGACCCCAAAGAGTTGGGAGAAAGGCGAAAAATAAGAAGAAGTAGAGCTATGTCACACTCGAGTTCTTGCAGGGGTTGAAAATTCCGAGGAACGAGTGATTTTAGAATAGACGCTGCCGAGAAAATAGTTTTCTACGACGTTTTCGGCGGAACCACGCGCACGATCCATATAAACGTGACCATGGCGGGCGAAAATCGACTCGCAGAACTCCCAGCGGATACTCGATGACGGATAATAATTCGATAAACGTTGGTCAAAGTGAGCAGCAAAGTCTGCAGCTGCAGTAAACGAATTACTGTATTTTATATTGACCGACGAGTGCGCATTTAAACGCGGAATCGAATTACGCGGTAATGTTTTGATTGACATTATTGCAGCAGCAGCAGCGGTGGTGGTCAGCGCCCTACAGAAATTTATCGATGTGACGCTCGAGTTAGGACAAAATTAACAATTACTGCGTCGGGGGGACTCTTGACCGGCTAGGCGAGAAAATACTGAATATATTATCGTAATAGTATATCACAACACCACGTATTTCTTGAATACGACCAAATATTCTCTAATCATAAGAAATGCTCAACTGAAATAATAATTTAATTAGACATTCGATTGTTTTTTTTTGTGTTCATTTCTGTTATAACGCGTACGCGACGCGACGGACCGGAACGGTTTAAAAACGAGTGGAGTTCCGGCAGCTGTGTTGTTTAAGATTATATTATATAAAATTTCTATTGATAATATATAGGAACTTAAAAATACCGATGTAATATACGAATTTGTGCAATAGTGACGAATCGAATGAACGTGACAATTTTTATTTTAAATAATATGTAAAATTTATCGATTGAATTTGCACGATACGTAATACTATATACACGGTGATATAATAATATGTGCGAAGAATGACTATTTTGTTCGTGCTTAAAAAAGTACTGTTTATTCGTTTGAACTTCTGCAGCGCCGTTCGTACAGCATAATATTTGTGTCCGCGAAAAAAAAGAACGCGCGTCGTCATCGTGTTTTCTCGTACAGCGCAGAGAACGCGGAAAATAACTATAGCTCGGCGCCCCTTTTAAAAAAAATTCAAACAGATCTGCCCTTTAATTGAACGCCGGTCAAGTGTAAAAGTCATTTTTGTCTCTTTTATTTCGCGACCCCAAAACCGTATTCGTACACCCGGAAGAAAAAAAGCGCGACTCGATATAGTACAGATGTACACGGTTTGCCGGTGCAGTTAAACTGCAGAATTCGTCAAATTAGCGATTGTCAAATGCAAAGTCCCCGACAATCGCAGACGTTGCTCCGAAGCGAGAAAACGTCATGAAAATAACGAAAATAGTACGCGGGTGTTGTTCTTTTGTACATAACATACACGCAGGGATATTAAATAATGTTAAATTGCAGTCAAAGGCATAACGACTGTAATAGAAAAGACTCGAATGCGTTTTACGCAGCCTCGGTTAGCGCGGTTTAGCATGGACGACAGACGTTGAAAAAAAAATAACAATTGATTTTCAAACCGACCAAAACACAATTTTCTTCCGTATTTAATTGGTATTGTAATATAAACGCGATTCGGGAAAACTATACCTTATATTATGTTTGAGGAAAAACATGGAAATAACCACAGTACCGTAGTATACAGAACATTATCGGTTTCATGTCCGTCACGTTTTCATCAATACATGTAAAATCGTTAAAAAACGAAAACCGATACTCGTGACTTTTTGAATTAAATGAATGGTAAAGTTACAAGTAATTAGGCAAACAAATGTAACTCAAAAGTCGCTGAATCTAGTGACTCGTTGTAACTGGTTACTGCTTTGTTTAAGAGTATACGTGTAATAAATCAGAGAACTATATTGAAGAAGAAAAACACGATACTATCAACAGCTAGAACAATATCGTCTGACAGCGAATGTTGTTTATGTGTAACGGTTTATACGATTATTGTTAAAAATTAAAAAACGGGGTGAAAAAACTATGCTCGTACCTTTTAGATTTTTAGACGCAGACTGCGGCCCGTCCCTGGTCCACGGAGGATCGCCGTGGCCCGAGAAGTCCCTCAGTTTCAGGTACGATATGGTCAGCCGTATGATGGACGCTTTGTCCAGCTGCGACGTGATGGCTGCGGGTAGCGGTAGCATTTTGGCCAGCTCGTAGAACTCGTAGTTCTCTTTGCCCCGTCGCGATCTGGCCGCGTCTCGACTCTTTTCTTTTCTCAGTTCAAGTATTCTGGAAAAAAAAAAAAAACGCAATCCCAATGAAAATTAAACGAATGCTGGACGAGATGGTGAGAAAAATATAATATATAATAGCGATTAGTGATAAAAAAAAGGTATTAAAACGAAACGAGTGAAAATTTAAAATGCACGAGCTGTCCGGCAGTTTGGTTTTTTTTTTTTTTAATTATTACTCTCGCGTAATCGTCTTCGTCCGCGACAATATTATTGCTATTTATCGAGAAACACCGGATGAAAGTGTCCATATACGGACACAGACGAGCCCGGGGGCATTCGAGTCATTCGATGTCGTACGCATCGTCATCATATCGCACACACCACGTTACGCGCCAGCCTGCGCAAAACACCGTATTCCACGGATTAGACGACGATTCAAATCTACCGGTTTTATTTATTTTTTTTTCGTGTCATAACAGTATAATAAAATATCGTATAAGATACGCGCGTTTTCGTGGTCAAGCTGTGCAGTCCTGTCGCTCGACAACTCGTTGACAAATACCGCACGCGCAGTACGAAAACGCGATTAACCGCGGCTGGCCGGTATACAATTAATATAACAATAATAGTAATAAAAAGTTGATAATTTTTAGAGTGAACAGTCGTCGTTTAGAAAACCAGATTTCTACGAACTTTTCAATTGCGAACAATATACCCAGCGAAACATTGGCGCAAACATCTACGGTCGTAACGGTTAAGGTATTTGTAGAAAGACGAAACCGATCGTTTGTATGTCTGTTAGTATACTGTCCGCGCGCATATAGACTTATCATCATAAACCAATAAATCGAGTCGCCAAAAACATACGCGGGGCGGATGAAAAATTATTTAATTTTAAATTGAAACAACGTAACGGTGAGCTGATGAAATCGTAATTTTTCGCGAAAATAAAAAACAGGATCAAACTTATTTCATCCGGGAATGTCCTTGATATATTATTATGTTAGCGACAAGTATAGGTGTGTTGAAAGTGAGATACGGCACGCGTATATATTATGCGCAACGATGCAGTACAGTTAGTATAGGGCCAGTAAAAATCGTTTTTTTTTTTAATCACAATTATACAGATAGGATTGTCGATCGTGTTTTTTTTTCTTCAAATTTTTAGCTATAATTATATTATATGCTGTTACGACGTGTGTAAATAATTATTAAGTTTCGAAAAAAATCGATTCAAATTACACACTGCACGGGATTAAATAACATTTTATAGTATCGCTATTACGTATACAGTTCAGAAATATTTTGACAACTGTTGTTGATGCGCGCAACCACCTGCCGACCTGTTTGTTTACAGTCCAAACAGTATAATCGGGCGATAAAGTTGAAAGTAAAAAAGAAGACGCCTTTACTCGGATTGCTCTAGAAAAAATTTGTACGATATTATTGTAACTGCCACCTTACAATAACACTATGATTGGTACGTATGATTCGGTGTATTTTGTAGAACGAAATAGAATCTCCACTATGTTTTCGTAATCTTTGTGGCGTATTACATACGACGACACAGTTAATCAATCGACAAAATTGATGCAAAGATGTTTTTTCGGTTCTGTAACGCGTGTTCTGCAGAGACAGTGGATTTTTTCAACAAACGACCACGGTCGTACAGGTTTGTGTACCTGGACGTTGTGCAGCGATCGCGCTGACGCAAATACGATCCGAACGCGATAAAATAGTAGGACGGGATCATATTTTATTTATAAGCGATCGTCCGAATCGATCGAGCGTTTGTGTTTTTTTTTCCGCCGATATTTTATACTGTACAACCTGGTAATATTTATTATTATCGAACACTGTAGAAAACGCGACCATTTTCGGTATTCCGAATCGTGTAAGCTGCTCGACGGCAGCCACCGTGGACGTTTTTTTTTTTTTTTACACCGATCGTATCATTTTTCTCGCTAACGGCCCGCGATCGGTCCGAGAGACGAGCGGCGATAAAATGATACGTACGTATCCCGGGGTTTATCACGCGTGTCGTAATAATATTTATAGTGTGATCTAGAAAAGAAGAAAAAGAATGGTCAACGTGAAAAAAAAAAAAACAACGTACCTACCTAATAACAATAAACGGCTTTTGTCCGGCGATAAAAAAATATGAAAAGAATTTATGTCAAGACGGCTTTAAAACGGCACTAATCACTATATACACACGTAATATCCACACCGGTTACCAATAGTAATTACACGGATAATACACCAACCCTGAAGAAAACGGGGGATTTAAATTAATAAAACTGTGTATTGTTTGTCTTCGAGGGGAAAACAATGCCGATATAGTATTCCATACACAGTGCAGCTTGCCGATTTCCCCGGGGAGATGTACTTGACCGGCCAGCGTACGACAGCGCTCTCCGCACAATCAATTGCCTACGTTCGCGTTTAATCAAAAGTGTACGACGACATCGCATCCACCATCACACAGACACATAATAATAATAACACGAACGTTATATAATAATACCCAAAGTCATAATAGTTACCTGCGCGACCCAACGAAATGCAGCAGAGATATCAACGAGATTACAACGATCGGCAAACAAGATACGTTTCTGCGGACTAAGTGAAGACTTTGTTAAGACCTCTGTACGGAAACGCGACCTTTGGGGAAAAACTGGTGAACAAAAGACGGCTGCAGCGTTTGCGAGTATTCGGGAAAATGTACGCGGCACATTTTGGTGCTCGGACACATGAACACGGAGGACAAACTACGCAACGATGAGCCGCGATCCCGTCTTCAGCTACCAAATATACTGAAAGAGGTTAGAAATAAAAAAAAATGGTTTGGGCGTGGTGTTGCGTCGAAAAAGGTGCTGAAACGGTGGACCCGAATAACAGTCGTTGCCGAGAATTAGCAGGAGATGGACGACAGTATGTTTTGTTTAGAGGTATGATTAGCCGAAACCTAAGAAGAAGAAGAAAAAGTTATAAAAAAGAGTTTTGGACGACTCGCGGGCGTACTGAAAAACACAACTTTCCGTAATGAATTAACGCATTAACGAGGGAATCAACTGTGCGTTGGAAGATTAACGGAATTGATATAGCGTACTTTTTGCGCTTTTATTCCGTTTGTACGCAGTTTAAATGTACGTACAAAAAGTGATTTCCATACAATCTTCATAAATACAAAAAACTATTCGACGAAGTAAATATCAGCTATACATACAAAAATACTCAAGCTTTACGGAGCGTTTTTCTTCTTCTCTTATTAGAATATATACATTATAAAATTCACGACACAAAGTACGTGAAATTAATTTTACTGTAGTTTGCTATAGATTTTCACAAAACCACTTCGCCTCTAATGTCCGTCATAAACACTAACGGTAACGACAATGTGTGACAAATCTGTTCACAAGAAAAATGTTGTTACGTTTTTAGCACCCGTCCGCGGCTACGTTTTTATACTTTTGCGGCGACGAGCGTATGTTATGTTATTGAAAAACAGTAATTTTATTCAAAACCCAGACGCGAAAATTTCTCTCGATACTCTCGACCCGAACCAATCGAACGTGTGGCTCCAGCCGCAGTGTAACGATTCACACGTTTTTCGAAGTAGACTTCTTAGTCCGAAAATCACGACGATTAGTATTTTACGCACTAAAATTAAATTTCTTACGTTCCCTGAATAATTTCAAAAACTGGGTGGGACCGTATAACTACTATTGTCGTGTTGTTTCGGCCGTCGGGGAGCCCGCGATTCGATCGGGCCCGGACGTTTTCAAACGTTTTTTGTCAGTAAACACAGCGAATTTCGATACATTTTCCGTAAACCTGCGGCTACAGTCGACGGGACGAACGAACTCGCTGCAGAAGAGGGTCGTGCCCTCGGGTGTCGTAACAACCTCGAAATTCTCGCACTTCCCCTCCAAAATTGTTAACCCCGATCGCTCCCTGCTTCGTCGTTATGACCGCGCGGGTCAACAATTTGGCGGCGGCCTTGGACGGAATAGTACACCGTGGATCGATATAATCGAATATCATCATCCGTCGTTCGTTATGGTACGTACGTTCGACGCGGTTTCCAATAAGAGGGACAGCGGACGAAATAAATTTGTACACAAAACGTGTACATACGAGTCATAGATTATAAACGTTGATTGGCGGCGGAGGAAAACGTGTATATACGGTAACGTTTCGTGCGGGGAATATGAGCGAGGGGGGAAAAAAAAAAGAAAGAAATGTATAAAACGAAGGAGATGTGTGTGTGTGTGGGGGGTGAAAGAGGAATTATCAATGACAACGGTTTCCCTCGGCTAGCACAGGCGTCTCCCGTTTCTTTTACGGAGCAAATTGACCAAATTGCTCCCCCCGCCGCGCCGTCGACCTGGAGACGAGGAGTTCCCGCGGGACCCCGCGACCGCCGCCGCCGCGGCAGTGCGAGCCACTCGGCACTTTGCAGGATCGTGTTTATTAGGTTACCGGTTCTCTTTTGGAAAACATTTTCGCTTTTACGGACGGACTTTGC
>CM029358.1:31716164-31737335 GCA_017140985.1 Hormaphis cornu
TACGTAACAATATCGATACTTCCGTGAAAACAGAAGTACGCGAGCGCGTTTCTCTCTTTTTTCAATCTTAACGAGCAACGAAGTTTTGAAGAGTATAATGATCCTACCGCGGTCGAAGAGCTCCACTTGAAATTTCGATTTGAACTATACGGAACATTTATCCGACCGACTCGAGTCCGAACGAATTTTGTGCGCGTAAAATTGAACCCGATTGGTGGTTAAGTTTTCTGCGGCTTACGGAACTTTGCAAACTCCGCGGTCCGCGCGGAAAAGCGTTTTCTCGCCGAACCCGCGCGAAAAATAGTACGAGTGGCTGTTTTTACAATTTTTTCGTCGCGGGTATTATGACTTACCTACAGGTATGCGAACAGACGTGAAATAGATTTCGCCGGTTTGTACGTTTTAAGAAAAAAAACCCGGTTTTTAATCACTCGTTTGATCGTTCACGTGGCCAACCGCAAATAAAGTATGACGGGAAAGATAAAAATACACCGGGTGGTTTCTTATTATCTTTTTTTACACTGCAGAAAATCAAACGCGTCGTGAATTTTCGAAAAACTGTATTATACAGTTCTCCTTGTAGATTTCAAATAATTTTTCGTTATTGTTGTTCATTTTTTTATTTTTTTTTACTTTCCATCAAGTAGGTACGCTATAAAATACGAATGGCTGGCTGTATACAGTAATAATTGTAGTTGATCTCATTTTATATTAATAACACATTCCGTTACGGATCACGTGAAACGCGTTGGTTTTTTTTTTTTTTTTCGTAGTATACATTGTTATTTTTTTGTTCCGTTCATTCCCATTGTTTGTTCGACATTTTTAAGAGCGCGCGCTATTGAAAGACCGCGTCGTTAATCCAGAACAGCTACCGGGCCTCGTCGCCTTTGACCCGGGCCGGAAAGCCGCCGCGCGAGTGTTTGATTAAATAATCCATCATCAATCTCGTCCGGACAATAAAAGAATAGGAAAAACAGAGAGAAAGACGGTTCTATAATAAACACGGCGATTTTTGTTTTTGTATTTCTTCAGTCCATACTCGAAAACGTATAACAATACAATGTTTATACTTGTTTCGCGTCTTTGCGTAACGACAAAAATATACCACACCGACGACATCGCGTGGATCAAAAAACCATTTTTTTTGACATTTTATCCAGCCGTACACATTTTTATTTATTTTTTTGTTACGGAAATCTAAAAAAAAATATTGACGGGTAAATACGTTTTGGGTAAATACCCATTAAAATACCTTAAAATACCTGTATTAAAATACATTAAAATGTATATACCCTCCGAAGAGTATATGTTACCGTCACTAATCTTTTTATAGTTTTAGAAATTTGTAGCGAAGGAATATGAACTGTGTTTTAATTAATTAATTTTTTTTTTTAGTTTGATCACTTCTTACGGTATTCAAAAACGTATTCAAAATTACAACCAAGAGTTTACGACCAAGAAATAAAAATAGATAAAATACCGGATTGATAAGAATTTCAAGCGGTTCCAAAACTTTCGTGCCAAGTAATGAACTCGAAAATTCCCGAAGGACGTACGCACCTACTGGACGACCGCAGAGCTCGTACGGAATCGTTTTTTGCGAAGCCAGTGATTGATTATTGCTCTCGGATATTAAATAATAATAACACGTTTGAACCACAACCACCCAAACCACGGTGACCCACCCAAAGCGTAGTCGATACTTCGTCAAACTACCCACGCGTCCTAGGCCGATCCGGGGGTATTTTTCTCTTTTTTTTCTCTTCGGTTCAGACCGACGGGTCGTTTTCTTGACGCGTGGGATACGACCGGCGGGACGTGTCGGAAATGCATTTATCCCCGCGCGCGTTTCTCGTTTTTATGACGAGACGGCAGTAAAAGCCCCTGCAGGTCCATTATTATTAGTATACACCTGCAATTCACCGGAGACCAATGAAAACCGGACGTCTCCGAAAATCGAACGTCCCGCGGGACGTCTGCCCCGAGTCCGACACCGCGATATCCCGTTTTCCTGTGAGCACGTCTCAGAAACGTCTCGTCGGACGCCGCAGTTTTACGTCGTGCGTATTGTCACCGCGCGCAGGACTCGGAAAACGTAATTTTTATTGGGAAAATAATTCTTTTTTTTTTTTTTA
Organism: Hormaphis cornu; assembly: GCA_017140985.1. NCBI lineage: Eukaryota > Metazoa > Arthropoda > Insecta > Hemiptera > Hormaphididae > Hormaphis > Hormaphis cornu. The sequence continues at coordinate 31,718,303 of CM029358.1, forward strand.
TCAGGTACAGACTTTCTCCTTGGCGAATCGATCCGATCAACGTGATGCGATGATAAGGGTTCGGAAAACTGATTTGAACTCGCCGTCGAGTCTATGTGGAAATAAAATAAAATAAAATCTTATTTTATTTTTCATATCGACGGTTTCGAGTGAGAGGTTTTTGACTGCAAGCCGTTTCGAGGGACAGGGGCTCATCTAGAGCCCCCGGCCGCTTGAATGGTTCGGGCCAGCAACATCGGGGAGGGCTGTGTTACGACGAAATCGGGGGAAAATCATCCTCAGGAACGTATCATTTTTTATACAGAAACGATATCGAAAACAGAAATCGCCAAACGCTGCAGAAATGTTTTTGCCGGCAAAAAAAAATTGCGTCCTAGGAAACGATATTAACCAAAAACTGTCGTTTTCCCGTCCAGAGAAATCTCGCTGCGGATATTTCGACTGTGTCTATATTATTTCGCGACGATTGTACCGATTTTGCAGACACCGTCCCGAAACGTTCCAGGAAATTTCCCGAGTATATGTTACTATATTACGTGACACTTCCCCGATTTCGATCCAATATAATATTATGTTGTTTAACGGTTGCCGGGAAAAAAACGAAATTCCCGTTTACGAGATCGCAGATAATCTCTTGAAAAACTCAACCGATACACGTAACGCGGGTACGGTTTTTAACTGATTTCGAAGTATTTTTTTTTGTTCACTCCCCTAATTATTGGACGCGACAAACGGGTTCGCGGCGATGCTGCGCCGACGACTACGTGCAGGCCCGTCGGAAGCGGCGTCATCACGTGCCGAGTGGCCCGTCGTCACGTCACGTCCCGTCTGGTGACCGACGTTGCGCTCAGGCGGCGGCCGCGGGACGCACGCGCGTCCTCCCCCGAGGCGGCCACAGACGCGGCCGCGGCCGAATCACGTATCGACTAACCCGGTCGACCTATATTGTACGTATATATATAGGTAGCGATGCAAAATTATGGTGATAAATCGTTTTTGAAGAAAATTCTCAGAGAGTGTTCGGTAAATATTTCGGTCGTACGGACCATTTTTTCGTCGATTCAGCTAAACTATATAAAGACGTGTGTATTCGGGTTGTTGAGCGACTCGTTTTGCGCGACGTAAACGAAACATTTTCAAATGACTTGAGCGTAAAAGTAGCGTTCGTATACGCGCAGTACTACGCGTTTAACGCACTATTGAACCGGAAGAGAACACGAAGAAAAGACGGCAAATTGGAAATCGTGCTAAAGAACGCGAAAAAAAATTTCGAAAAAGAGAACATTCTCGAGATTATGTTCGTTTAAGAATCTTCGGAGAACACGCTCGCAACACACTCGCATCATCACTGTGACGACCTAAATTACCGCGGCCGAGTGCGCGGTTTCGAGCGAGGAGCGAGATTATCTTTATTACCGCCCGCGCGACGATTCGAATCGTCGTGGGTGCAGGGAAAGAAGAGCTGATCACGCATTAGCGGTTCCTAAACTATAGCTTTTTTTTCCCCCTGTTTGAGCGTTCCCATTTTCTTTTTTTTTGCTCCGCATATGTTATACTTGCAGCTTAAAAGTAAAAAAACTATTTACAGCAGTAAAAATTCACAATACTAATAGGTAAATCAAGACGAGTCGATAAAAGGTGTTCAAACCAACAGTTATTACAATCGGTATGATATTGTATAAATTAAGTAATCAAACGTAAAAGTGAGCGGTTAATATAAATTTGATTATGCAGAGGATAGTGTCGAACAGCAGGAAAACGTCGAGGAGAAAATGTGTGTCTGGAAGGGAGTAATTTTTTGAGCTGGTCACCTAAATTTTGTACACTTTGACGATTCGTCGAGCATTTGGCTCACTGCAGGGAAACATTATTCTTGTAGATAATTGCTTATAATTAAAATGAACAAAATAACGGTATAGATGTTTGAAAGTATTTTGTGAAAAAATCAACTCGTATATATTTCAGTGCGCCTAACTAAAAAAATATAATACCTATCGGTATATTATTTTAAAAACGGTTTTGGTTACTTGAACTATGCGAGAGGCTAAGTCTCTCACGGGTCTGTGTTAAATTAAGGACCACTATTCATGGAACGCAATATTTTCATTATATTTCTGTTTGAGTTTATTTTTTTATTTTATTCTCGCCAATTCAGGCGCATCGTGACTGGTTCGTTCGACTGATAAGGACTTACGATCTACAGAAAAGGGCTGAACTTCCCCGAGATCGATTTTTCTAAACGTATGGACTGCAAAACGTCCAAACCTTTACATTTTGTGTCGCGGTCATACCAATTATAATAATTATGCACGTCAATGTACCATCAAATGTAAAAAAAAAAAAAAAAATCGGTTATTTTTTTCTAAAATTTTGCAATATGTGCATTCTGTTTGCTGATCAATGCGTTTAACGTATTATTTCACGGACGACCTTGATTTTATGCGTTTTTCTTTGGCCTATATTAGTGTAAACATATTATATATTATTGTTTTTGTCTTTCCCATATATAATATTACTTATGATGCGCTGCAGCTGCAGACGCGTCCTGATTTTTGGCACCCCGGTGTTACATTGTAAAAAACGTTTTGTTGACTGTCCTCTCCTGCAGCGCGTTCACGAAACTTTCAAACGTTTTTTCGTTTTTTACAAAAATTAATTGTCTTAACCGCTGTCTACGAACCGGCTGGGATGGTTGGGACGAGGAGGGACGGCGTGGCGCGCGTTATAATATGATAATAAAAACTTTTCGAATCTGGCGCGCTCATAAAAATTACCATCTTTAAGAATATGCTTCCAGCGGCGATTTCCCCTCCGTGTACGCACCCCATTGTTATTTTTGTCACCTCGTAACTCAATTTTAATTCAAGTGTAAATACGCGGTAGCGATAGGTTAGTTTTAAAGTAAACGTATCCACTAAAAAATGAACACCGCAAACATATTATGTCGAACACAAATAACGATTTTGGAATTCAAATTACTTAAATATAATGTATAAATAAATGCGTTTTCCAATCACCTGCGCAAGTACAATCCTAATATCCTATACGTATGTATGGGAAATTTGAAGAATAATTTGAAAGCATAGTTTTGAAAATTTATTTCTAAAAGTAAAAGTACTTAGTGTTATTTTGAATTTCTATAAGTTCAGAAAATTAAACGTATTATAGAAGTACAACTGGTATAGGTCTGTGTACGCGTCGTAGTTTCGGCTGTATTGTACAAACGGAAACGGAATTTTTCGTTAAGACAATAACCGCGTCCGAAGGGCGAGAGATGTTTTTAAAGTTTTTGTAAAAGAAATATGTTTCGAAGAATTGTTCCGTCACGTGTTAATATACAAAATATTTCACAAATAACTATTGTCGTGGTATATAAAAAAGGGGAACGACACTCGTAAAAATGAACTTTATGGTGGGTACATTTTTAATCAGCCGTTGCAAAGTCGTTTATAGTATATATATATATATAGTCTCTCCGGAGGGAGTAAAAATCGTTGCATTTAAAAGGGTAGCGGCTCTTTGTTTCCCCGTCAACTCGATTTCAAGTTTAAAACTTATGTCGTTTCACGATTCGGTGGTCATATAAAAATAATATTATGACAAGGTTGTAAGATGCAAACATACTATTATTGTCAAAACAAACGGTTTAATTGCAGTTGCATTTTTCAGATGCGTCTACAAAGTTATGTACATACAAGTGTCCAAATATCAACTGCATTATTGCAACTCTGCGTTACACGGTCGCTGCTACTATCTACTGAGGTTTAATTATTGTTTAAACGCAACAAAAATGTATAAATACTGTTTGCGTTCTGTAATATTTGACTTTTTTTTTTATCATAAAATCTACCTTTAATGAACGCGTTCGATTTTAGAATAGTAATGAAATTACGCGCTGCAACTATTGATATACTAAAATCGCGATGACTCCTCAAATAAGATAGTCCAGATGGTTTGAGATTTTCACGTTATATTTAAACTTTACGCGCGGACAAGACATTTGGAATTTTCGGACCATTTTTAGGAAAATTCTAACTGGAAAAATAAAAAAAGTGTCGATAAAACGGTGCGTTATTTCGATTTTGTTAAATTTGGTTTTCACCGGAACGTATACGCCACAGATAACTGCAGAGCTCGCTCGGAATTGTTTTCAAAGGCAATCTTACTACAAGTTTGCTAAAAAAAATGACGATCGAGGAGAATAGTACCCCAATCTCCTCCCCCCTGCAGCTCACGCGCCTAAACTGGCATGTATAATTATACGTACGATAACGGATAAGGGCCGGTCGTGTTGCAAAGGGGTGGAAAATTACGAGCTTGTGCAGGTGCGAGAAAACGGTGGAATTTACGAGTGTTCTCTGGCCGAACCCGCGTAAAACTCGCAAAATAAAGGCGTTTGGTCAGCAGCGGCGGCGCAACAGTGCGCTATTATATTGTCCCACGGGAACGCCGGCGCAAGTTGCGAACGGAAATGAACTGCTATGTATGTATATAGAAGCGGGTCGCAGCAGTGGATACGAGATCACAATCGCTCCGAAGGTGGTTGTTATCTGCTGTAGAAAGCTATATATATATATTATTTATTATATATACCTCTGTTATCAATAAATGATAGTAAATAGTAATTCAGGAAATTAAAAAAAAAAAAACGGACTAGTTTTAAAAGCATTGGGTAGAGCAACCTATAGTAGAATATCTACGTCTTGGTAAAAAAAAAAAAAGAGAAAAAGGAAAAAACAACAATACACGCGTGGTCCGAATCTATTTACACGGCTTATAAGTTTGAATCCCAGAAGATTCGACGATAAAGAGTGCGCTGCAGCTACGCACGACTGCAACAGTATAATAAACTATACGACAGTGTGTGATGACTGATAAATCCGTTCGATTCGCATCGCGTACAACCCGTATAGGTCGGACGTATAACGTTGTTTTTGTTTACGAATAAAAGCTAATTAAAAAAATAAGAAATAAAAGAAGGAAAGAAATGAAGGGAGTAAATTTGAGGTCAGGTGAGAAGTAGTTTGGCATAGCGCTTCGGAGTGGGTCACTTTTTTGAGTAGGCCGATGTGTTTCGGAAGTTGTGGTTGCGTTCGAAAAAAGCGAGCTCAATTATATGCGGCGACATACGTCCTGATAAATACAAAAAATATCAGTTATATTAAGCTACCGTTTTAAATTTACTCCCCCAGCTTTCTTTCCTTCCTTTTTCTTATGTTATATACTACGTTTACTACATTATTTTATAAAAGGTACTGCGCGAAAAGATCGAATCAACACTCCACCGTGATTTTTAGCTTAAATTCGTGTGTTTTTGGATCAAAATTATTTTGAATAACGTCTAAACTTAAATACGATTTCCCAACTTTTTTGTGCTATACCTATTGATCAAATCGCTCCCGAAAACACAAACAATCGAATTTGGCGATGTTCCAATTTTCGTCGTGTTCGTTAGATACCTAACTAAATATTATCAAAAAAAATTTCAAGTAAAATATATTTTAAAAACAAAATCCGAACAACTTTTTTGTGGTATTCGACGTAAAGTAAATGTCGAATTTTTAAGCAGTTTTTTTTAAAAAGGTTTTTTGATTTTTGGGCCATAACTCAAAAACGAATTCCAAAAAGAAGCTTCAACCGTACGAGTGTAAGCTTTTTAGCGCCACGAATTTGTTCGATTGGAGCACTCCTCCTACTCGAAAAGTCGATGTCAGAAAAAAAACGAAAAAACTTTGTAGTGTAAAACAATATACACTCCTCGCTGCTCAGATTCCAAAAAAAACTTTCTTATAATTTCTCTTTCTGAGCGTTTATTCCGTACACCTGTGTGTGTGTTATCTATGATCCGTTTTCTATTTTTCGTCTCAGTACTGCCGCACTCCCCGGAGCCGTCGCCCCTGACAAAAGATTCGAAATTATTGTGAAAATACGACCGAATTATATACGTATAAATAATCGACGACATATTTCGAACACTATATATTGACGCGATGCAGTCTCGATACGCCCCTGGGTCGCGTAACAACACACGTCCTGCAACTTATACACGATTACACATCACCCGTTCTGCACCGGCAACGATCCCCGTCCGACGCTTATTACGTACAAATGATAATAATAATTCGATCTTCTTCTATACATCCACGAGAGTTTTGTTACAGCGCACAAACGATTGGATTCGTGAAAGGACGAGAGAAAATATTGAAAAAAAAAAAAAACAAGAGTAATACGACGTTATACAGGTACGGAGGTATCTATAGGTTTTGGTAAATCCACGACGACTCCGGTGGTTATAAACAACAAACGGATGTGCAGAGTCATGGCGTGATATTAACGGGATCGTATAATGAAATACGATATTATCGTCGTCGAGACCGTGAAACTCGCGCGCGCTAGGGACAGGGGGCGCTAATGAAAAGTACATGGCCACCCGCATCCAATTAAACGTTAACAATAATAATATGACAGCCGTCGTCGACCACCGCTATTATGTACTTGGAATGGAAAATAAAACGGTATGTATATTATTGAATACGACGTGATGTTGGAATTCCAAACCGTTTGCGGCACGCGTTTTCAATGTTACCTACATATTCCCGATGTGTTTCACAGGTGCGCATCAGGGTTCGACTTTAAGCCCCTCGCTTGTAATCAAAAATATAGCGTTTAAAGTGAAGGGATCGAAGACGAGAAATGAAAAGTGGAATATAATTTTGGGTGAAGATACCGGGCGGTTGACGATACGAGAAGAGTACAATGCGGGGCAGTAAGTGCGGTGACGAGGTATAGAAGAGGCAGAGAACTTTAAGTATCTATAGCTGGATCCTTTGTACAAAACGAACGGAGGCTTTATGAGATGTGAAACGTAGGATTCGGTGCGGTTGGATGCGATGGAGAGAGGCTTCAGGTGTTTTGTCGGATAAAAGAATTCCGAAAATGTAAGTTTTACAGGAGTGTAGTGAGACCAACCGTGTTGTACGTGGTTTGGAGTGTCGGGCCAGGAAAACAGATAACAGAGAACAAAGAGAGTAGCGGAAATGAGAATGCTAAGATGGAGTATCAGTAGAGATGATAGAACAAGAAACGAATGTGTAAGAGGTTTACAGGCATCAACAGTGGATCAGATGAGGGAAAACAGACTGAGACGGTTTGGACGTGTGACGAGGAGAGAAGAAACCGAAGCGGTACGAATACCAAAGAAGAGATGGACGGAAACAAATTTCAAAATTGTTTAACTAACATAACACGAGACTTATTCCCAATCGCGTAAAAATTAAAACACGTAAATTTTTAATTTCCCTATAGCTCGAATTTCGTTAAATTCGCCTATAAAAAATCCGTGTACAAAAAATGTCTCATCCTCTTTCTTTTCATTCTCCAATCGTCTATATTAATAAAAGAGGTATAAGATTCGCGTGAAAAGCGTTGTTCTTGAAATCATGCCATAATACAAAAGGTTTTGCCAATAACATATTTATCAATTTTCTTCTAAGCTGTTTGTTGAATAAATAAACAACGTTTTTTTTTCTTTTAAATTTTTTGGATTTTACGCGACGCGTAAAATGTCAATATAATATGAATATGGTTTCACTTGTTCTATCTTCAAAACCGCATGTTTGCCTTCAACAAAAAACCGCGAAATTATAAGTGTCCTGCATTACTCCATTGGACAAGGGAAGTGAAAACATTTTTAATACGAATTATTAAATATTCATTTTTCAAGCTAATACCTTTTTCAATATTTTATTAATCGCGTGTTGACACCGCAGCTATATTTTGCGAGTTTGTTTTTAGTTTAGTTCATTCTCTATTAGGAGTCGGCCGATTCACGAACCCGTTATCGACCGATATTAGTGGTTGAACCGATATAAAAAAAAAAATTGGCAATAAAAATTACAAAATTACTGTTGATAAGGCTGTCGTTAGCCATTATTATCGGTTTACGCCGTTCGGTACGTGCTGTTTATATATTGGTTGGTATCAGGCTGGCGGTTATTATTTTTCGTTTTTAGTAAAATATTGGTTTTATCGGGTATCGGTTTCGTTTTACTACCGGTTTATAGTTTTGTCAAAAAAAAAAAATTATTTTTACAATTTATCGGTTGAATATCATCGCGTATACATATCGGACTATTGGTATAAAAATAGTGATATCGGCTCGTACTTAATTTTTATGGGGTGTGCGGGTATACCGTTACCGTGGCACCCGCTCCGGAAAAACGATTTTTCTCTGAGAATAATGTACGGTTATAAGTTATAAGAGTTTTTGATTACGAATTAGGCACTAAACCAATCGTGACCCAAAATGTTTACATTGCAGTGTAGCTGGGGAGTAATAATCACACGCACTTCAGCTGTCAGTTATATTTTATATCCAAGAAGTATATTAATTATAAACGATTTTTTTTTTCATTGGTTTTTTACACTACCTATATACATATATATATATATATATTACTTTACTAGAGTAATTCTTAAATTCGTGAATTTATCTGTATTGTAAAAAAATGCAGACACAATATCTATACACCGAAATCGTTACGTCGGTGCGTGTACAATTATTAACTGGATTATAGTTATGTAAATTTTAATCGAAATGTACCGATTACGTTTTTTTTTATAAAACTATATATATGTATATTATTGCGGATCTTGCTAAAAATTAGCCCGTATTTATACGAAAAAAAAAATTGACTTGGGTACCCTGAGGAATCGTCGGTGAACATTTCAGCTGCATTTATACGTGCCGGTACGTACAGTGTAAAATCGAACCCGCCAAAGGTCAGTTTTTCAGTCAAATTTAACGATATGATTTTTTTTTTTTATTGCGGTCATACGGCCGTAATAACTCGTAGTACGTTTTATTCAATACATAAATAGTGTTTAACCTATCGAAGCATTTTTTTCTTACATTATTTGAATACTCGATTAGTTTTGTCATACCTGTACGGCTGTACAATATAAATATTGTATGTATAGCTGATTTTCGCAAATGGTAGACACAATAGGCGGGTATCGCGAGTGTATCATACACGGTGGTACAATTTATAAGATCAAAACAACGAAAAAAAAAAAAACCGCGCCGGGTTGTAGTGTTCGTACACAATACAGGTATGTGTACCCAGGTACATATTTTACCCATATACAACTGGAACTTTTTCAAAAAAAAAATGTTTTCTCCAACTGTCCGCGGAATTGCACGCGGCGGCTGCAAGGATGGCCTAAAAGTGTACGGGCAGCATACGCCGCTGTACGCTGTTAGAGATGTAACACTGACCCGGGTTCGACGAGTGGCTGATTTTGTTTGGCGAACGGCATGCACAGGTCGGCCGGCACGAACCACGAGGGGCTGAACGCGGCGGCGGCCTGGCCGCCGCCGCCGCCGCCGCCGCCGCCGCCCGGCCCGACGCCGCCGGCCGCGTGGTGATGATGGGCCACGTTCGTGGCCGGCCCGTGCCGCTGGAACGACGCGGACGCGTAGTCCATGGCCATCGCCTGGTACGGCAGCATGATGTGCGGGAAATCCAGCGTACACGCGTTGGTCGTAAACGCTGCTGCACAGATGAGCGCACGTCAGCGGCGACGCATCACCGCGGCCGGCCGTTTCGTGCGCCTACCACCTGTCAAGCGCCGGGTAGTAGTGTAGTGTAGTATGCGGCAAGTCGTTATTCTTGTCACCGTTTTCGCGACGCGGAAAAAAGCGCGAAAATTAAAAAAAAACGGCGTGACACGACGGCGCGAACGACACAAGCCGCGGGCGGAAACGCGCGTGACTCGAGCGCCGGACACGTATTGGACAAAAAAAAAAAAAAATTCACGAAAAAAACCCGACGCGCGCACGCCTTAACACGAGATATGGCACTCGCGACGTGCGCGGACTGTGCGGCGATGAAGAAGGACCGCGTCGAACGTGACGTGCGTACCGGGGGGGTTCGTCGACGACTGACTGCGGCGGACGGTGCGGTCGAGACGCCGCGCGCGCGTTTCGACGCGGCGGCGGCGGCGGACACGCCCAGGCACGTACGCCATTGGTTCCGCGCACGCTCCGCCCACGCGCGCACGCGGCGGCACGTCTCACCTGTTATAATAATAATACTCTCGTCGTCGCATTAATTATACCGGACACAGGTAGCCGCAGGGGTACGACAAACTTATTACAAAGGTGAATACTGTTTTTACATAAAAAATAAAAAAATCGCTTGAAAAACGCCGTCCTACGGATGCGATTGACTTTATGTACCCAAGTGTTATTATTAACACGTCGTTATAAAAATACACGCGGCGACCTAACCTCCTGCCGCAAGCGGTTCTAAAATTTTATTTTTTTTCATATTTTCCGGAAAAGTATTCACACGCAGCAATATGTGCAAGGCGAAGTTGATTTCAACTTACCTGTTTTTAGTTTTGTCAACTTTTCGACTCTGTAGTAATCGAGATCTTTTTTTTTTCTTCTAAAAATGTTACGCGCAAGACAATTTCAAAAGAAAATACGGAAAAAATATTTCGAAATGTCACACTACGTGTAGTAAAAAACGATGAAAAATATAAACTACGATGTCTTTTTTTTGTGAGTTTTTTTTATTTTTCGAGCAGAAAAAGTTGTCGACGTGCCCAGCCTTGAACATCAACGTCTGTATAAGCCTGTATATCTCTGGTATATACCAGGATTTTGACCATTGCGGTCATGTTATCGTTTTATTTGCGGTTTACGAAAATGTTTTTCAAAAAAAAAAATAACGAGCATAATTCAAAACACTATAGAATAATCGCGCAGAAATCTTCTACGTTCCGCAAAATTGGGGTTTATAATTCTATATCTCCGGAAAAATGATGTAAAAAAAAAGAAATTTTTCGAGTTGTGACCACGGTTTGGAACCGCCTCTCGAAACGCTTGGGACAACGTCATTCGGAGGCGCTAACTAGAATACAAATTACAACGATAACATCCGATTCAAATTGCGCTCATCCCGACGTGCAGAGTTTGCAGGGCACCAACATTCTTAGAAATTTTCGTTTTTTTTTTCTTTTTTCTTTAGCATTTTCACGATTGGGGTTTCTAATGAATATACATTATGGTCTGTGTTATGCATGAGATGACCTGACACGTAGATACTGGAAGTATATATCGTCGACCTAATTCGCAAAGGTCGTATCTCCATTATTTTTAATTTTGGGATTATTTATTCAGAAAATAGAGAAAAAAAAACTGCGTCCGATAAAACAATAAAATATTTGATATCATAATTTTGTCCTCCATGAAAAAATAATTAGAAATCGTCGTATCTCCAATGTATGATAAGCTGTCGAAAAGTTTTTTTCTTCTCCTGTAAAATTTACCATTTTGGACATACGACCTTTGCGAATTAGGCCGACGATATATAGATAAAAATCGTCTATGCTTTTAGAAAGATTATATCGCATTATTACGTACGTAGATAGAATACCGATTATAATACATAACTAAATTGTAGCATAACGTGACATACCCGTGATTATAGTAGTAGTATACCGAATTTAATAAAACACCGATTTATTTGGATAGAGCGACATTTCAGTGTAAATGTTTCTTTACTCGTTTTTTTTCTTCTCTTTTAACACAATAACCGCTATGAAACGTGTTAAGGTCACAGCTGCTGTTGCTGCAGTTGACCAGATTAGAAAAAAAAAAACGCGCAGCGTAACGTTACTTTTGCGGTAAAATATTGTATAACAATATACACAACCCGCAACGACCCATTTATTACCTATACTTTTTTTGATGTACCTGTATAAACAATACATATCGTGTACCGTACAACGTACCTAAACATGTATATTAGTCGCAGTTACATTAAATTACTCAGTTATTACTTATATGCTGTTAATACCACGTACAAATAAATACAGTTATATAATTTTTTTCTTTTCTTTTAAAACATTCCGTATAATACAAATGACCGTATCCGTAAATTCGCAATTCAGTCAAGGGTAAAACGAATTGTTGGTCGACGATGACAATACATATTGAATACTGACTGCAATAACATTATGGTATCGCGGTATTTATACGTTCAAATCACGTCCAATATATAATTTTCAATGGGCTAAACGTGTCACGAAAGCGATTTTCGAAATTCTACTTCCATACGTTCACAATAATAGTATAATAAGTACGTATAAATATTGTTGAATAATACGAAATAACGAAATTATTATTTTACATACGTTTAATCATATTTGCCTGTTTGTGCTGCAAAACGTTGGTGTTGCGTTTGAGCAATAAAGGCCACGCGGTTCTGTATGACGGCGCATAGTATGGTCGGAACAAAATATTATGACCGAATAATTAATTAAAAGGAAAAAAATTAAAAACTCAGCAGCAGCAGCAGCAGTTATTTAGCCCTGCAGCTAAATTAAAAGAATATGGGGGCAACGCGAACTGTTTATATAAATAAAAACCGTGAGCCCAGTATTAACTTATATTACTCGTTTAAATCGATTAATGAAAAAAACACATGGTCCGTTACATTACGGAAAAATGGGAATCGGGTACAAAAAAATGAGTTAATTGAAGTGGATGAATACTGCAGTGTTAAAAGAGTGCGGACCGATTCAAATACCTATGGTCGAATACAACCCATGGTGACGACCAAAAGGCAGAAATATCCATTAAGATTACAGTCGGCAAAAAGATGTTTGCGTATAATACGGACCAAGTAAAGACCACGAATAGAGCAGTCTCTAAGAACTTAAATGTTAGGGGATGTACTTAAGTTTGTTACGACCGCGATATTGCCCTTTATATACGGAGCAGAAACGTGGCCTTTGTAAAAACCAGAACGAAGGTGGGCAGCGTTTGAGAGGAAAGTACTCTGCAGGAAAATTGTTGGGGCGCATTTTGACGATCAGACAAACGAACGGTGGAAACACAGCAACGACAGTCCTTATTTCAGCGACCAATTGTGCCGAAAGAGATGGAAAGACCGGTTTGGGCAGGACGTGCCACCCACGAGTCGCTGCTGATAAGAAGAAGCGTAATAGACAAAAAACCCGGTTCCGAGGAGACGCGGTGCGTGGAAATATTGCGTCAAAAAAGATGCCTTGGACCCGAATATTAATGTACAGACATTGCGGCGGGAATTGGCCGATGGATGGATGGTCGCAGTACGTTTGTTTGGAGGTATCGTCTTGGTCGTCCGAAACCAATAGGAACGCGAAAAACATTTAGATATTCGTTCGGACCGTTTAAATTTCAAGCAAAATAAAAAATTGCCGTTTCAAACCCTCCGTCGCCCTGTAAAGATACACATATCTTCGCAATACGTTTCCAATGTAAGTGTACAGTTGTAGCGGGAAACGTAGAAAGGGTGTGTAATTTATCATCATATTATAAAAACCATAATAATACACGATCAACATTCAGCTGACGTAGCTCTCGCTCGGTGCGCCACCGCGACGGTGTTTGGCAAACGGCCGGCTCGACATTCCGTCACAACCTACACAAGCTGTAAGTGCGTTAAAATATAATGGAAAATACGATATTTATAAAAAATTATTTTATTATTTATGGTGCCCGGTGAACAATCGTACGCCACGCGGAATTTTTAATGAACGCTGCACAGTTAGGTGTATTATTATTAATATATGTATAATAATAAAGTTTGACGTATTGATATAAAGCATTATATTGTTCCTAAATATACGTGAGGCGCAAACGAATTAATATAATATTGTATATGTGGCGCGTTCGTGTGCCAAAAAAATAAAAAAAAAAACTTTAAGTACTATACAGTTCGTCCTAAAGATTTTGAAAAAAATTTCGTTTCGTCACCTACACTGCAGTTTAAAACGATAAATGCAAACACCATGATAACGTGGTATAATGTTTCTGTCGGTTTATATTACGTATATTGACGTAGTGGCTGGCAAGAATACGCATTTAGATATTTACGCGAACTATCGTATAGGCACTTAAATTATAAATATATGGTTAAATAAGTGCGATAATACAATTTCGATGTATTCCGCGTGTAACATATTTTGTACGTTCGGACGTTTCTCATTTCAAATGCGTTTTAATCGTTACTTAAAAATAAACAACGCGATTTCCTGCCGATTACGCACTAAAATTCAAACATTTATCGACCAACCGCACTATCCAGTCTCCGTAAACTCGTTAGTCGATAGTTATCCTGTACAATATTTGATACATTTTTTTTTTTTTTTGATTATTTTATATGTTTTAGCGCTTTTTTTACTTTTTTCGTTAAAATTTTTTTTATATATTTACACTTTTTTTTTTTTTCCTCTTTTGCCAACATAAAATGCCTGGTATACACACTGCGGCGCGTATTGTAAGACCAATTATGTTAAAAATCTGCACTTGCAATGCGCGTATAATCGCGAATTCGATTATCGGCCATATTATTATTATTCATATATTTTATACATATTCGTTAAGATACAATATTGGAAAAACGTCTTGAACAAAGTATCCGAAAACCGATAAATTACGACCGGCGCCGCGGCAATCAAAATGGACGGCCGTGTGCTGCGATTTTACTATATAAACAAGGATACCGCTCCAATTTATTAAAGGCCAATCCTTTAAATGCACTGGGGGAGAAAACTGCATAATGCGCGTAACTGCAAAGTGTACGCGCGGAAAAGGCCACGGTATGAAAGAGAAGGAATAAAAAATAAGCCATCTCCTTACGGCCCTCCTAAGGCTGACAAATGATGCCATTATGACCGACCGCATTAGCCTAAGCCCTACTTGGTCCAGGCAGAAATATTGCGCCAGTCTGTCGGTAGAGTATAATAATATATTACGGTGTAATATGCCGCCAAAATGTACGCGTCAAAACACGCAGTGACTGTCACAATATAACGGCCGAATCGCTGTACACGTTCAAGTTTTCAAAAGATTCATCCGAGTCTCGTTCCTCATACCTGCTTATGGTCAACATAACGATATGTCGTAACGAAACCGTATTATTTACTTGAATATGATGTTGACGGATGATTTAAAATCGATTTAAAATGATGATGTTTACAGAGAAGAAACGGGTTTCTCGAAACGCGCGGAGTAAAAACGCTGGTACGACATTTTTTTCGGCGCGTGAAACGTACAGTAGGCACAGTTTGTACGCCACGGCCGCAGCGGAGAGACCATTATTTTGGTCAGTTTTTGTTGCCTTAACACCCAAAATATGGGATCAACAGAACGATAGGCAGTAAAAAAAAAAAACCCGAATCAGTCTAGGTCGCATGGTTAGTACGGTGGAGTAGCGCTTTGGGTGGCAAAAAATTGGAAAAAATGATTCTGGTCGTATACGTGGCCTGGTGAGAACTAAATTTAACAATAAAAACGGTCTGAAAATTCCGAAAGTCGTATCCCGCGTTTGAGAAATATATATTAATTTAGATAACGTGTAAAAATTTCGATTATAATGGTACATTCAATTCAATCGGACAAATTGACTCACCACCGTTACAGAGGGTTTTTTAGTGCCTATAAATTTGTGTGTTTTCGAAAAACTCGCAAAACGAATAAAATCCAATAATTTTCTTGCAATAGGATATAGTTTAAAGCGAAAATCTCAACTTTTTTGCCACAATTAAAGTCAAGATCCGAGCATTCTTTTTACACTAAAACGTGTTATCAAAACTAGAAAATTTCAAATATTCGCAGTAAAATTCTTGATTTGTTTGTGGTTTTTAGGGTATCGCTCAAAAAGTTAGCAAAATTTCTAAAATTCTAGGACCAAAACATCATCGCAGACAATAAATCTATCAGGAGAGTAACTGATTTTAAAAATTGGAGCATTCTTTCCAAACGAAAACTTCATCACAAATCATAAAATTTTAAACTTTTCGCCGTAAAATCCTGCAAAATTTTCAACTTTTTTTTATTTCTACGGTATAACTCAAAAAGTAGGCAAAGAAAAGCTCCAACCAAAGTACCACCGGAGTTCATAGACTTTTCATTAGAGGTGATGACTTTGAAAATCGGAGCATTCCTTCTATGCGAAAAAATGTTGATCGAAAAAAAAAACATCATTGTAAAAACAATACATCCTTCGTGGCGCTCGGAATCTAAAAAATGCATGGTCAAGTATCGTAAAATAATACAAAATAATATTTACTCTGACACGTTGTTCAAATGCACACGAGGTTGTTTAATTTTCATACACTTGTACTACTAATAGTCGTACGTTGAGTCATAATACGAGTGTTTCCTATATGCAGAATAAAGCGAATTATTGTTTTCATAAACAACGTTAAACTTATTATTTCCTTGTGTACGTTTCAGTTGATGCAATATAGAGAATATAATATACACGTATTATAGAGAGCGCAATTATTAATGAAATTTAGACTAGATATAATAATAATACAATTCATCCGTAATCTACATTCAGATGTGTGTGTGTAGGGGATGTAATTTATCGTGACAATAATGGAGGAACAGGACAAGGGTGACCGACCCCAAAAAGTTGGGAGGAAGCCGAAGAAGAAGGAGAAGATCTACATTCAGATATACCTAAGATTTAAGTAGAATCAATCTAAATGAAACGTGAAAATGAGGTAAAAAATTATACTTATAATATACTCGGCATCATGTTATATTTTTTTGGATTCTTAACCAATCGTCAAATGAAAAATTAGCTAGTATAGTTTAGTTTAATTGTATTATACGCATTGCATGGAAAATACGCGGAATAGGTTTCGTAATAAAAAAAACAAAAATCTTATAAAACTTGGCCAAATCTCGTCGGCTTGAAAAATAAACTGTTTGCACATTTCATTTACGTATGGATAATAATTACAAAACTGTAAATATAGATAGTTTCTATGTCTTGGCGATGAATTTCCGATGAACATTTATTTAGACAGTACGAAAAGAAACAACGTCTAGTTGATTTGTATGTGTTTTTTATTATACGTTCTTAGCAGTTATATAATATTGTAAAAGTTAAAACGACAGTTGTTTCGTGCAGAATTTCGAACTCTTTTATTTTTCGTAAAACCGTCGTCTTGAACGCGTCACGCAGCGGCGACAGTAGCGAACAGAAGCCGATTTATTATATTGATAGGTTCGTGTTGTTCCGTTTGAACGCGGAATTCGAAGTATATAAATACGTCGTAGGTATCAGAGGAGAAAAATTACTGTAGCTCAGAGGCGTGAATATAGGGGATGGATAACAAAAAAAAAAAAGAAAAGAGGAATAAACATTATTTTGGCATTTCATTTCGACATTGTTTCCGCATAAAAGGACTCCGGAGGGTTGATATGTGTCTGCGGGGCCAAAGGGGTCAAAATCTTGATTTTCTTTGCATGGACCGTCACGAGACGTGACCGCTGATTATGTGGAGACCCGGAACTTTTCCCGGGGGCGAACTTACATTTCATACGGAAAACCTCGACCACGCCGCGGTCGCAGTGTTAATATTTCCAAAACGAATTAGAATATACGTCCCGAATGGCGTTGATCACATTTCCAGTTAAAATATTGCAGTTGTATAAACATTCGATTGACAACGCGTCGATTGAACGAATCTCGATTAGTATACGTATAGTTTTGAGTCATAAAATAGCGTGTTGTAATATATAATACGGTTTTATACGATGACGTCCTCAAAAATTAATCTAATAACATGTATACGCTCGTGTTTTCTACTGTAAACACGTATCGTACGTATATATTTATAATAATTAATAAGAATGTATAAAATTTAAGTTTTCGTGCGAATTTTCCTGTTTACCTGCTATTCCTGTTCTCGTTTTCACCGATGTTATTCGTGCGAATAAATAGTAGGATACAATCTTAATGTTTTAATGTAGTATACGGATTTTATTAAGGAATAACACTCGACTGAATAAAATATACATATATGTATATTATGTTTCTTTCAACGCGTACACGTCACTAGAATATTCACCATTCTGCAGCAGTTGTATTATATTGTAGTAGATGATATCAGTGACAAATTTACATTTTTGGCGCCCTGCTCATTTTATTTTGATTGGCTGATTGATGATGAACTACTCCCCTATTGTCTACACACACAATGTCGGGCAAGTTAGTGAAAAAAATTAACTGCGATAAGTTGATTCAATTAAATATGATTGCCTTCGATTAAAAGTCAACAACGAAAAAAAAAATAACTAGATAAGTTAAGATAGGAGATGAAATAAACACTTGGTATAACTCGGTTGAAGAAAGTTATTATTTTTTTTTTTTTACTAAAATATTTGCAAGTCATAAAACGTCCAATCTGCAGTGTAGTGTTTCCCACTCGTCTTGATCGTAATCGAGAAAGTAAATGATCAAAATAAAAAATGTGCATCAATGAGTCTCGACTGTTGGTTCCGCTTGCAGATGACGCGTAAAAAATAAACTTATTTTTGCAACGTTGATAATTGACTACAAAAAAGTTGAACAAACGCGGTACAATTTTTCGGTGGTTAACTTTTTGACTAGTTAACGCGTCCACAATCGCCTACACTGTATATTATATACACTCAATCACGACACTGATTTCAAATATTCGTCAAGTCAACACCATGGGCGACTCCCATAAGCAGTCACCCTCGTCAAACTATATTTCTGCTACAAATCTAGCGCGCCCTCTTATGGATATGACGTCGCCCCCTTTGACCTTCCCCTAAGTACGTCTCTGGCCAATATTACCTATATCATAGACGCGGTTTATATTTTAAGGGTGCGATCATAGTTTTGTAATAAAATGTGTACGACTTTTATACGCTTTTAGTTTGTGGGTAACTGGTAAATGACTCAACGGTCATGTCACGGGGCGTATTAGTGTTAAAGATTAATATTCTAAAAAGTTTTTTTCGCGTATCATTTGACGAAGATAAAGTGCGGAAATACCGCCACGGCCTGGGTAATATCATACTGAATATACGTATAAGGTTTGGAAAGACGGTACGCGGTCGCGCGAGGCGTTTAGGTGAAAAGAAAAACTCTAATGCCGCTGACCAGTAAATACGGTGCAATCAAGCGGTCGCAGACGCTTCATTAGCCCT
>CM029358.1:31790343-31823109 GCA_017140985.1 Hormaphis cornu
GGGGGGGAGGGTTTTAGCGATAAAATCAAAAACGGAATTTAAATGCGGACTGCAAAACGGTGTGAGGTAAAAAAAAAAACTATTGAAATAATTCTACAAAGCTTTTTTCGCACGGTCATTTCGTCCATTCATTTAATGCATTTGAAGTGATACCAGAAATCGCCTTAATTTTGACGTTTTAAAAATAGGAACATGCGGACACCGTAAGACGACTTTATTGTGGTAATTTTACGAGCCGATACTGTAGTTGTACACGCGTACATAGGCAACTAAACGGACCGGAACGTTACACAGTGAGCGGTTGCATGTCGACGGGGCGTTATCGTATTATAAATAAAAACAAAAAAAAAAAAACATTAAAAAGTATAAAACAATTGAACGGGGGGGAAAAAAAAATCTCATCACTTTTTTGCAGTCGGTTTTAATTGTTTTTTATTTCATAATTTTTAACGGAACGCGATTATGCTTTCTGTGTTCACATATAGAACGCGTACCGTGTCGCATTTGCAGCTAAAAACAGTTGTTTGTCACCGTAACAACGTTATAGCGATTTTTCCGTACAATTTTCCCGGAACTCGTTAGTTTTTTCAAAAAGCGATGAAACCAATTCGGTGTACAGTTTGTACTGCAGGATACGACCTGTCAAAAAATAAAAGAATCATCGAAATCGTTTAGTAACGTCGGCGGAGTAATCGACGAACGTAAAAAAAAAGAAATACACAAAGTCGAAAATTTCGGTTTGAAAACGCGTGTCGGCCAGAGGCCGTGTTCCGCCGCGCTGTTGTACTTTACAGCTGCAGTAGTTTCAATGAGAAACTTATGAAAAATACGTACCGAAATTAAGTCGGAACACACCCTCTTTAGATTTCCATCTTAAACGAATCTCGTTATTGTTATTGCTGCTGTTATTATATTATATCAAAGGGGAGAATACGATTCTTGGCGAACATTCATACCCGAGCGCGTTACTCGCAAAAAAAAAAAAATATCATACATACAGGGTGATCACATCGAAAGTAGCTGTCGTACGCGATTACTCCAAAACGCAAATTTGATGGTTCTGTGAAGAGTAATTTATGATTACCGAGTAGTATTATAGTATACACGTATAACAATAAATCGGATCGGATTTCCAAATCATCAAACTTTTAGATTCCGAGCGCCGCTTTAAAGTCAGTGACTTTTTCGATAGGTTTTCTGACGGTTATCAAATTGAGTGTTTAGAGTTTAAATAGTTATAATCAAAAAACCAAGCGAGAATTGAGGGGAAAACGTTTGAAATTACGGTTAACGTGCGTTTTTGACATGATCGATTTAGTATTTTGGCCAAAACTTCCAAAACAATGATCGGAACATGAGCTATAAACATTCAAACAATATTGAAATGTCGGTAAGACACAAGTTTGGTACGAGTTTCAAGTGATTTCGAAAATTTTTGTACAAAGTAGGAATAGAACTTTAAAATTTTTCGAAACTCTTCATTTTTTCTTGTGATTTTTGTTCGACAAAAAATTTCCCCACGAACAGTTTTGGAACTTTAATGCATACAAGGTTGGCATCACGTATCCTAAAATATATTTGATAAATAAGATTCTTGAAAATCACACGCGTTATGTAAAACAAAATTTGGATGGTATAAAAAGTTCAAAAAATCCGCCCAGTAGGTAGATTCCGAAAGCGTAAAAAAAAAAAGTATTGATAAAACGTTGTTATGGTATTGATTTTGTCAAATTTTAACAGGACGTATACATATTATATACTAGATAATTACTTTCCGAAACTACCTTCCGTGCGACCTAAAGCGATCTCCCGGCTTCTTTTAGATTCTGAGCGTTAGCGAAAAATGTATTGTTTTTACAATGATGTTTTTATTTTTTCTGCGGACACATTTTCTAGTGGAAAAACTGCTCCGATTTTATCGTATGATACCTTAAATAATAGATGCTTGATCCGAGATAGTATTTTATTTGAAGCATTTTTTGAAATTTCGATTACTTTTTAAGTTCTGAGAAAAAAAAGAAATCGGCCCAATTTTTGAAATTGTTCGACTTGAAATTTATATATGCCGTTATGAAGGGTTCAACGTGTTTACTGTTGAAATTTCAATCGATTTTGATCATATTTAAGGGAGTTATGGAACTTTACAATTTTTGAATTTTTTATTTAGTTATTATTCCATAAAACCTCTAGTTTCTATGTTTAAGTCTCGAAACTTTAATACAATCTAAACAAGATAGACTTAAATGTGTAGTTTAAAAATTTAAAAAATTTGTTCGCACAAATTTTGTTTGTAGCCGATTTGGGGCTGAACTTTCACATAATACTAAAGAAACAAAAGATACAGATTTGATAAAGCGTTCAAACCATAACGTCTAAACTAGTGACCCACCCAAAGCGTAGTCGCTACCCCGTCAAACTATCCGCGCAACCTAGACTGATCCCGGCTTGTTTTTTTCTTTTTTCTCTCCCGTCCACGTGATTCTCAGGGTTCCAAACGCGGTGTTGAACACCCTGTATACAACACTGTATGTATAGGTGGTACGTCATAATAATATAATGTACGTACATATTTTTCGCGTTTTAAAACGAGGTGGCTATATATGTATTGTGTTTGCTTAGAAACTCGCTGGGAGGGTTAAAAAAGTGTCTTTGCAGGGCGCGAAAAGTTACGGTTTGGTAAATCGCTAAAAACTACGGCACTTGACGACTTAACAACGGGCCATTTGTTCCTCTCCCAGGGACGATATCCAGACAATCTGCGCGCCGATTAACTCCGATCCCCTCGTCTCCTCCAGCATTTATTTTACATTTTGTTTTCCTTTTATTTTTTTAAATCACATAGCCACGGCACCCGTAATATTCCATTAACGCCCGCAACACCGCGGCGATGTTGACACTTCGACGGCCCTGCGGCCGTGCGGCCTTTTGTTTGAACGCCCCGCCACGACGGAAGTAAAACGATTTTTTTTTTGTTAATTTTTTTTGTTTTGTTTACAGGTACACGTCGATAATATCTACCCATTCTGCTGCACTGATTAATAACACTAGGAAAACTAAACGAACCATGCTGGTGTACAACAGTACGACCATTTTTTTTTTTTTACATAATTGAAACGTAACGATTATTCACGGTAAAACGACGAAAAAAGTCGTTGAAAAGTTGTGCATCTGATCGCTACTGCAATTAAACACTATAACTAAAATAAGAAAAATAATTAAGAGCTTATAATAATAACTGAAAAATTTTCATAATGTGAAAAAAATTCAAAAACAATTACAATAATATATTGTTCAGTTTTCGATCGTTAATTCTTAAAATTATTTTATTTGAAATAACTGTCAGTTGTTTTGTTTTGTCGTTGAGTGATAGCAACTCGTTTGTGCGATAATTGAAAAATACACAAACGAGCTGAAGTTTGTGATAAAAAACAAACAATAATATGAGTTTTAAAAATTGCATGTTGTACGAGTTTTCCTAAAAAAATGTTCTCGATAGATGACGGGTAAGTACGTATTGTTTTAAACACTTATCGTGTGGTAGAAATGATACTAAAAGAAAACAAATTTATATCATGCACCCCTTTCATCTTTTAATCGCTAAACGTTACAATAAAAAGAATCAAAATAGTATAAACAAAAGTAGTTTTTGTTCGTTTTAGAAAAAAAAAACGATGCTGTAACTTTCTGCAAAACACGTTACCATTAAAGCTCGTTATAGACGGATATTTATTTTATTAAGGAGCAAAATTTAGGCAACTACTATTACTTCGATGCGTGGTATGGATGTAATCGATTTTGCGGGACAAAAGTTCTTCCGGTCCGTAAAATCAACCAACGTGCCTAATTGGTGATGATTTTATTTCTATGACTGATCGAATAGATTCTGTACGGCCCGTATTAAACTTGGATTTGTTGCTATAATTCAAATAATAGTTTACTATGAATAAAAAAAAAGCTTAAAAATTATTAAAAGATTTTTAAAGAATCACGGTTAAAATGTTAAAAAATATGAAGTTCAATGCGGATTTTAAAAGTAAATAGTTACCCAAACAACTTTTAATTTTCCCTTCGTCAACTTAAATCGCGGTAGGGGCAAAGAGACCGACCGGTCCGAGAATTGCGTTCTTTCCTCGTATACGAAAATAGATCTGCTGTGTGGGGTTTGGCAAAACAACGTCGTATCGATCGCGTTCAAAAATTAAATCGTTCGTTTGAAAAAGTCGACGGGTGACAATCTAAACGTCCGACGTGAACGTATAAAGGTGTATTACCTCGTACGTAGTCTAAACGGCGAAAACATTACGACGTTTAGGTGTGACAAATCGGCGAAAACGCGCGGGGTTTTATCGTGTCTGTGTTTTTACGAGCCAATGTGTTTTTTTTTTTTTTTTTTAAATCGCACTCAGTGTATAAATACTACAAATTATAAGAGAGGGTTGTTTTCGCGCGCGCTTCAAAACATTTTATTTATTTTTCGTAAAAGGGACGTATATAAAGTGCGATAGGAATATTAATTTTGGACGGCACGCGCGTTAAATTATAATGTTCCCCCACGAATTTTAATAATAATTTTTTCCACCCTCGTAACGTACGTAATATACGTGTAGTACTGAATACGTATCACGATATACGCGTCGCGCAGTATCCTTGGAAAAATCTCGAGCTTTTTTTTCTCTCTCTCTCAAAAGAGTTAAAGAACCGCGGGTGTAGGAAACGTGGAAAAAAAAAAAAAAAAGGGTGCTGGAAAAGAGCCGGTAATAAATAAAACGGCCGTCCTGAGGTGATAATAAAAATAAATTAACGGCGGGACGAGAGAGAGTGAAAAAAAATATGAATTTCTAATTTTTTTTCACGGTGCCTCCTCAAAAAAAAACGCCGCGCCGGCCCGCCGTTTGATTTAAGACCGCGCGACGAGCCGCTGCTGCGCGACGATATTATTTCTGTACGTACGTCGCAGTAGGCGCATTACGACGGTGTGCGCAACGTTCTTCTCGTGTAACACTGGGAAAAAATAAATAAAACGGAGAAGAAAAAAAATTAAAAAACATTCGGGTAAAACGGTTTACGAGACCCGCGGGGCCTGCGCGGGCGACAACGATGACGACCCGCGCGGGGCGTTTATCAGATCCACGGGCGACAAGACGAAGTCGTTTCCTCTCCGACTGAATTATTACGGGCCGAACTCTCGGATTACACGCAATCGGGTCGCATTCGAATGCACGAATGCTGCGGAGGAAAACGGTGTGCAGCAACCTGTGCATCATACATTGTGTACGTTATTTTTCATTCGTCTGAAAACGGAACTGACGCGTGCGGTTCTCGCGATACCGTTGTTGTACACACTTTTGATGACCGCTGTTACGTATACACACCGTCGACGAGAGTCGCGACTGCTGCTGTTGGCAGACGAAATCGCGGGGACACCCACAAAACACGTCCGAAACCCGGAAATTGTGTTTTGACAACACGTTGCAGGCCCGAAAACGATGTATTACATACGTAGTTTTTCGATAGCTACGCAAAGAAACGTCACTTCACGGTGTACGAAACAACGCGGCGAATAAAGTTGATCGGTGTAGGACTAGGCAAAGTGCGAAAACGTAATCGATTGTTTTAAAGGGAGAGCGTGCACACAGGACGGACGATCGGTTTATAAAAGAGGACGGCTGTCTGCGAGTTTAAAGGAGAGTTATACAAGAACCGATGACCATCCACGAAGATGTGCAACACATTGTTGCAAATACACGTGCTACTAAAATATATATATACGAGGTCATATATATATATCAGGTCAAGGGTAACGTTGGCTGTGTGCGGGCACGCGTTGTCGTGGTGAAATTTCACTCCTTTGGTCAGCAATCCCGGGCGTTTGTTTTTTATGGCACGACGAAGCTTTTCCAGGGTCTCACAGTACATTGCTGCATCGATAGTGGTTCCCCTTGGCATGAAATCCACCAACAATACCCCGTGGCGATCCCAAAACACCGTAGCCATCACCTTGCCGGCTGACAGTGTCGCGTTAAACATTTTGGGTTTCGGAGAATCGCTGTGGCGCCATTGTTTGGACGACTCCTTTGTTTCGGGTGTGTAGTGATGAGCCCCCGTAACAAAGCCTTCCGAGAAATCATCGCCTTCCTCTTCGAAACGCACTTGGACGCTGACGCGAGAGGTACCTCCATCGTTGACTCAGCCAAGACTGAGCGGTCGGGGCAGTCGCACCCAGCAGCAAAGTGGTAATGGGGGGTGAACCAAGGAACACGGCGGTGTTGCCAGATTTCTCGTATATATATATATATATTTTTACTCGTTTGAAAATCAGTCTGTTATTGACTTATTTTTAAAAAAAATCGTGCTACTCTTATGGGATTTGAAAATGAAACGTGTGAAACGAAATTCGCCATCCGAGTGACAAAAATCCGCTCAGTAGATTCCGAAAGTGTACAAAAGAAATAAATAACCCGTTTCGTTTCGACTTATGCTATCGGATAACCGCGAACCGTTTTCTCGCCGTCGCTGCTCCCGCGGATATATTATAAACGGACACCGCGAAACCCGCAGCCACACCCGCAGTATGTGCCGTCAAATTATACGTACCCACGCGACCCAGTGTGATGATCTCGGGCGTTTTTTTCCTCATTTTTTTACGCCGCGCAACAATGTGTAATACAGTACATCCGCAGTGCATCGTTCTCGGTGGCGTTGAGCAAAAAAAAAAAGGAAAAACTAAAAAGTCACGGGAAAAAAAGGAAAGAAACAAGTCTTGGTTCTCCTCCTACACACGCTCGCCGGCGCGTAAATCGCACCCTAATAATGGATTGTCTCGCGCATTATTGCAACAGCGCGACCCTTTCTTTCTCGCCCGTTGATCTGGTCGCATTTATCATACTGCACCGGGGTGCGCCAACGTACAATAATATATATACGAGACGATCATTTTTCACGCCCGACCGTGCAGGTCCGTGTATGTATAATTTTTTTTGTCCTCTAAAAAATGTATACATTTTTATACGCGTATTACGTTATACACCTACGTGCGTGGAGAACGATCGTTTCCGGCGGCGGGCCGGACAAATTCAAGGGCGAAACACGGGCCGGGGGGTGAAAAGATTGGAAAAAATATAATACGACAAGCGGTCGGGAGAAAAAATCGGCCGCAGATTTATATTTATGGCGGCGCGGTCCGCGCGGATTATTTTACAATATATCGGCATAGGACGGATTCGTTTTCCATCTATATTCATAAGTGTCGGCGGCGGCGGGGGTGGTTTACGCGTCGATATTATTTATGTATTAATAATACGTGTCCGAAAAAACGCCGATTCGGTTTCCGTAACATTCGCGCGACAATTCGTTTTCTCGACGCGCGATAATAATTATATAGAATCGCGCACGAAAAAGGGTCGACGATTTTTTTTCGTTTTAGATTTCGTTATCCGACGCTTCTTTTTCCCGATACAGAACGATTTTCACTGACCGTAGTTCCTACGTAATAACGTTCCGATCCTAAGACACGTATCTACGGACTCTGGTCGACTAACAAATACGGGATTCGCGGCGTACATATTTTTCGTGTTCCACGTATTCGAGGCAAAATCAAAGGCAAATGTTGTACCTACGTTTGTTTGAACCGCAAATCATTTATGATGGCTCTCTCTCACTCTCTGCGATATCGTTTAAAAGGGTCAAGAAGGGTCGACGAGGGTGTAACAATAATATGCATAATAGAATATACGGTTACGTCGTATACTGATATATATACGTATTGTGGAACGTGCGCGGTTACGTGGTCGTATTATGATTGCCACGTTTGTTTGCGAATACTTATATATACACGCACACAGGGTGTGTTCGCGAAAGAATGTTTTGAATCTCCAAAGAGAGTACGTTTGAAAAACACGACAAAACGTAGGTTTTTTTTCCACGTCACAAACGTTTTGGACGCGTTATTTCCTGGACGCCCAAAAACGATATTTCCGCGACATTTCTGCGCGCGTTCACGCCGTCCAAAGTGGACGATGATATTATACTGTCGATCGACGGATTTTCAAAACCGAATCGCACGCGTTCTTTTGTGAATCCGGGACCGGATCTGTCGAGATATTCTCTGACACCACCTTTGACTTACCATTATAAATAGCATGTCCTTCCGACTGACTCGTGCAGTTAAAGAGGAAAAAAAATTGTCGTCAATATACGTCGTACTACTAGAACTCGCGGGAAAATATTATCCAATAATTTTCTTTTTTTTTGCCCGAACGGTCGAGTGTTAACCCTACAGTTTACACGCTAGGTTCGCGACGACCATAACGCGTGTTTAAGATATTTTCATAGTTTTTTTGTCGGAAAATTTTACACCTCTCTATCGCACTATACAGTTTAAGCGTTGCATTCGTTACGGAAGACTCTTGCGCACTCTACGCAGTTGCTCGATCGTCCAATTTTTAAAATCGATTCGTTTCATAGTCGCGTAGGGTTCGACGTCGAAAATCGAACTCGACGAACACTTTTTTTAATAGAAAACAACCCCCACAGACCGTATTACACGGGTTTGCAGCACACGTTTACTTCCGGTTGATTCGCGCTAAGATTTCAGCTGTACGAATAGAACGGCGGAGGATTCGATAACTGTTCTTGAAAACGTTCTCACCGTCGTACTTTTCCTAAAAACCACCCGGTGTTACCACAACAGCGCGTAACGTGCACGATGAATAAACGCGTGAAACAAAAGTTTTTCCGAGAGTTCTCCAGCAGCTAATCCAATAACGGGGGTCGGAAAAACGCGTGCGAGCACCCTATATCCGCGGTGGAAAACAGCACGGCGAATGACAATTTCTCGTCCTAATTACGTTTCTCGATCCCTTCTATCCCCGCGTATATCGCGTAACAATAACAGTAGTAGTAGTGTGCTCTCGAAACGTCAGCCGACTTTGTGTGTGCGCGCGGCGCGAATTCCAAATCGCGTACCACCGACGTCAAGTTTTCCGCGGGAAAAAAAAGTTCCGCGGAAAACGTACGACACCACATTTTCGCCAAACAACGCGTTCTCAGTCGCGGCTGTGCGAGAATAATCGATTTTAGAAGGTTTTGTTTTTCGAACGAAATAACGAACGCTGCTGGTGGTTCGTCGCGCTGGTAAACACACTGCAGCAAAAGGATAAAAAAAAAAACCGGCAAAGAGGGATCATATTTTCGAGTTTTACGCTGTGCCGCGGCGCAACTTAGTATTCAAAGCACAAACGGCTTTCGGGGTGGAAAAAAAAAAAAAAACTGTAAATATATAGACGCGACGAACGAACGTTGCAGATGCACGCGCGCGTCACTCCTGACGGGTTTTCTACCGAATATACTGCGAGCAATTCATTTTTAACATTTTTTTTTTCCGCGCAAACAGAATGGTCGATGAAACGAGAACATAACGACGTTCATAAAACGTAAAATCTCGGGATATTAAACTGGTATCGGCGGCGCATACGATTCTCTACGGGTACCACGGACGGTTTTTACAAGCTCACGGACTTGCGCTTCGATGTGAAACCGAGTTGCCAAAATAAACGTGACGCGGACGGGCGATCGGGGACGAAAATTTACCATTGACCGAGCTCGGAGGTTTATACGAGTTCAATAACGATCGTTTTGTTGATCGAGAAAATATTTATCGCGCGTAAAACGGTTAGAGGTAAAATACAAATTGTAATACATATAGTTACGACGGTTAAGCGAGCGAAAAGGAAGACACGTTCGAGCTGCAGCAGTGTAGATGGAAGTGGTGTAGGTAGAAACAAAAAGGTGGCTCGACCGAGACCCGGCGGTGTCTGAATGCGTTGTGTGGTGAAGTACGTACCGCCACACAAGTGATACGGAAATTTATAGATGAAATCAATATTTTTCATGGAAAAAAAAGTATAAAAATATTTCATCCATTATATTGGGGACGGGTACGCGCGCCAATAGTTGAAGAGATACGAGCGGTCCGTAATAGTTGTTTATGACGTCTATAACCAGTGTGCAGCCGAATGAACAGGTAAAACGTTTTTTCGACAATATTAAAAACGTACAGTATTGTGCAGATAGCTGTGCTCGTTTCGAACAATTCAATTCGGTTTTTTATAAGTTTTTTTTTTTTGCACCTACGTGCGGACTAAACGCATTTTATTTATTAATTATTTTGAGTAAATTCGAATAACGTAAAAACGTACGTCAGTTCAGCCCTAAGAATTGATAATACCGTGATAATCAATCTTTGATATCTGATAATCAACTTTTGCACCTATGCGACTAAAATAATTATATTTTATTTCTAACTATAGAATAATTATTTCAACAATAATATTTATATACCTAATAAATCAATATTTCTTTTTCAAGCATATTATTATAAATTTGTAAATAGTTGTCGATACACTACAACATTTATTGTTCTGATATTATTCCTTTTAATAAAATAATATTTAGGTGAAAATAATTGTATAACGTGATAATATATTCGTAACAAGAAAGCCGGCGATGAACTTTGATCTGTGTGACGGATCGTTTTGATTGGCCGGAGTGCGGTTGTCGACAATTATTTTGTATTTCTTATTATAAACGACAGGTGGGTTTTTCCGGCTCGACTTCCCCGGTAAAAGAGAAAGCCGGCGATGAACTTTGAACTGTGTGACGGGTCGTTCCGATCGGCCGGAATGCGGTTGTCAACAATTATTTTGTACTTCTTATTATAAACGACGTGTGGGTTTTTCCGGCTGGACTTCCCCGGTAACGGAGAAAGCCAGCGATGAACTTTGATCTGTGTGACGGGTCGTTATGATTGGCCGGAGTGCGGCTGTCGACAATTATTTTGCATTTATTATTATAAACGATGTGTGGGTTTTTCCCTGGTAAAAGAGAAAGCCGGCGTTGAACTTTGATCTGTGTGACGGATCGTTTTGATTGGCCGGAGTGCGGTTGTCGACAATTATTTTGTATTTTTATAAACGAAGTGTGGGAGTTTCCGGCTTGACATTCTTCCGGTAATGTAGAAAGCCGGCGATGAACTTTGATCTGTGTAACGGGTCGTTCCGATCGGCCGGAATGCGGTTGTGGACAATTATTTTGCATTTCTTATTATAAACGACGTGTGGGTTTTTCCGGCTCGACTTCTCCGGTAACGGAGAAAGCCGGCGATGAACTTTGAACCGTGTGGCGGACCGTTCCGATTGGCCGGCCGCGTGCACGGGCTCGTTCGTTTCACGATTTTGTTTTTTTTTTTTCTACAGTTCGAAATTCAAATATTTTTATTCGAACCGTAAATTTCGTTTTACACATTATTTAATTTTAAAATGTTAAATAACAAATATGTGGGATTGACAAACTATTATTCTTAAGATACCACTTAGGAAATAGAATCGAAGATTAAATTATTCACGTAATATACATTTATGATTATATTAAACGAGCGTCTTTTCTTCGTGTCGATGTTCAATTTTTTTGTAGACGTGAACGGTTAAGATTTTTTCTGCGAGGTGGAAGGAAACGGGAAACCACCGCCTTATTATCCTTATGGTATCTGCAGTTATGGATTGTGAACTCATTATAAAAGATTCCGGACGTAAACTAGTCTCCCGTTCGGATGTCCGGGTGGAGACCGCCTAAAACAAAACTATAAAAGAGTAGGCGCATGTAAGATCCTTGAGAAGAAACGGAAAGTTTGAGAATTTAAAACTAGAAATGAGATGACTAAATGTTGACATTATAGGGATAAGTGAAGTGAGATGGATTGATAGAATGGAGCAGTACTAAATAGAATAAAAGAAAATGCTATGGCGTAACATAAAAGTTAGAAGAGCTAAAACGATATCTACTACGCCACGAGAGTATAACAAAAAACGGTCATAGGAGGCGACGTTGAAGGCCGTATGGGAAGAGGAAGACCAAGGATGGAGTGTATGAATAACAAGTGACGCGGGGAAGAATAGTTGTAAAGAACTGAAGGAATCGAGTAACGATAGGGAAGCGTGGAGAACTGCAGCAAACCAATCTATGGATTGAAGAAGAGAGAATCATCAGTTTGCGAAATTAGAACGTTTTTTTTGTTTTAAAGCGCCTTTGAAGCCGTACACTCCTATGTACACACAACACGATAACGTACTATAGATTCGTATCGGCTTACAAACAAGATGCAGCAGCAGCAGTATTATTAATATTTTCCCGGTTATCTCTCGTTAATCGAAAATGCAAATAACACTCTTTGCTCGTGTGCACAATTTAATGCAACACGGCGTATTATAATAATAATAATAACAACAATACAGTGTGTCGTGTGTATAGAACGTTATGTATATCGTATCCGTAATATTATTATAAATTATACGAATAATAATGACGATACGCGCGAGTTTCGTTTCCACGCCGGTTGTTCCGGCCGCCCGCACGAGAGCGCCGTTAAGTTTAATGACTGTTTAAAGTGGGAACGTCGTCGTCGTCGGAGGTTTCTTAAATGGAAAACCGTGGACTCGTGCGGGGTTTCGGGTCTAATCTAGACAGCAAGCGACGCCAGGAAATTGTACGCGCGCGAAGACGATAATATTATAATATCGTTGTTGTTGTTGTTGTTGTTACAATATCGTCGTTCGTCGCGGTGCCACAGGGACGACGGTGTGCGAGGGATTTGAACTGTATTACGATATACGCGCGGCGGCGGTTGATCAGTTCGAGGGTATTTTCTAGGGCATCATCCGCCCTTAGGGGAATTTTGGCGGGTTCGGCAAAAAGTGGCATCACTCCGCGGGCCGGTTCGGCGTGTGGTCGTTTATTTACGTTAATAAATCAGAAAACCGTATTCGACGAATCGGTCGAAAAAAAAACGGTTCTGAGCGAGCTTGCGCGTATTACGCGTCACGGTGAAAACCGTATTCGACGAAACGACATCTTTAAAATCGCCGAACGACCGGCCTCGTTTGTTTCGTGTTCGTATGTGTTCGTACGCTTTCCAATTTTTCGCGCGATGGCCATCGCAGAGTGGTGTTTACAGTGAAAAAGAATTAAGAAAAAAGTTTCAAACGAAACGGTTCAAGCCGAAACGTCCACTTTTTCGCGGCGGGCGTTCGGCGTAAAAAGGTGGAGGAGCGCTGTTTCCGCACGAAAACGTCAACGCAAAGTGCGCTTTTTTCGTCTGTTTTTTTTTTCGATGTCGTTTTTATTTTTCCCGTCACTATATAAATGTACGCTTGCACGCGGGGGTAACTTTAAATTTACCGACGAGTCTTAAAACTGTGAGCGGTACGTCGGATTTTTCGGAAACATTTCTCCCCCGGAATCATTACGACCGCGTATTACGTTATGCGACCGTGCTGCACAGTTTTAGGGTCGGATCGGCCGGAGGGCAGGCACGCAAAGGGACGACGACGGACGACGACGATTCCCTCTGACCGGAGGGTCGCTGTCGTGTTCCAATATGTTAACATTCATAAATCATCGTTTAAAGGGCAAGCGTACGCGTCACGGTATACCTTGCCCGCAAAAATCGCGTCATCTATATGGAAATCAAACGTCATCCGAAGATATAAATGAAAAATTATGCTACGGAATGCGTATAGCCGTAGTATAATACAATAATAATAACATACTTGTACATAATATACTGTCGTTCAACCCTGCCACTCGGTCGGTTAGCGCGCGAATCGTCGAAAACAAAAAAGAAAAGAAAAATCCTCGACGTTATCTCGTCCGGGCAAATAACTTTTGTTTCTGCAGTCGAACGATTGTGTATAATAGCAATGATTTTTTATTGGGACGGGACAAAAAATATGTATATACGACGCAGTCATCGTCGTCATCGTCAACGAAAATACTGAAAACGAGTATTTCGCAAAACATAACTCTGCACACACACACCATCGTTATTATTATTATTACTGTTATCATCGTATACCGCCGTAAGTTTTCGTTCGAGATTAGATCGTACGCAAAAGCACGATAATGATGAATGATTTATACGAAAAAAAGAAAAAGAAAAAAATACGACCCCGTATGGTACGATAACGTTGTTGTACACCCCATTACGATTTATAAGAATACGTTTTATTCCGTTTCGACGTCATACCTGTGCTCGCGGGCTGTAGAAACGAAAACATTTTTTGGATTGATCGATATTATTGTTATACGCGAATTACCGTGCCAACAGTGTGACTCGTCGATGTTGTTGTTGTTCAAAAAAATGTTTTTTCCGTGTTTTCAGAGCCGTTTGTTTTGTATCGTGCACAGTTCAAGCGGGAGATAAACCCGACAGCGTTTATATGGTAGTAGTAGTCGCGAAAGTATACCGTTCGTATAGAATAATAACAGTTTTATTATTATAGCTTACGTTAAATCGAATTGCAAACATTGCACGTCGCTATTTCGTTTGATCGACGGGCGGTTATCAAAAGTATATATACATAAACCTAACCTACTGCAGTCAAAGACGTAAATACAATATCGTAATTCCCGTCCGAATACGTGTATTCGGTTGTATTTTATTCTCATTAACGAATAAACGTGATGAAAAATGCTGAAAAAGTGGTTTTGAGTAAATTTGAGAAAGGATTTACGAAATACTGTACACGTGCAGTCTGGGCGCGGCGCGTGTTTTCGGTAGGAATTTACGAGCGAAATTCAATTTCTTTGGTCGTAAAGAAAGGAAAAAAAAAAGGGGGAACGGAACCACCCTTGGTCAGCGGAGAAAAGAAAAAAACTCGTCGAAAATGGATCTATGAGTTATAGGCGACTTTTATTATTTTTTACTAGCGATAACGCTGGCGTCCGTGAGCTCACACCATATCCGGCGGATAAAAAGACGGAAGGGAAAAATCTTTTCATCGGCAATAAAGAGATATGTGCACGCTTAAGCCGGAATCGTTGTCGCTTTTCGCCTTTTTTCTTCCTCTTTTGATAATTCCACGACTTATTGTTGTGTTGAAACCGCGGCCGTCCGTCCGGCAAGTGGCGTACAAATAAACTGCGACGAATATACGACCGGATTAAGTTTTTTTTTTCTATTATCGCGCTCTAAAATAATCTAAAACGACATTTAAAGATTATATTCGATAAGAACAATGGGTATCTGCCGAATGTGCATGTGTCTAATCGGCCCGATCGTCTAATTTATGCTGTGTTTAGTAAAAACGTTTTGTTGGAATGCGTCTGAAAAAATGCGTCCACACAGCGCGCCTACCCGACGCACGTTTATCAATTTAAAATATGCCGCAAGTTTGTAAAATGAACGATAGTATTAAATATTTTATTGCAATGGAATGAAGTAAAGTAAAACAATCGAAAAAAAGAAATATTAATTAATAGTTCTAGTTTGGATGTACAAATAGCTAATTACACAACACGTACGTGTTGTATTTCACTCGTATGGATCGTACAAAGGTTCTAGACTAATATATAGACATAGCTATGATACACGATCAAATGTCAGATAGTGTGGCTGATGAAAAAAATGTACGGTATCCATAATATTAGTAATCGTGGGTACTCAAATCTATCTAAACACGCGTTATCGAAAATCGTAAAATGTGTTTGTGTAAAACTAATCATTTTAAAGTGTTCGAGGCTGTTCGTCAGAAGCCACATTAATAATGTGGTTAAAACACCTATACGAATATAAATTAGAGGCTATAATTTTTTGTTTTCAATAAGTAATTAGGTTTATTTAATGAAATTTTATTCTTCGGAACAAAGATCACTACGTGAATAATATAATGGTTTATTTGTTTTCACATTCTGGTGAGTTTTTTTTTTTTTTTTAATTATTACCTAATACTAAATTTAATGTAACATAACGAATTATGAATAAAAATACGGTTACACGTTTGATCGCGTTGGCTTGGAACGAAACAAAGAATAGTCAGAAAATTATTAAATGAATAACTCGTCATAATTTGTACAAAAAAAATTTCTTGAAAGCGACAACAGAACACTATTTTTTTTTAGTAAAGAAACAAGGGTAGAAACCGTTGTCCAAGATTATGACGTATTGTTAAAAAAAAAATAAAAACCCAGCGGATCGGGCGAGTATATTCATAGTGAGAAATTGATCGAATCGTTGTTTTTTTGGAATACCTATCCTTATTTTAATCCACGACGTATAAAAATAATATTGTTTCTGTTGGTAATTATCGCTACGTAATAAACGCGTGTTCAATGAAAAAAAGGGAAAAAATGCTAATAAAATGCAATACCTAATAGTTCTGTCTTTATCCATACAGAGCGTGTGACACAGCTGTGCAGCAGCGGAAAGGTTTGTGGAAGGTTTTATCGGTTTTTAAACAGAACATGTTAAAATGAGTCACTGCGGTTCACAAAAAAAAAAAAATACCAAATATATTGTATAAGTATAGGTATGATTGTGTGATAAAAAATTGAATACATTGTAGGTATTGTTACGGCAAAACAAAAAGTATTGTTCCGCAGTTTTTCCATCTACGGAAAATGTAAAAAAATTCGACTCGGATGAACCGATTTTCATAAACATTTCTCTAAGTATATCGTCACGTCATATTAAATAGGTTTAAGCAAGGCATTAAAGTACAATAGTCGACAACTGTTTGTTTGACTCGTTAAATAATGTTTATCGAACAGACGAAAAGTCGAGTCAAGTATTAAAAGTCAATGTGTTATTTTAATTCGCTAAATTAAAAGTTGACTTACGAAAAGTGTATCGACTCGATTTAAAACAAGGACAACTGGGGCTGTGTTTTCGAATCACGCCGCGTATGGCGTTTCCTCCGCTTCAAAAAATTGTTTTCCCCATTTTCATTTGAAACTTTTTTCTCGCTAATATTTTTTTTTAAAAAAAAGAGTTCGATAAACATTTATTTTTGATTCGTTACAGATCAATTAAACGTTAGATGAAAAAAGAAAATCATTAACTTTGCTTCTCAACACGATTTTAACAACGGACGACGACGCCGTACCGCGGGGTACCACCGTACTCGTACGATTTGGTTGAGAGGAGAAGAGAAAAATAGAGAGAAGAAAATACGACTCTAAAATGAATTTTTTTCGACGCGTTTTTTTTTTTTTTTTGTAATTTTTACCGAAAACATAACAATACGACGAGCGTAAAAACTATATAATATATATATATATTGTTTGCGAAACGCTACAACTGTAGGGGTGGCAAAATGTCCCTGTGCAGGGGCGGAAGGGTGGAGCTTCAGGAGTATACAGCACAATATAACGACGCGGGCGATCTATACGTGCCGTGCATGCACAAACCAATAGTGTCCTGGTGTTTTTTCTCTCTTTCTCTGGCACAATGTCTCTAACTCTCTCTCTTTCTGGCCTCTCCTCTCGCCGTCTGCGCCCGGGCGTTTCTCTCTGTACAGAGTTTTGCAGCTCTCGTCCCGTTCTATAATATAATATCCGACACCGCGTGGCGTTATTAGCAGCGGCAAACTTCACGAACTTCACTTCACACAACAACGCCACACAGTGGACGAGAAAAAGAAGCGAGAAAACGTGACGGGGGACATGAAAAAAAACAGTCAAGCAGAATCACTGTGGGTCGCGCGGGCAGTTTAAGCGCGCGTCATTCGCGACATTATCCGATCGTCGCCGACAAGATAAAGCGATTCCGAGCGATGGAACGTTTAAAACGGGTAAAATTGAATTTGACGATAAAAATGTTCCAAAAATCATATCCTGCACGCAGAAAACGTATCGATTTCGACAACGTGCGCGAACGTTTCAAACCGCTCGGACCGTTGTTCGAGCAGTTGTCGCGGTTTTAATAGAGTATCAACGGTTGCACACCAGTAGTGTTGCAGCGTAATCATTTCATTATAATGAATTATTAATCATTTTTGTGATTTCGGGTTTATTAAATTTAGTATAAACAGTCACAAGTGCTCAAATTTTAATTTTAGAATGAATTATAGTTTCGTCATAATTGCAATAGGTAACACGGTTTTTCGATACTTTTGTTTTTTATACGCTTTTTGATATTTTTTTTTTTCCATTCAGTCTGCTCGTTTTGTTTTAAACAAACGCGTGTTACGGGAACAAGTCGAATAAAACGACGATTACGACCGATTTTCGACACAACTGTAAACGGCTAAGAAAAGAAACGCGACGGATTTTTAAACTTTTTATCGGCATATTATTTCGTCAATTTTTTTATTAAAGTTTCAAAACTTCTTGTGGAAAATTTGTCGAACAAAAATTTGAAAAAAAAAATAAGTTCTAAACACTGTTCAAGATCACATTAAACTTGGCTCGAATTTTCAATATCGCGTATAAGAGCGTATATTTCGGCTGGTTCCGATTATCATTTCATGGAAGTCATGGTCAAAAAAAAAAACTGAATCGACAATGACAAAAAACACGTTGGCCGTGATTTTCAACGGTTTTCCTTAAATTTCGTTTGGTTTTTTTTTTTTTTATCGTGACTTTTTAAACCTTAAACTCTTAAAGTACTAACTCAGTCTAAGTAGACCTTTCGGAGAAGGTTTATTATTATACCGGATCGTTTCTTATACCCTGAAAAATGTGTACAGGAAAAAAAACATTGTAAAAGAACTGTTTGGTTCTAAGCACGGTAAAACGTATAATATTAAGATCAAAAGACTACCGAATTATAAGCACGCGTAATATACGTAATGAACTATTTGGTTTTAGATATCGGCGCGCATTACTTTCGTAGTTTGAAACAATAGGTTTAATTTTTATTTTGTCGTGTAATTTCGCATCCGTGGATAAATAATCGTAGTAAGCTCTTGAAAAAAAAAACCCGCAATTTTATCCGGCGTATTACGCGTTGAGCACTCCTTCTATCCGGGTTGACAAAAAAAAATAAACTTAAGTATTGATTAGCGACGAATTTTAATTTCTCACAAATCCGTTCGAGTACGGAAACGTAACAATAATTTAATAATATATTAATGTGTACATCGAAATAGTCGTTTGCAGATATTTGTGTCGCATTTTGGATCTCTGACGAATCTCTCGACACGTTTTGCGATATAGATAGAAAAAAAGAACTAAAATTAAAAATAAAACGAACAAATAAAATAAAAAATAAAAAAATAATAAAAATGTAAAAATATATCCGATCGCGTTCGTTCGCTGCCAGTACCCGCGGACACAGCGTCCGCCCGCATGACGGGTCTGTTCCTGATATCGATTCACGTCGACCACCGATCAATATTATACGTATCGAACAACAACAACAACAACAACAACAAATACGAAGACGGCGACGACGATTTGTCATGGAGGAACGCGCGTGACCGATCGTCGGATTCGCGTCACGTATCCGCAGCGCGCGAAAGCGGTCTTTTTAACGATATCGACGAGGCGTCGTCCACTTTGTTTACGGTCAAAACTATTTCTGTTTTTAGTTTTCGTCATAACGATGATTTATTATTAACGGTCCGAATACATTTAAAAACGCGACGTGTGGTTGTATATGGAGTACATTAGAGTCGTTTGTTATAATTATATTATGCTTAGCGTATCGGAATATTTGTTAAATATCGTAAAATTAATTTGAGGTTTTTATAGTTTTTAATTAGCGGCAGGTATTAAACCTCCTCGACACGGTCCGAACACGCGCACAAAAATATCATATGAATGCGTTCAATTTTTTTTTTTTCAAATCCGAATGTACAGGAATAAAAAATATCCCCCGGCCTGCCGCGGCCACCGATAAATCGAATTTTGTGATCAACAACAGCGTAATTCGTACTTTTTGTTCCGATAATTGTGTATGCAGTTGCGTCGTTTCGACTAAAATTCGATCTCGACGCGTCATAATATTATTTACGTTGAGTTAACACGACGGCCAGAAAACGAGTTCAAACGTACGTATATAGAGTATATTGTACTATTTATTTATCGTTTTGGTGCTTTCATGAAAAATTTTTGTTGCCGGAGATGGAATTAAAAAAAAACATTATTCCGAAACCGTGGGATGATTTTGCGCGAGTTTTCGTATAAAAATCGGGTGAAAAAACGATTTCGTTCGTGTAACCGCCGGCCGTAAATACAGCGTGAGATGTCGACAGCTATATGGTACAC
Source organism: Hormaphis cornu (assembly GCA_017140985.1). Classification (NCBI taxonomy): domain Eukaryota; kingdom Metazoa; phylum Arthropoda; class Insecta; order Hemiptera; family Hormaphididae; genus Hormaphis; species Hormaphis cornu. The sequence goes on from CM029358.1 coordinate 31,810,384, forward strand.
CGCGGTTAGCCGGTGGCGTATCCAGGGGGGGCTGAGGGGGCTGCGGCCCCCTTTCGAAATTTCAGGAAACCTTAAATTATAATTTAATCAACTAAAATATAGTACAATATACGTAGGCACCGTGCGGCAATACGTCGTTTCCACAGGTAAACTATAAATATTTTTTTGTTATCACTTATTTCGCAGTTGTTATGTTTTTTTTTTTGTAATTGATCAGCCTCCAAAAAAAAAATCGTGGACGAGCGCCACCGGCCTACCGCGGTTCGTGGCCTGTGGGTTAGTGGTGTAACGACCCAGTTTTGCGCCCCTCGCGAAGCTGCACGCGGCGCGTCCCCCGGGAACGACCGCGGAGCCATCGTCTCGTATATCAGGGGCGACGGGAGAAACGTGAAAAATCATATCAAACGGTTTTATTTTAATTTGGAAGTTCGCAGCACGTTACAGGTTTGAAAGCGCTTTTGGAGGGAACACTCCCAGAACACGCCGTGTTCGCCACCGACTTTATTGTAACGGTGTTTCGAGTGGATATCAGCCGTACGTTTTAACAGTGGCGTTCATAAGTGGCGGAGACGCCAAGCGGAACTATTTGGCGACATAATGTGATGTACCGCAAAGAGTCGGTGGTGCCACGTTACGTTTAGGGCAGGCGTAACGACAACGAGCACGTACTACAATGGAGCACCACGTTTCGGGCGGCGAGGCGACGTTCACGCCACTGAACTTACCCGCAGTAACCGACCCCTGTAAACATTTTCCACGTGTAGGCAGTGGCGGTGCGAGGTAAAATTTATACGTGGGCGAAGTAGACTTAAAGAGGCCCTTTTTTGGCCATATTTTTCTATAGTTAATTCCCTTTGGAACGCGAGGCCCTTTGAGGTGCGAGGCCGTTGGCAATGGCCCACTTCGCCCACGCCTGGCGCCGCCATTGCGTGTAGGTACGCCACTGCAATAAAATAATAATATTGTTGTAGGCTCGACCGAACGAGCGGACGCGGGAAACGAGTTAAACAGTTTTAAATTGATTGGAGGAGCATCTTTGATACTTGGACTTTTCGTTTTTGAATCGCAAATCTCGAAATTCCCGAAAAAAGCTTCTCACATAAAATGGCAATTTTCGACGGTATACTTTGCAAAGATCGGAGAAACTATCCGAAAATGTCATGTTCTAAAATAGAAAAACGCCGTTGTAAAATTAACGCGTTCCAATTTTGTATTTTTTTTTTCTCCTTAAATTCGTATTGGATTTTCAAATCACGAAACGAGAATGCCCGATTAATTTGGAGGGATAGGGAGTTGACATACCGAAAACCCGCTTGTGTCATATGGAAAAACGAAAGTGAATCTGCAAGTAAGCGGGAAACGTCGTACGTATTGCGCGGTAATAATACAGTAGCGGAAATTGTTACGACTGCGCGGGAAAAAATTGGGAAAAATATAGCGATTGAATCACTTTATTATGATTACATCACAGGATGACAATTATTATTTGTAGTAAAAGTGAAATAACAATTGTTTAATGTCAGATTATATTTTTATCGTTTTCGAACTCTCGGGTGGCTTAATGTTTGCCTAACTGTTTTTACGAAGGCGTTCGTAGGTCGTCGACTATTCGTCCGGAACGCGCGGGTACGCTCGATATAAATTCTACGACGAACACTATTATACCGAATGTACCCTACAAGAACTGTTGCACTGTTTTCCATACAAAATATCGCAATTTACAAAGTCGAGTGTTTATCGTGAATTTCGAAAAACATTAATACGAGTGAAAATCATTTAACGCAAAATTAAAAGTATCAAACTTTTCGTACGAACACAGCGGACACGTCTAAATCATCGAGATCTCAGCGTTGAGAAACTCTATTTCGAGAAAGTATAGTGTTTTGTACGCCCAATATTTACGAAACCAGCGCATTGATATTTTTAGCCGGAAACGTGTTCGTTTAAAATGGATTTTTGATGAGAAAATCGAAACTTTTAGATTCAGGGCGCAGCGTATTGTTTTTACAATGATGTATTTTTGTTTTTCCGCGAACAGCTTTAAAGGATATAAGATAAGCGCCGATTTATAAAGTCAGTTACCCCCGCATGAAACGTCTCTGATGGTACTTTGAGGGGTCTACATTTAATTGAAATTTTAAAATCGAAAAAGTTACTGTCGCGTGGCTAAGGACAAACTTTGGAGAAACGTTGATTACGGCAAACGGGTTTTGGACTTATCGATTTAGTTTCTTGGCCATAACATCCAAAACAGTGATCGGAGCAAGCTGAAACTTGTACGCAGTATTAAAATGGGCAAGATCGGTAAAAAATTCAAGCGAATTCGAAAATGTTTTAGATGAGATTTGAAGTTCTCGAAAAGTTTATCAGGACGTAATTCTCGCTCAGAATCGTTTTTTTCTTTTGAATTATTCGTCATCGCAGCTTTCGGATAAAAAATAATGTAATTACGTTTACAACTCCCCCGAACCGGTGACCCGCCAAAAGCGTAGTCGCCGCTACCAAGGGCCATAACAGAAATTATTGTTAAGAGGAAGGGAATATAAAAATTTTTTATTTTAAATTTAAAAAATCTCTACGTTGTGTTTTTTCGTATAACGATTAGGATAACCGTCCGAATAAAAAGCCGAGCGGAGGGAAAATGCTCGCGCCACTCCTTCACCTACCTTCACCTCCTTCACTACCCGCGTTTTTTTTTGTTGAAAATTCGATCGGGCAGCTCATTAGTTTGTTTTACAACGTTATTTATTTATGTCAGCGAAACGATAAACAACAACCTCGCGAATAACATTCGGCATACCCGTGTGTGGTTTGCAGTCGGTGGCCGAGAACCAGCGAACGGATTGTTCTGCGGCAACAAGTGTTTTATTATTGTTATATGCACGCCGAATAATAATACACAAGGTAGTGGATTATGATTTAAGACCGATCGCGATGAACGTCGTCTCGGGGTGTTTACTTTTAATAAGTTTTAGCTTTCGCGCGCTCGACGAGGCGTGGAAATTAAAGTCGTTTCACCCCTTCGGCGAGGCTTAATGTGGCGGCGCGAAAGAAAACACTCGAACCGGATGAAAGTATAGTACCTATTAAAACTCGGCACGCGACTGTACCGGCGGAAAGCGAACCGGCGAAGAAAATCCATCGCACGACTACATTATACCGCGTTCGAGGGCAACACATAATTTTTTAGATTCTGTCAGCGACGAGCGCGAAACATTGTTCTTACGACGATATTTTTATTTTCCGCGATCAATTTTTCCCAGTAGAAGACGGAACGATCCGATTTTGACGTACCTACACGACGACACACCCGAAAAGAAGGGTGATCCGAAAATTTTGATTATTTTTTTTTAGTTACGAGACGAAAACGTCGGAGTTTGCGAAGTAGTTCGGCTTGAAATCTATACGCTTATAGTATGGTAGTAGTAGTAGTAGCAGTGGGTTTTAATGAGTTTACCGCTGAAATCTCAATCGATTTTGATCGAAGGGAGTTTTTGTGATCGAAACTTTAATACAGTCTAAACGTTTACACGCGTCGTTGAAAAAATTTTATGAAATTGGTTCGCACAATATTATAGCCGATTTCACGTTGTTGATTTTGTCGTTAAACACGTCATTCCGGGCGGCCGTATATCGCTTATGGGTAGGGGGCAGGACAATTAATTACGGAGAACGTGTTTTTTTACACACCGATTTAGATTTTTTTTTTTTTAACATAACACCCGAAATAAAGATCGGACCAAGCTGAAACTTTTTTTGATAATACTAAAATAGGAAAGATTTGATAAAAGTTTATATTTGTTTTTACCGGGACGTATACTAGACAACTGAGCTCGCTCAGAATCGTATTTTCGAATGCGATGATTGATCGTTGCTTACAGATATTAAATAATGCGTTTAAACCACATATCCTAACCCACTCAAAGCGTAGTCGCTACTCCGTCAAACTATCCACGCGACCTAGACTGATCCCATCATTTTTTTGCGTAAATTATTTGTTGGTTTGGTTGAGTATACATAATGGACCTAAAAAATTTTAATATATTTTTTAGTCAGTTACAACAGTTTAATGATCTAAATTTTGCATTTTAAGTACTGTTTGTCACTATAGTTTATGTTTCGTAGTAGAAATACGTACGTTCTAAACACATCGCTCGATATACACTGTCGTTGGTCAATTTTTAAAAATATTTTTTTTTTTTAATTAAATTTCATTAATATTTTAAAAAAAATATATTTGTATAATTTAAAATACCCAACTACAGTATATGCAAGTATTATAATTCATTTATCAAAACAAAAATTAGTTAATGATTTATCGAATCAACTGTTAAGGAACTAAAATCCCCTACTGACATACCGCCATAGAAATACAGTATAGAACTGCTGGAATTCGATAGTAAATATCTTTCGGATATTTCCCCTTAAGAAGAAATGACGTGTATACTCAGTATTTTGTCATATACTTTGTTTTTATATCATAGTGCAGTGTACAATAGGATAAGCGAGTTACCAACTTTTTTTTAACTCGTTAGGTTTGGTAAAAATTAATTTTCTAATTGTATTCAAATAAAAGTTAACTGAAAAAAAAAAATTAACTTGAAACAAAGATGGTAATTCGCACGGTTTTGTACTTATAGTACCTACACGGCATTTCCTCCGTTTCAGTAAAATTATTTTTTTTCTCTCTGGCAGTACTTCTCTTTTTAAGAATTTTAATCAACTTAACGCGTTGAATTAAAAAAAAAAATTAAAAAATATTACATTAAGTTCAACGAAAAGTCGACGAGTATACTAATACCGTTGAAATCAACTTAACGTTTTAACATAACTAATAGTTTTTGTGCGTAGTCGAGCGTATTTTTCGGAAAAAAAAACGGACCGGAAACAACGTTCTCCACGTCGACCCGATTAAAAAACGTTCAGTCGTGAATCCGTTAGTCGTGTCCCGCCACCACTCGGTCGGTCGGTCGTCAGCTGTCCATGATCTCTCGAACTTTGTTGTTATAATACCAAATATAATAATACGTGTCGGTAAATACAAGTTTAATTCGTTGTTTTCCGCGTATATATATTCGTCGAGATTCACAACGCGGCGGAAATCGTCGTAAAACAAACAAATCAGACACAGCGGGTGTGTTGACGTTTGTTTACACGTATCTATAATTGAAAAAACCTCCTCGATCCACTGCATGGATGTTGTATAGTAAAAAAAAAAAGAAAATTGAAAACAAATAAATAACGCATTTTCGTAATATTTTATAAACGATTCGATTACGGTTAGGTATTGTTATGGCGTGTACAAGGAGAAAATCAACTGATGCGTATGCGCGGCGGATTTCTGTCAACGCGATACTATAATGTAATAATAATGATATAATAATTCGATATAATGTAATAATCGAATGAAAACACGCGCGCGATGACTGGACGCGTTTGCGATTGACGAGTTAAATAGTTAAACATACGGTCATGAACCGCGTTAACTCTTTGAACCCACTATTTTAAAATAGACTTGTTTACGTCATAACAATTTAGTATATATATTGATTTTGAATCGATCCGATTGTGTATTTGACCGATTCGGATCCGACGACAAACGGTATAATACAAGCGCGCTGAAAAAACACGACACGTATCGACGCGAATCGTTCATGAAATCGGTTAAAAATGTGCGGTCGACTCGATCGATTCAAGCGGTCTTTGTCGCACTGGATTTCATGACGCGAGCGGGTATGCGGCGGTCTCGGCGATACGACAAATTCATTTTACGGTTAATAATCATTCCGAAAACGGTTATGAACTCGTTATAATTGCTGTTACGTTTTTACGAGTTAATGTCGATGAAAATATCATATGTTTTCAAAGAAACAATGAATAATAATCGAAATACTGAAATTATGACGAATGATTCACGATCGAGTTTAAACGGGCCACGAAATCGTGAAAACGTACTTATCTGCAAAATCATCTCGTAAAAACCGCGTTTACACGTTCTTGTCGTAATATCAACTTATCAGTGTTTTCTTCGCAGTGCCTTCGTAAGACCTGTTTGGTATGATTCGGAATCTCTAAACCTCGGTGCAGTCTAAACGTTATATTTTTTTTACACTAGGTTTTTCGAAAAAACTAATTTGCGCGTTTCTACGTCGTTTCGTTTCATAATACCTATTATTTGTTGGAAATCACTCTGTTAGTATTCAATAAAACTGATTGAAAAATTCACACGAATCCACCCAAAATGAGTGAACAACTCCACTATAGTGACTCAATTTTTTTTTGTTTTTTCAACCGTGAAATATTTCAAAATCTTACACTTCAAGAAACGTTCAAACGTCTGGTCCTCCATTTTCCCCCCGAATTCGATCACCACTGGTCAGTGCTCTGAATACTTCTGTTGCCTTATCTGCAAACAATTCGTGTCCGGGATGTGTGATACTCCGACAGCTGTCCGACGATTCAGACGTGTCGTATTCGAAGAAATTTAATAAAACGTATACGACTCGGCGGTACTGTGCTTCTCCGTTCTCCCCGTTCGTTTTCGTATTACGTGCGATAATTCATTTTTGTTTGACTACATTATCGGCGTGTGATTTACTTGGCGTTAATCGCGCGCGCATAAATCACCCGGTTTAATTTCGTTTCGCGGCGCATAACGTAATAGGACACCCAAACATCGAACGGAACACCACCACCCGACAAACAAAAAAAAATGATAAAATGACGCGATAATATTTCTCTACTAATTTATCGCGTTTACACAATATTATAACGTAGGTAGGTTCGTCCGCGCGCAGCGACGAAAAAAATAACCGAAACTTCTCCGATCGCTAAAATCGTTTGTCAAAATGACGGATGGATCACGTGTAAAGTACGGATTGTGTGTATATATATAACCGAAGACACGCGGTACAACACACGTGTTTGACGAGAAAAAAAGTTTTCGTTCTGAGCGTGACGAAAAATAAAGAAGCGGTTGTTTTTAGTGTACCGCGAGTAAATTTTGTTTGGACACTCCGGCACGTACTTTTTACGCTGTTCAACGGTTTTAATCGAATTCGTGGTTTCTCGTTAACACGTGTTACCACGACGATTTAAAAATAATTTTCTGTGATTAATTAACGCAGCGCACACGATATTGTGTCACTAAAACACGTCATAGTTGTTGTTGTATGTAGTAGTACACCAAATGTTATTCAAACTTCGTTTTGGAGTCTAAAATAGGTACAGCCGACGGAATGTTTCATGGTACAATACATAATTATACTATCATCATTTGATCTCGGACCGTATAAGTGTTTATACACGATTAGTTCATGCTGTAATAATTTTTCGATCGATGCAGAAATGAGCAACTGATGTTTTTAGAACAAAAACAAAGGTTCTAACCTCTTTACCGAACGAAATGTTCGAAACGGTTTAAAAAAAATAATTACAATGTAAGTTCTATCGATTCATCTAGGATCTACATAGCACGTGTCTTTTCGATGTAAAATGACTATTGTAAATGAAAATGATTTCAAGTGAAATGCTGATAGGTACCGAATGTCAACAAGATTAAAGGCTCTAAAACGACACTTTGAATAAGTTCTAAATCGAAACGTATTTGTTCTGACCTTTTCGGCGTGACCACTATTTTACGCGGTTCCTTTCGATTGCGGATTAAGCGTGGGTAATATATGGACACGCACATCGCAAAATTTGATTGTTGACGAGAACGTGACGATCGTAAGTAGGTACTTAATATTTTATTGATGTCTAAAAAACGTTTTCAAAAGCAACGACAAAAAAGACAGGTGACGTTGAGTTTTGTAGTGCGGTCGCGGTTCAGTGTAGTTATGGTGCCGATGCGCCTTTCTCCGGAAAGTGAAATCCGTTTTGACCGTCGTTACAGTTGTATGTATTAGTTCACTAACATTTTGTGATTATACAAAAGAAAAAAAAAAAAATCCGTAATAATCGGCAATAAAAATTTAAAAATATAAACTCGTAGGAGAATACATTCATTAAAAAATGTTTAAGCCGCTGTACAGAGTGAACGCCGTACGCGACGTCTTCGGATTATGTATAATCTGTTTGCGTATAATTTTTAGAATCGCTCAAAACCTACAGAACGTCAAACGTGCGTTTCTCTTCATTTGACCGGCCGAAAAAAACATGCGTGTACCTTTTAATTAACTACACACACGTTTGGAGTTTTTATTCCGGTGAAAAATTTCAAATACGAATCACACCGGTAATTGTTATGTTTCCTCGAAACCATTATTTCCGGGATAATAATTTTACTCGGTAGATTTGTTTCGATATACTGCAAGAATCGAGCACATTGCACGCGGGTTAACTATGACACAGAAAAATATAAAACGCGAAATATTACGAATAATTATATTATTCGTGTTCGGCTTCAAAGTTTAAAATGATAACGTTACACGGTTGAACCGCCCAGAGAAACGCTGCTATCACGCCTTATTGGGGCTATATATATACCGATTTTTATCCCGCATCCGTCCGTTTACAATACCTAATTAACACTGTTAAAGAACAAAACTAAACTGATAATCAATAATTTAGTTACAACATCTATAATATTTCGATGCGAATAAACGTATAGCGTATAAATTTAACGATTTGTATAGTATAATATATACGTATTATATGCAATACTCTAATGCATTCACTATGATTAAAACTCTGTTATACAGGTACTACAAATATTGTTACATAATAGACCTTTGTCTACTGTAACCCGTGATTGTAACCAATGAAGAAGAACCAACCACCATCTTGAAATTAATGTTTTTCGTAAGAAAATAATAATTACCTGCTGCTCGTTTGTTTTTTGTAATAAGCGAAAAAAAAAATTGTTTTAAAAAATTTACGATGATATTATATTATAATTATAATGATATTATGATATAATCCGTATAATACAGTCACGAAATACGTTTTAAAAAAATACGTTCTTCACATTATACCTACACACGCAGAATCTGAACAACGACAGAACTACAAACGTTTTGTTTTAACGGTATAATTATTATAAACGTTTAAAACGTTGCTGGTTTTATTAGTCGTGTCCTCGGGCAGGGAGTTATAATGAACGAGTTTTTGTATGAAATACTAATGAAAATCACTATACTTATTGTGTGCAGTGTTTGTTTTATTATTATTGTAGTTAGTCCAATAGTTGACATGTATCGTGTTTTCAAGTTAAATCTAAAATAACACACGTACAGCTCGTTTAATGACATTAAAAATGTTACATTAATAACAAATTTAACAAAATTTACAATAGTTTAGTCTTAATATGTGTGTTTTTGAGTAAAAAATCGTTTCTTAACTTTTCTGTGCTATAAAACGAATTGCTCTTTCCGTTCGGTGATCACAATCGGAAAAAGGTGATCACAAATGTCGAAATTTGAAGCCGTTTTCCGATAAAAGTCAACAGATTTTTTGGTTTTTGGACAAAAGCAAAACAAAACTTCGAAAAAAAACTTCAAGTACAATCCAAGTCCACTTTCCAATCTATTTTTGCGCTTTGACATTTTTCGATTGGACGCACGGAGGCAAGTGTTCACGGAAAAACAAAAACAAAGAAAGAATGAGAACAAAATCAAACTCCTTTGAGCACTTAATTTTGATTTTGACTTGAGGATTTTGTGTTTTTATCCCAAAAAAAAAAAACTATGCATCGAATCTCAGCTCGATAGGGAGCGGTTTATTTGAATAAGAACTAGAACTTAGCCCCTTTAGAATCCCAACTTAAAAAAAATATTCTCGTGAGATTTTCAAAATTTTTTAGACACGTATTCAGCTGCGTACGTACCTTGTGTTAAAATTTAAATACTTTTAATTGAATATTGAAATTTTCGTTGAACCACTGAAAAGATTACAAAGTTCCAGACTCGTACGAATACGATTGAAATGTTTCGAAATTTGTACCGGACCCGTACATTTTCCCCGTTCCGTGTAATAGTTTCAGATCTGAGATATCATTATTTCCGAAACGACGACCATAAAACGATTACGCACGTTCGCCGTACTTCTAGCCGGTTTTTTCGAAAAACAATTTTTTTTTGGTCTTTTGCTCGAAAACATAAAAATAATTTCCATAGAAGCTCGCGACATGGTCATAGGTAAGCACTATGTACGTTTAGGATTCCTAATAATATTATAATCACCCGATCAAGCGTAGGCACGATAGTGTGCAGACGGCGATGTGTATACGAAAAACGCCATGTATTTTCATGGATTCATCACGTTTTTGGTATTTTACGAAACCGTTTGAGAGTTTTCGTTCGACTTTGACATTTTTCTTCGTTTTCGGTTAGGTATAACTTGAAAAGATTATGAAAAGTTCAAACGCGTTTTCGTAAATATCGCAGTGCATCGGCTCCAGTTCTATCCGCAAAAACGGTCACTGCACAGACGGCGGTTGATTTCGAGTCGTTCGGACGCATTTTGTTTCGAACACTATTTCGGTTTTTCGATCGCACAACCGAAGAGACCTGAAAAAGTCTTCAATACGAACGCGCGGGGTCCCAAAATTGTTTCCGGTGCGATTTGGCACGCTAATTCTTGTATACGCATCGTGATCGCTTGTAAAAACACAACGTTTTCAGCGCGTATCGTCTACGAAAAAACGTAAAAAAACCGAATATTTTCGGCTCCGAAAAAGCCTCTTGTCTTGTCTTCGTCTCGGTCACGGCGCATCGTCTTCCGGGATGACGTCGGCGATCGTATCCTAAAAGGCGTCCTCCGACGGACGCGCGGGACATCGCCCGTTCAAATCTGTGGGTATAAAACATACCAGTTTCATTCAACTGCAGCACATTCGCGTTCTGACACACCTCTCTTCTGTTACTCATTCTCGGGACGAGAAAAAAAAAACATTAAAAAAGTAGAATAAAATCTCATTACGAGAGGGAAAAAAAAAAACGTTGGCCAAAATATTACTGTCCGTTCTTATTATACGGGTGTGTATACCTATACAGAAAAAAAAAAAAAAGAAAAAAAAAAAAAACGATGACGATAACATCAGTCGTTCACGATATTTTAATTTAACGACGCGCGGGCACACAACTCGTTTCTTTTTTTTTTTTTGTTCTCGTTATCATAACACTACGCATCGTATTCATTTCTATTTTTTTTACCGCCGCCGAAAGCTACAGGTTTTGCCACTTTTAAACCGTATCGTCGTTAGTAATATATATAGATCTCCGGTGTCGCAGTTAGTAAGTACCTATATATATACAAGTATATAGAAAACTATGTATATAGAAAACTGTATGTTTAACTGAAAAATGTTTGGTTTTAACAATCAAAATTGTTGTAGGTACCGCGATACTGTATACATACTTGTCATTATTATTAACGTTATAACGTTATATTTATATTATAAAACGCCAAAGAATAAACCATTTTTTATTTTTTTTACGCTAAAAAGGCAATGAATCACATGTACTGCGACACGTCACTGAACATAGAGAAAAAATTTACCGTTCTCGTATAACCGTTTTTTATATTTATGTCATTGTACGTGCAGAACTTTTGTAAAAGTACATTCACGTTTAACGCAGTGTTAAAAAAAAAAAAGAATAAAAAGCGATAAAAAAAAAAAGCCCCGGGATCAGTCTAGGTCGCGCGGGGAGTTTGACGGGGTAGCCACTACGCTTTGGGTGAGTCTCTAGTTTATAAGTTGCACTACTTATTTAATTTCTGAAAGCAATGATAAATCATTGCCTTCGAAAATACGATTCTGAGCGAGCTCAGTTGTCTAGCATACGTCGTGGTAAAAACAAATTTAACGCGAAACACTCTTTTCAAATCTGTATCTTTCCCATTTTGATATTGTGTAAAAGTTGGTCCGATCTTTATTTTGGACGTTATGATCAAAAAAAATCTAAATCGATGTGGAAAAAACACGTTTCCCGTAATTATTTGTTCCGAGAAACACGCGGCCGCCCGGAATGACGAGTTTTACGACGAAATAACGACTTATAATCGGCTATAAACCAGAATTGTGTTTTCTAAATTTCTTAACCACATACCTAGGTAAAATTATCGTGTTTAGATTGTATTTTAGTTTCGAGACTTAAAACGTAAAAACTATAGTCCGCGACAGGAAAAGTGGTACCCCTGTGTACCGCGACCCGTTGCCGCTTCCTCACCCGTGAACCATTGGTTCTCAACATGTGCCGTATACTGCGTGGCTGCGCCACTTGTATAATACACATATTATAAATATAAAAAGAAACGATTTGTTTTTTTTTGGGGCACCTTACCGGCTATCTACGTATTACAGCAGCTGTCCAGACTATATATAGACTAAAAACCCGGTTTTTACTGGAGTGTGGGGAAGACAGCTAGAAAACGTACTGTGGTGGTAGGGATACAGTGATGCACATAATAGAGTACAGACCCTATGACCCTCGTCATTTATCGTTTAGTCTGTTGTTCACTGTCCGTTCGTAAACAACAAATTTTCACGCTATTTTTTCTCCTCCGTACCCATTTAACGTTACTGTATAATTATTTAAAAATGTCGTTTGTCGATAAAGTTACTCATAGCCAGAGTAAAAAAATTATTTATTGTGTGTATATATTTTTAAAACAACTGTCAGAGAAATCAGATTTAACGGCTGATTTTTTTTAAAAGTGCTCAAGTCACTACGGCCCGAGCTTGTGGAATATCTCATCGTACTGTAAAACGAATTTGTGCTGAAG
>CM029358.1:31838109-31858484 GCA_017140985.1 Hormaphis cornu
TGAAAGTAAATTACCGTTATTAGTTTTGTAGGTACGTCAATTTTTAACGTGCTGTAGATACCTGCCTGAAAAGTAGGTATTTTCCGTACACTCCGTTAATTAATCGATCAATATAAATTACGACTTGTATACTTCGTCTAAACAATCGATACTATACATTTTCGTTCAACCGTTTGGCATTCGTTTATAGCTGACATTTCAACGTAGAAAACGAATCGGTCGTTTACGTACCGAACGAAATCTCTCTATACTGCGTGATTTTTCTCGGAAAAAAAGCATACGAAACACGTCGAAAAATACTCGCCGTCGATGAGCACATTAAAAAGAAACTTTGAGCGCGATCAAAAACCGTATGGAACAACCGCAGTTGGGTGTTTCTATCATCGATAACGGCGCGGCTTTTAGGTCGATTCGAAATACATATTGAAATTGACTGTTTTTGAAGATTCGTCAAAGACAATGGAAAAAAATAAGCCGGGATCATCACTCTAGGTCGCGTGGGTATAATGTAGCGACTACGCTTCGGGTGGGTCGATGCTAAGTTTAGAAGTTGTGGTTCAAACGCATCGTTGGAAAATACGATTGTCAGCGAGCTGCAGAGTAGTTGTCTGGTATACGTTACCAAATTCAAAACAATAAAAATGGTCCGAAGTATGAAGAGTATCGATTAAAATAGCGCGTGAAAACGTCAAACCGCATTCGGACCATTTTAATTGAGGAGTGAATGTACAATTTTTTTTCATATCGATTTAACATTTCATACAACATTCGTACCAAGTTACGTTGTTGAACATTCGAAGTATGATTTGAGTCCAAAGACCTAACGTCAAAATCGGAGCTTTCAGTGTGTGTACCGAATGTGTGTATTATTGTAAATTGTTATTATTACCGCGTGTGTGTATAGCCGTTTCGACGATGGATCACAACAATCGTATTATCGTGTTAACACAAAAACGCGTCGTCTCAGCGAAATAAACTAAATGGATGGAAACAATATCGCATTGTGGAATAATAATAAAAATAATACGCGGCGACTGGGGCAGCGGCGAGTCTGCTGCAATAAGTACGATATTAAAATACGGTAAGTATCGACGGCGTCCGACAAAAGGTGTGTGTGTGTTTGTTGGTTTTTTTTTTCGTTTAATTTTTTTTTAAACTCGGTAAGTACGTACGCGTCCGGACATTCTAATATTATACGAGTAGGTACATATATATGTGTTGATACGCGAGAGAAGAAAAATACCTTGGCGTTTTTTTCACTACCCGGTGCAGTCGTCGCGGTAATGGCTTTTATCTGTTATGCAAATGACTGCTGCGCGGCGGCGGCGGCGGTCACAAATCAAGCGCGTAATATGTTTCTGTGATGACGCGCAACAGTTGTGCGCATAGTGTGAAAAAGGTAAGAAAAAAAATAAGCCGGGATCACTGTAGGTCGCGTGGGTACAGTTTGACTGCGCTTTGGGTGGGTCACTGTAGCTTAGAAGTTCAAACGCGTTGTTCTGTATGTCTGAAAGCGACGACGAACCGTTGAAAATGCGATTCTGAGCGAGCCGTCTAGCTATAGTATACGTCCGGGAAAAATCCAAACTTGACAACGAATATGGTCCGAAAATTACAAAAATCCACGTGTATGAAGAATATTGTTTAATAAAATAGCGTGTGGTGAAACCGTTCGAACCGTTATTTGGAGGAGTCGATACGATTTCGGTATCACGATAGAATTGCGCGTAATCTCATTGTTATTTACCGAGTCGCAACGTTTCTCAACACTTTTTTTTTTGTACGCGTTCGGAATCTATCGGGCGGAATATTTAAAAAAATTTTTATCAGATAGGACGTTTTTCATTTCAATTTCATTTCATATCAATTTCAAGTCGGATGACTCTTTTGCGCCATGCGATATCGTCGTTTTCGGCAGACAACTCGGAAATCAATCAAAATATTATGTTTCGGCAAACAAAATGTACGAATCAAAGCTATTTTGTACAACGCGAGTATCGGAGCCGCCCGCGGTAAAAGCGATTGCAAGCGTCGTGTGATTTCAAGCCGTTTTCGGAAATTCGGTGGAAAATTGTTTTTTTATACAACTGAAAAACGCAAAAAAACATTTAAAAAAAAAAAAGCTTTATATACGTGTATTACGTGCGCGTTCCGAGTGCGATTTCCGTAACTTTTTCCCGCTGTTTTTTCCGACGTTTTTCGATTGGCCTCTCCGCGGGGGTCGCCCGTCTGCGTTCACGGAAAAAACCGAAAGACATCGTTGCAAAAAAAAGAAGCTACAGAACGTAAAAACGAAATTTCTCGCCGAAACGGGGGTTTAGAGGAGGTGTACACGCACGGGGGAAATCGTAAAATTTTATTTTTATTGTCTTCGATCGGAATTACGTACAGTAATACAGAACAACACGTTTAATGACCTCTGTGCGACGACCACCACGGCGGCGTTAACCGTTTGTATAGACGGGAAAAGTCAACAGGACTTAAGTAAACAGCGTTTATCCGAACGTTAGAAGAGGAGGTGTAGAAAGCTGTTTTTTTTTCATTCACTCACTTCAAAGAAATCGCCGCACGTTTTTCGGCCGTTTCCGCTCGTTGAAAAGTTAATCGAAAGGCGCGCGCAAACTCGTACAATGTACACAAGGCATCGTCGACTCGTTAAAAGCTATAAAGTCGAGTCGACTGGATTGGCGACTGTTATTTTTTTTTTTTTCGTAATTTATCGCTCGTTAACGCTCTGTTTTGATCCGTAATAACGCAATAGAATTAATTTTTCTCAAAAAAACAATACGAAGAAAAACGTGTGGACGATTAAAAAAATATGGGAAGTAGTAATGATAACTACGCTCTAGTTTACTGGACGTTTTGCACCGAGTTGCCGATCGATAAACACAATAACAATGTTCTCTTTTTTTCAAGATTAAGTTATTTATAAGTTGATTCGCACGACAGTCATTATAAATCGCAATAATAGCGCGTGTTTGACAGGTTTTTCTTCGTCGTAACCGTCGAAATTAAGACTCGTGCGTTTCGTTACAATATTCAAAATCAACATTGTGTAACGATTACGTGCGTTCGTGTTTTCTCATAAACTACATCACCGAAACGCGCGATTATTTTCAATACAAGTTCAAAAAAATTCTTCGCAAACGACCGAAGCAACGATTAAGGTGCGACCTCGTTTACTTACACGCGTGTCGACCGATGTTTCGGTTCGCACGAGTAAAATATAAAATATCTTGTGTGCCCGATGGCGATGGTCATATTTTTGTACAAACAGAACTCGACAGTCGAAACATCTTTCCGTTACTCTTTCCGCACAGTCGGGGGCGTCCACGAAAATCTCTCTCACTCACTTTTATACGCTTGCGTTAATAGGCGCTCTCGGTAAACATTTTAACGTTTTAATTTACCGTCAAATAAAGTGCTCTCGTAGCGATCATGTATATAACTAATAAACGACGATCGACAAACGGCAGAACGATTAAAACGAACACAAGCCGGCAATATTCGGAATTGAAAACCCGTCGCAAATCACGATAAAAATGTTTTGTAACATTTTTGCGTGTTTCGACCGTCTCGGCCGCGATGTGAAATGTTATTCAATGAATCGCGCAATGACATTTCCGATCCGCATAGGCTTACGCGTCGACGTTATGTTAACCCGACCGCGTATAAGAAGATGACGCGATAAGATTACGATCGGTTGCCACGTTCTACGCACTCGGAGAGTGCAACACGAAGCAAGAAATTACACGTATTATACGGGGGATTCGCGCAGAGACGACAAGTTTTACCTCACCAAACGGATCGACATATATTTTTTTTTTTCTAAATTCCTTTCTGCGAAAAACAATGATATTCCGCCAAGTGGCTGTTTTTAAACCTTCCGCTGTCCGCCATCGTTTCGGTACACGGTTTTTTGTTCGAGAGCACAGTGTGGTCGACGTCCAAAAACCGTGGGCCGCCAGTATAAGGGGCTAACCTGAAGCCGCTTCGATCTGTTTTTTCCGACGATATTGCTTTCGGGCGTTAAATAACACCGAACTACACCAGCAGTGATTCGGGGGGGCCAGGTGAATTGTCGTCGCTGTCGAATCGGTCAACGTGAATATCGTAAATAACCTTTCGACGATTTTTTTTTCTCGTTTTTTTCCCCCGTTCGAGGCGAAACGATCGAGCGACGTCGATGGCCGGAGAAATAAAAAAAAAATGGCGTACCTATACAACAACAACAACAACAAACGTACGTGACGTAGGACGCGTTCTGTGTAAGTTGTTGCGGGTCACGTTTGGGTTCGCGTGTCCGCGCGTCGCAGCGTCGATCGGCATGCTAAAACATTATAGTTCCTGACCTAGGTGTCGAAGAAACGCGCGTACGAACGGGAAAAAAAAATCCGTTGCGTTCATCACACCAAACTCTTCCGTTTTCCGTTTCTCGCGTTGCCCGATGACAAATCGTCGCCGTCGTAGACGCGATTCCGAGCGAGCTCGGTTGCCTAATATACTATAGTCGTATAGTCTATAGTAGTGAAAACGGTCGGAAAATCCACGGACCCCCGCGCGCAGAGTGTATAAAAACAGTGCGAAACCCGCGCCGTTTTTCTACGTACCGTTGTGGTGTCGGGCAGATTTTTTTTGGAAATTCATTATCAGATTTAGCGAGTTTGACGCGACCCGGTTTGTGATTTCAACGAACGATCGGGTCGACTGGATCGGGTGAAAACCGACGGAAAGTAACAATCGTCACAGTTCTCAGAAACTCGCGCAAAAACTCTCTCGTCTCGTTAAACACGCGTAAACTCCCCGTGCGACAGATGACGAATAGTGACGTTTATCCGTCATTTCGGCCGAAAAACGTTTGTGCCGCGGTGTAGACGGCCGTTTAAAGTTTTATAACGAAACGAATAAAACGAAACCGAACGAATATCACGTGTTATTTACTACGTTTTTAGTCTCGGACCGATCGACCGGCGGCCAATTAACATTCAGCTCAGCCTTGGCCGCGTGCGAGCCGCGCGCGACGTGTTCGGCCGGCGGATCACGTCGCGACGACAAAATATCTTTGCGTACCCGCCGCCGCAGACACGTCGCGATCGGCGCACGTACCACGCCGATTACGGTCCCCGACGCCCGTGCGGACGTCATCGCAACGCGTATTACGGACCGCGTCGCGATGATACAATGTCGTACATCCGAGTGGCCAAAACAATCATTTTTTTTTAACGCCGTGGCTGAAAGACGAGATTTTGTCGTTACCCGTAAGCTCGGTAAAATCATTCGCGGAGAATGAGAAAAAAACTCGTCCGCATGAATTCGTCATCGCGGTATACGTTATATTTGTTGGCGACGAGTGCGTCAAAAGCGCGAGATAGGTATGCGACACCCGTCCGCCTGTAATGTCGTTTAAACTTTTCCGGGGGGCCGGCCGATCCAAGTGTAAAAGAGCCCCCCCACAAAAGAGATAGGCCGTTTTGTATGCCGTTAAAAAGTTTGGCCGACGTCAACGCTGTAGTCTGTAAGAATGCCGTTACGGGGTCCTGTATAAAGAGAAAACGACAGTTTCGGATTTTAAGGCGTTCACACCGGGGGGTCACTGAGGGGCACACGACTTCCAGTGACCGGTGTACTCGGTCTGGTGCGCGAAGCGTGCTACCGAAGGTATTGGAAAAGATGTGAAAAACGAAATTCGCGAGTGTTTCGCTAAAAGCCTCCGAGAGCTGTGCCGACCTGATAAAACGGAACTTATTACCGCGTCGGAGAGGGTTCTTTGATCGCTCGTCTAAGCGTCGGAACGAAAATAAATGACAAACGGAAGAATGGAAGAGAAATTACGTTGGGGGCTTCACACACTTTGTGTTGTAAAAACACGGTTTTCGGAGACCGCTCTTGTTCTCGAAAACCGAAAAGCCGATGGCCGTTCAATTGACGAGGCGAACGCGTGAGGAAACTTTTCAAACGTATAGGTTAGTTAGTGTTTTAAAAAGTACAAGACCATAATGGGGGCTATCTGGTGGCGAATAAAACTGGACGGAAAAAGGTCTCGACCGAGACACAAAGAGATAAGATGAGTATCACGATGGGAACGAGAATTGCAGAAGACAACGAAAGAAAATGTTACGCGCGTGAAAGATACCACAATAGATGTTTGTTTCGGCTGTTTAAACGCGCTTAAAAACCACTCGACTACGAGTTGCTTAATTTAAGAGAGTAACAACCGATTAACGTTCGTTTGGAGTAGTCTAAAATGTACGCGGTACGAAATGCAGAAGATTAAGAAAATGCCTTTTTGGCCGTTTTGATATTCAATTTTTTTTTGTAAAATTGTTCGACTTCGGCGCTGTTAGATGTGCAAAACAAAAACGATAGTAATAATCACAGTTGATCAAAACACGTACGACGGCGATGCGCAGGAATTTGTTGATTTTCGGTTGTTTTTTAAATAATTCGTGTTGGTGGATCCACGGGCCATTTTGACATTTCGCGTGAACTCGTTGTTACGTTTTCGGTTTTGAGAGCTCGCCGATTTTCGGTTTTTTCCATCTCGGTTTCGCGGGGGGGAACAATAATTTTTGTTTCACTTCGGTGCGCCTGTTCTCGTGACACGCTGGTTCGGTCGGCACTGACTGGCAATAACAAATAATAAGAACGTGTACACATTCGGTGTATATAGCAATATACGTTTTAAAGGCGTGAAAATGCATCGCTAACACATACAGGCGTGTTTTTTTTTACTCGTTTTTCTTCGGTACTTTACAATAAACGAAAATAATTACACGTAGGTTACACGACGAGCATTTCTATCTGTTTTCTCTCTCGCCGTACGTAGAAGTACAATACAATGTGTGGAGACACGCTCGAGCCCCGGGAGGAAAGCCGCGACAATATCATTTCGAGCCGAACAATAGCGCACGTAATTACAGAGCAGCTTCTCGCGTCGACCGCGCGTGTCCTTCGGCTCGTACATTATTATTATTATTATATGTATATTTAACAGGGCATTAAAAAATTTTTTTAAAAAAAAGAAGATAATAGAAGTAATATATGCGTCGTCGTGTTATGTGTTTGCGACGTGTGCACGTCAAACGAACCCGAAAAATTCCTAGGAAATTTTCATCACGGTGGTGGTCCGCCTACAAAAGACGCTAATCGTCGATAAACGCGCGTGTGCCGTCGACATCATCCCGTCATTTCGCTTCGGTCGAAGCATTACACTAATACAGCTGGAGGCGTAAAAAAAAAATTTAACAAAACGTAAAAACGTTAATAAAAATAAAAATTTGCCGGTGTCAGTTACAACAAGAATTTTCCGTTTTAAGCCGTTGCAGCAATCAAGCGGTTTCAGATCTATTGCGCACGCTGCTATTGGACATGCTGCAGCTGTAATTTTTAAAAATCGATTTTTTTTTTTTCAATAAGTTGAAGGGTTTAAAATAATCGACCCCGTTGTCGAAAATCAATCGAAATACCAAAAAAAAAAAAACCCCGACGTCAGTGTAACATGCTGCAGGTATTCTGAAACGTACAATCATTTTTCAAAACGAAAATTAGTTTGTTTCTGCTGTGAAGGTGCTAAGATTGCCTACCGCCGGTAGAAATTAAGTACGGAGAACGGGCGGAATTCGATATTGCGGATAAAGCGTTTTAAAAATCGCTTTTTACTACAATATCGATACACACGTTATTAGTATTTTGCATTAGTAATTTTTATTTCATTTGGCCGCGAAATATCGTTCAGATTTATTGAATGACACTGGCGATTTGTTTGTCGAGTACCTATACTTATTCCTACTCGTCGGGCTCGTTCAGAATCGTAATTTTCGGAGAACAAAATTTTATGGGTACACAACGACCATTTCGTTTTCGATACGATATTCTCATCACTTAATAACATTCGAAGACGAGCATTTTGTTTTATCATGATTCGTGATGAATTTTTATCAGTACTAGCTGCTATTATATGTTACACATTTTCTACAATACGTCTTTTTCGATGTGAATTAATTATGTTTCGTAACACATTTTGCGCTCCGATTTTTTTAATGTCGTCTTACCAGAAAAGCCTTTAGTGTAAAAGAATGTAGTTTTTTTTTTTTGAAATTTTTTTTGCCATTTGTCGAACACAATACTCTACAACGAGTTTCACACTGGACAATTATAAACTAAGTAACGGAGAACTATTGAATGTATGTTTTACTTGTAAGGAAACGAGTTTTCTAATAGATATAATAATATCATCATAGAGCGTATAAGTAGTACGCAGGTATAAACGCGCGTTGTACCGAGTCTCCTTGTGCAAAATAACAATATTTCTGTTTGAAAAACACGAATAAATGTGCGCTATACGTTATACATCTTTTTTCATTACGAATATTGCTGACCATTTTTAAGCCTATACAGCGTTGAAAGAACATTCTGTGAGTGAATTTTTCAGAAAAATGGTTTTCAGTCTACTTTTGCAATTATTTTCTGTCTCGTACAGTGTTGTGTACGACCTAAAAATTTTTCAAATCACAGAGTTTTCATTGCGCAACGTTTCATAATATTATTATATAGGTGAACCCTTATAAAAAAAAAGATACTAAATCGAAATTTTCGACCGTCACAAAGCATTATTTTTGTTTACACGGACAACTTTTGATTAATACAGTGTTTATGGAATCTTTTAGCTATAACTTGTCGCGTTTACTTTGTCGCAACTATTTCGTAACGTTATTGATTCCAAACAGAGCCGGGTCTCTTACATCGTGTATTATGTACGGAAAATGAAAAAACGGGCAATCTTCACGAAGCTATTCGATTCTAGACTTGCGTTGTGTTGTGGGTATAAATCAAGTTTGAAAACAAACAAAATATTGTTTAACGTATATTTATAACGGTAGAAAAAAAAAACCGATTAACGCGCGTCGATCGTTAATATCTGCCGGATATACGAGGTATAGAAATCGTTATTTTTGTTTTTTCTCACGACGACGAACAACTTGTATCCCACACTTTTTTTTTTTTTTTAACAGCATCTAGAGCTTATACGGTCATTTATTACGTTGATTGTATTTTTCGTTACCCATAATATATATATAGTCCGTGTTACGGGCTGTAGGCTAGTACACACACCAGTGGGAGATGCGATCAAAACTATATCAATTTTCCACGACGGATTTATTAGGTCGGAAACGTCGAGAATCGATTATTATACCCTATATATCGGGTTTATTATATGATGCGTTTAATAATCACCCGGATGCAAGGCCGAAATCGAAAATCACTGGAAAAATCACTCGTATTACACGATATTGTTATTATGTGTGTGTACTTGTTATACACGTAGATGTTCTGAGCGCGATTACGCTTACCGTTTGAGCTGTGTGACTCAAAAACAACAAATTTTCGACAATTTTGCGGCGAAAAGTTTGAAATTTTCACGATTGCGTTGACGTTCTCGTGTAACCGATGGAGCGCTCCGATCGTCGAAAAATTTGCGGATAACGGCTCAATTCTGTTTAAAACAGAATTTTTTTTTTATTTTACGCGAACAATTTGAATGAAAATGACGAGAAAATGTCGCGGCGAAAAAAATTGGGGAAATTACCCGATGCACGACAAAACACGCAGTAAACGTATTTTATTGTCGCGTGAAAAAGAAAGGTAGACTCGAGGTCGATTGCTCGGCGTATACGTATGTTGTAATAGAACTTACGTTATTTTTTCGTTAAATTCGGTTTTCACTTTTTAC
Source organism: Hormaphis cornu (assembly GCA_017140985.1). Classification (NCBI taxonomy): domain Eukaryota; kingdom Metazoa; phylum Arthropoda; class Insecta; order Hemiptera; family Hormaphididae; genus Hormaphis; species Hormaphis cornu. Next base: position 31,847,840 of record CM029358.1, read on the forward strand.
GCAGGACGTACCTACTAGGTAACTGAACTCGGTCAGAATGGTTTTTTTTTCAAATCGCTTTCAGATGTCAAGCAATACGCGTTTGAACCACGACTTCCGAACCCGCAGTCGATTCCGTCAAACTATCCGAGCGTCCTACATGTAGATAGTGATTGATTTTTTTTTATTTTCGTCAAATCCAATAGTCTTATTACAATTTTTTTTTACACCGACCCCGACACAACATGGGTAGGTAGGCGTATATTATCACAATACGCTCACAGACTCTGGCGATCATGATTGAACAGTGTCCTATTCGAAAAACCGGTTCGACGGGAACTGCAATTAACGCGCGTTTTCGATACACGGTGGAGACGAGAAAAAAAAATATTAAAAAAAACAACAAAACAATCGCGATAACCGGTAAAACAATGGTCGCGATGCTGGCGAACCGAAGACCCGGTCGGCCGAAGGAGAACGAGCGCGTAAATAGCGAAAACTAGGCTACAACGTGAATACATATAATAATAATAACATGTTTTAGCTGCAATCGATAATTTTTTTTTTTTGAATTTTACGTAAACGTTATAGTAATAGTTTTGTTGTTGTTGTAAATTGATTACATCGGTCAATTTTTACGTACGGAAAAGCGTATCGAAAACTGCCCTAAAGAGCACGGTCGGTTTGGGTTTACATTGTAAGTGTATTAACACACACGTCAGGGCATATTTTCGTTATTTTTTGAACTTGAGCGCTCTGTGTGATGGCGAAATGCGCCCGAAACTACGTAATATTCGTTTTGAAAAGGCGTAGAACAAACACTTAGATGAAACACTTTAACAATAAATATTACGTGTCGTTTTGCATCGTTAATATTGTTCACGGTGCGCGCACTGATGGATAGGTGTTTCTCTTGGAATTTTTCGTGCTCAAAATGTTTTTCTACTCCAAAATGATTCTATCCCGGTTAACTGATGGAGGAATTCGCCTCGTCTATTGTCACTACGCGTGCCTGACCTTTTCGAACCGCAAAGACGTCGATCGATAGAGAAGTGAGTTTAAGAAAATCGGAAATTTTTTCTGCGTCACGATAGATAAAACGTTTTTCCAAAAAAATCACTACATAATACTCTACGTAGAATCTTTATTCGGTCTCTGGTGACGATATACCCCACACGGAATATGTATGTATGCTTGGTGTATATTAGGCAAAAACATTTTTCTCCGAATAACGGTATTTACTGGAGCGAATAAGTATTAACTGTGTCTGTCGCGAGCGATTCGTCGGCGGGAACGAAAATTGTTATAAAAATACAAAAATTTTTAAGTTTTTCGAACTGCAGCCGACTTCAAAGGTGTGTTTGAGTATCGCTCGATTTTATAATATTGTGCAGACTGTAGTAACTCGGGGAACCTTTTGATCCGTCCGTTCGCGTTCGTATATTTCGATTTTACACAAAAGTGGTGACAGCCATACAAACGCATCCGCGTATCCGTCTCAACTCTGAGTAATACGATGCATATATTTGCACAGCTTTTTATACTACTTCGCTTGTACTTTTGTCGACTTTTGTCAACGGTATTTATTTTCGCGTCTTTACTTTGCCTGCAGTAGTCGTCGCGGTAGTATGTTTATAGATTTTTCGCGATGATTGACATCACGCAGTAAATCATTGCGGTTTTGGATAATATTGTTCAAACGATTTCACACGCGATTCTTCAAACAGTAAACAATATAATATATTTAACGAAGTAAAATTATCAAAAGTTCTGCAAAGCACCTGTGTACGACGATAGGTACGAGTTGTGGAGAATTTGAAAAATTTTCCATCGACAATAGGATAGGAAATATGTGTCACCGTATTATTGTTATGTGATAAGTCAAAAACTTTATTATTTTTTTTTTCTCCGTCCCTAATTTCCTTTCACGCGGGAATATATTCTCGTGTTATTGGTACCTACTATCTCTACTGTCGTTACAATGACCTGCAAAGATCTTAATTAGTACGTACACACATTGTTCGTGAAATATTTACTAACGAGATACGTTAACTTTTATCGAGATTTAAATGGTGCATCGGGTGTTGATCGTTATCTAGTTCTAGTGTGTACAACTATAGAAAAAATATTTCGGTCGAAATCGTATTTTATAATCGCGGCGTATCTATTCGCTTCTCCGAGTTTCAAAATTATTATTAAATACGGCTGCCGTGACGGGAAAAACGAAAAACTGCATCGGGGGGGAAAAAAAAAAAAACACTTCCACTTGCTAAAGTATAAGATTATGAAAATAAACGTAATCTTTACGTTTACGACACTACGCTCGACTGCCTATATCCGTATTGTGTATTTTACTACTATTAAGAGCTCGTATCCACATAAGTTTATGGATTTCAGTATAATAATTCACAATAATATATACTATCGTTTTTGTAATTCTTCAAATATTTTTTTTATATTATCGTCTGGCGTACAACGAAAATGTCCGGGGATATTTGTGTGCGCCGCGGCCGCTGTCAGCCGTTCGTTTTTATAAAATAATACCATGATATTACGGCGGAGACCGACCGCGCGGGCCTCGTGCGTGAAATTTCGTCGGAATTAAGTCATCCACGCGGTATCGTCGTCGTCGTCGTCGTCGTCGTCGTCGTCGTTAACAACAATACGAACCGAGGAAGTAACGAAAAAAAATTACCAAACGATATTTTATAGTATTTTTTGATTCGTTTTTTACCACCGTTTGTGTACACACGAGAAATCGGCCGTGAAGCGAGCCTAACCGGCGGCACTTGTCCGGAACAATGCCATAACAATACAAACAATAATAATTGTACGTTATTATGTATCACGGGTTTTCGTAAATACCGCGAACGCCGTCGAAGAACGTCTTCTCGTACCTACGACGTGAGTAAAAAATACGTCAAAAACACGCCGATATCCTCGGAAAATTGATTACGTTCCCGTTGGTCGTATTATGCGCGTCATAACATTCGCGCTCGTGTAAACAACGATGGGAAATTCAAACAAAGTTATGTTGAGCAGTAACTCAGCTGTACATTACATTCGTATTGTACTATATAGCAGTTTCCATTTTTCAGAATACCTGTTGCGTATAAGCACTGAATACGTTGCCCCACGACGTTCATTTGTTTGAAGAAGAAAAAACAATAATGTCGCGTACTTTGGGTACCTATAGATGCAGCAGGTCTCCGGGTGGATCAAGCTGTTCCCGTGTCTCGTTGTCACGGCTCCGTAAGATTCGTTTTGTGATTCGGCCTCGCCTACCTAACTCGACTGCTAAATCGTCGAATTCATACCGCGTAAGCTATATTTTCTCGTGGTAAGTACGCCTATAATGTTTGTTTTGAGAACTCGACAAAGTACGTACCCGCGGCGATTCGTGCGTGTGACGAAAAAAAAGAAATGCCGATAACGTCATGTGGGTGTTGTTTTTGTATCTATCAACTCGTTTTTTAACGTTACAGCGGCTGGTCGCACACAAAAGTTTTCCTTCTCGTCGAGCCCGACAGCAAAAATGGCATGTCGTTGGTGCCTCCAGTGCACGCGGTCGCGGGAGAAAGAGCGGTCCGAAAATCGCATCCTCTCTTTGCATTACGAGACGAACGAAAATCGTGTTACGAACCCGTGTTCGGAAAACGGTTCGCGCGAAATGATCCGTTCTCGGTTCCATTTTCGGTTTACCTTGGGTCACGTTCGACGACGGTCTACGAAATCGGTTTTCAAAACGAACATAAAGTCGACTTTATTGCTGCGGACAAGAAAATGTATCGTGTTTAAACGTCAATACAACTTAATCGATCGTCCCGAAGTTTCGTCTTGAATTAATTTGCGTTCCGGATAGCTATAGTTGCAGTAATTCTGTTCGCTATACTACAGTGTTGACACATCGCGTCAGTCGGAACCGTACAGTTGCTCCGTCTATTATTAGCCACGGTACGAACGCTATATGCGAGATGACGGTTTGTATTCCATATTTTTGTGACCGTGAGGGCGCCTAGCTATTAAAACTGTTATGCGACTAGAAACGTTTCAAAAGAAAACATTTATAAAAATGGCTTTCTTCGATCCGCCGTGTAGTCCGACGTTTAAAGTCCTAATGGAATCTATTGTCGTTGTTTTTCCTCCGATCGTTTTCATCGCGATCCACCCTGCACACACCCCGCCGACGGCGATCGCTGTACAGTTATCGTCACGGACAAAATATCTCGTATAGATAAACTTGTCTGTTTAGATAACAACTGCGGCCGCGAGTTTTAAAAAAAAATCGTAAACTCTCCGATCCCCGGAAGACTGCGAAATATGTATGCTTTTTTTTTTCTAAACTCGTGTACCTATTTTTTTAAACGTTAGCCGTGCTGCTGCCACCAAAACGAATTAAAAACTCGCTTGTATCGTTGTAAACGTTATAATAATATGTCATTGAGCGTTTCTAATATTACGCGCGGACGTCAAACAACGCGCGCAAACGATTCGTAATACCTCGCGCATTTTTCTTCGTCCAGCCCGTGCTCCGGAGTCCGTTGACCGCGGCGGTGTTTTCATAATTAATTATTATTATAATCTTCGTCTCTCCGCTCGTGGGCGTTTCTCGGTTTTTAACCTCCAAAGTCTTCGGCGAACCTTCTACACGCGGATTATCCACGTGAGTTAGTGTACATATTATAGGTTTTTTATAAAACACGAAATTAAACCCATTTGTACGTTATGCCGACGTGCTCGCGTGTACGGTCGAAAGCGATAAATTTCAGCAGTCAAACTGGACGTTTGCAGGTGACTGCCGATACAACATTGATTTGTACGCATGCAGAGAAGAAGAAATATACGTAATTAGATAAAAAAACATAATACTTTAAGCGGCCAAGTACGGAAATAGTTGTAGAGCTAGTTTTGAAAGGATAACAGAAGCTTTTGAGTAACACTATGTACAGTTACAACGCAGGCGTTCCCTGCACGTGCACCAGATTATACAAAGTAAATTTGAACGGGCTTGGAAATATTTTGTAAAAAATGAAGGGGTGACACTATTGTATAACGCTATGATATCAGAGTATTCGAAATGACAGTCTTACCTGGCGTTGACCGACGGCGAATGACCGTCTTCCGACAGCGGTTTCCTGTTGGAACAGAAAAATAAAAAAAAAACGTCAAATTATTAAAATGTAAACAGTACTGTGCGGATGTTCAATGCGTACAATATTGTTATTATAGACGCGCTACATCGTAAACACGTTAAAATCATTCGGCTCGAATATGGCGATTCTTTTCTTATTCAGTGGTCCGCCGCGAACCATTTTTCCTGAACGCCATTTTCCCGGCAGTTTTCGGTAATTTTGTCAGCGAAACTATAACGGGGTAATAATGATAAAGTGCTAATAAACGCTCTGGTTCCGGTTTTTTTTCGTGCACAGTATCTCGAACGCAAAAAGTGCAGACAAACGAATATTACTACCAAAATCAATGTAATTAGAGGTATATACGTTATAAAAAGCGAACAAACGTATCGTCAAGTATCGTGTTTGTGAAACGAACCAAGCAAAAACCATCAATCGTTTGACAATCCGACGCGACTTCAAACACAAATTGTATAGGTGTTACGAATTCGTGTTAACATTCGAATTCCGTAAGAACGCGCGTTCTATAGGTTTCTGTAGCAGTAGGAGGCTATCTTATTGTAGGGAATCTTGGTTTTTTCACAAACGAAACAACAACCAACTAAATTTCGCTTAGACAAACGATTCGGAATAGCCTAATACTACCTGTATACCGTGGTTGAGTTTTTTTTTTTTTGGAATTTTATGATTACAAAAAAAAGTATTCAATTTTAAACCCTATATAATAACGTAGAAAAAAAAAAAATGTTTTTTTCAAATATTGTCAAACGACGGGGTGTATCAAGCAATAAAATATGTATGGACTGTGCGTCCAAAAGTTGCAGCAGACTACTGCGGGACCGTAATACTAGTGGAAAATGACTCAAAATGCAAAATTTCGATTTTTAAACTAAGTAAATGACTAAAAAACAAATGAAAATTTTTTTCAAAAATTTTTCAGCTTCGTCGTAAGGGATATGAAAAGTATCATCCGAAACGAGATAACGTCAGCAGTGAAAACGACCACGTCGTTTAGGTGTGACTACTATAGCCGCTGTTCCTCTCGTTACAACAACAATATATACACAGAAGACCGATCAATTTGTCCGGTCATCGATATTGGACAGCGTAATTAATATAACGAGACGTACGTAGTATTTTTTTTTAAATATTTTTTTTTTCGTTTCAGACGTAATTTGGTATAATCTATCTTTACGGGTTTAGTTTAAGTACCCACATATACTTTCTAAAACGTCACGCGGATGAAGATCACGTTACTAATGGATAATAATTAACCGCGGTCACGGATGTATAGATATATCGTACTATAACAGTATTTTAATAATGCTGTTGTACCGAACCGACGAAACCAAACATTACACTTCTTGTAAACACATATTTTATCATGCGGACGCGCGAGATTAATACATTTTTATTCTTCTTCTTCTTCTTCTCAGCTATACGAAGTATAGTCCCTACCCGAGATACCTAGTAGATCGTTTATGTAATAACTTAAAAAAAAGAAAAAGCCGTCACTAATCGCACGCGTGCAGCTCGATTCTATCGGCCGGGCATATTTTTTTTTTTTTATCTTCTCGATTACAACGCGATCGAACGTCTCATTAGCGTTAAGGACGGCGGTTTTGAGTAGGTATACACTCATTATTCATAGACGTAAGTAATAATAATAATAACAACACGATGTGATGTAAAACGATAAACAGTTACTAGAGAGCAGTGGCGTAGCCGGCAGGATTTTGGGGTCGGCGAGGAAATATTTGAAAAATACTCGATAGCTGAAAAAAAATGTTCGGCAAAACGCCTTTCGCTCGCGCACCACCGGTTATCGATAAGAAAAAACCGATCATCTTTTACCGGTTTTCATCAAACGAGCAGTTTACAAATTTATTCATTTTTCTATGGTATTGGTATTGAATAGGTGGTACCCGTGTGAGCAGAGAAAAAAAAAGAAAGGATAATTTTGTAGAAGGGTTGGGGACAGTTCGCCGGATCAGTCGTAGATCACAGAAAAACCTGACCGTTTTTATTTACTATGCCGAAAATCTAGCTAAAAATCCAATACGTCGTGTGTAATTCTTCGTGTAGAAGGAATGTTCAGATTTTTAAACGCAGTATCTATCAAATGATAGGCCTATGAACTCCGGTGGTACTTTGCTCAAGGTGTTTTTTTTTTTGAAATGATGCTTACTTTTTGAGTTACCTAACCCAAAAAAAAAACCCGAAAAAATCGAGAACTTGACGGCGAAAATTTTGAAATTTTCGTGTTTGTATAATGACGTTTTCGGGTAGAACGAGTGCTCGGTACGTCGAATACGACATAAAAGTTGGGATTTCGGCGCTTAAAATTTTATTCACAGTTGAAGCATTTTTTGATGTTTTCACTATTTTCTGAGTTGTGTGCGGAAAACGATAAAAACGGCGCCGAATCAGACACATCGGGTTCGGCTGGCCATAACATCCAAAATAACGAACGGAACAGGCTGAAAATTTCACACACAATATTCAAACTGTTTGATAAAAGTTTCGAGTGATTTCGATAGTTTATGAGTTACCCTACGTTTTTGCGTACCCAAGATACATAGAGAATTTATCATTTCATCGAGTGACGTTTTAAAGATTAGTTCGCTTTTAGACTTTACTCGGTTATTATTTTCCGTTTCAACCAACGATTAAAAACATCCTGACCGACGCGCGTTTAACAATCACGTAAACTTTTAACACGCGTCGTTTTATAATGATCGTCGGTGATCTTTTAAACTGCATTGTAAATAGGATATTATTATTTTGCTCGGTTAGCGCATTATAGAAAAGAACACGTGGAAATGAACAAAAATTTTTAATTGGTAACAAAGTTCTCCGATTTTATTCCAAACGGTAATTATACTGTACAGTGTCGTTTTTCAGTTGTCGATTGCTTTGTTTTTCATACGATACGTACAATTTATATTATAACATTATGTAAGGTACAATAGTCCGAAATTAAAAAAACGGTTTGTAATTAGTGGTTTTTTTTAATTTTTCATATAAAGCGTAACGATAAAATTGAGCGTTTCGACGGCAATGGAGAATATACACACAACGCGGTCGTTCGAAGATAACACAATACGAATAATACGCGGTGTTTCATTTATACACAGGTGTTTAATAATGAATCGGATCGATTGTTATTATCCAATCTACAAAATAACACGGGATCGGCGGACTCAAATTCATCGAATCAACCATAATAAAGACGCGGCGTGTAAATTTTTCAAAATAAGACATTTTATCCTTAGGGTACTTTCGGAAAAACGTCGGGGGAATCCGCCACTGATATTCTGTGAACCACCTAAAATAATATGATATAGTAATTTAAATTTGAGGACACCGCGCGCGTACTATGACTGCAGTTTCCGCGAGGTTTTTATCGAGTATATATATTATACACCGAAAGACGCACGTATTCGAAATTTTCACAAATATTAAAAACGCCTAGCGACCTATACAATCGCTCTATTTTTTACGAATAGTTTCCTTGTATGATAATTAATCATAAAATCAGACAAACTATAGACTATAAATTTGATCTGTTCGATGTAATAATGTTGGCCGAATTAACTTATTACAGGTACATCGACGAGAACCGAGTTTTAAAACCAACTGCGAGAAAAAAAAAATTGATTCGTTAATTGTTTCGATTACAAATTTTAATCGATGTACGAGACAACCAGCAAACCTGGGAGTAGAAATAGAAAGTGGAAACCACTCGCGCATACTATTTGGATTTTATTGTCGATAGTTATTATTGATGGTATTTAAGTAAAAACTGCAGAAAACCGCGTGTAGCAGCGTAAACTTTAAGATTTTTAAACGGCCTAAAGAGTTTCAGGTAGATTTCTGCAGAAAAAAACTTCCGGAAAATTGTTTCCGTTTTCGTGATGTTACGCACCCATATTTTTGAGGTCGAACCCGAACCGAAGTTCATTGAAAAAACAATATAATAGTATAAATTACCATTTATGCCGAACAACGTCTATAATATTTATTAAGTAGGTAACAATAGTTTTAAGTATAAATAAAAAGAAGGATTCCACGTTTATCGTTTTGTTTTTCGAGAAATCGACAAATTTCGAAAATCGAACCGTACTAATTTTCGGCGAAATAAATCAGCTGTTTGTTCGAAATATTACATTTTTTCCAAAACCGACGCGGTAGTTTCTCGAGGAAACCGAGTTCGACCGATCAGTGTGGCGGCACAGCAGCACGACGTCGGTTGAACCCCGCGATTTGACCATCGCGTTTTCGGGATCAAATAAAAAAACCCGCACGTACGCGTTGTTCGCTTGTTTTCAAACTTTAATTTTTAAAAGACAATCGAGTGGAAAATGTTTTTTTGTGGCGAGGACGCCTTCTCGTTCGTCGTGCGCCCGCTGGCCGACGGGGATTTTTTCGTTTTCGCGATCTCTGCCGGATGACCCGGAGAGAACGCGCGTGCCCGGTCGCCGAGTCCGCTGCAGGCTGGTACGTGCGCGCGCGTGTGCAAAAACACTCCGGACACTGGGGAGGTTATGATGACGATATACGTATTATTGTCGTTCGACACTTTTATTGTACTCCGTGCGAGCGCATTTTACCTCTGCGGTCTGGCGGAAATTCACGTCGAGATTTCGCGGGTCTTCTGTAAATCGCTAAAAACGTAACAGAGTGTAGTAAAATACCTTCATCGGACTCGGCGGGCCCGACCAGGGCCTATACTGGCCCGTCGACGTCGGAAAGGCGCCGTCGAAACACATTTGGACCGCATTATTTGAAAAAAGTATCGTCGTAACAGTATGTTATAGTTAACACGACCCAAGACTATCGGTCTTCTTCTTCTTGGAGTTCCTCTCCCGACGGAGGAAATCGTCGTGTAAATCTGGATTTTCTCTTGGGCCGCTGCAACCAAACTACAACATCGCCTTAGGTTTCGCACCCGATCTGTTCCTTCCTCTGTTTCTTTCGCCACACACGCTTTCCCTCCAAAACGATTTGCAGAATTCGTTCCGCCCGAAACGTCGCGAACTTCGACCGCCTTAACAGTTTACATCTCCCTTTTAAGACCATTCACAAACCTTTTTCGGTTAGCTTACAGCGGCATTCCGGGTTCTTTCGTTTAAAAAACCAACAGTTGTTCGATGATAATACACTTTTATCACGATATCGAAGCGCCGAATTGACAACACGTTCTACGGTATTTCCCCCGACCGCGTTTCGCTTCAACACGCATGCGCTAGAAGTATACAGCGATACCAACATCTCGTTTATATCGTACGGGGCGCGACTGCGAGGAAAACGTAGTATGAATCGAATATCGTGTGACCGGGCAGCTGTTGTCGATGTCAATTTATACCATGCACGTCACGTTCGTCTGTTTTCGCGAATTAGCGGTTTTTTTTTTCCCGCGGTCACTTTTTCTATATACAGCAGAAGAAATGCTCCCCGATTTCAATCGCGCCGCACGAAAGGTAGACGACGATCGACGGTTTTTTTTTCGATTTGTTATCGGAAGCGCAAAG
>CM029358.1:31880117-31891476 GCA_017140985.1 Hormaphis cornu
AAGGCAGAGAGATTCTCAAAACCATCAGAGCAAGACGGTGGAGCATGGTTGGTCACATATTGAGGCGCGAGGATGAGCTGGTCTACAGAATAATTGAAGGGAAAATGGAAGGTAAAAGGGGCCAGGGACGTCCAAGAACTTCATTTGTCAAACAAATGATTTCCGATGCTGGACTGTCAAGTTACGCCGAACTGAAGAGGTTAGCTGGGAACAGGGAAGAGTGGAGAGCGCATGTCCGACTGCAAAACCAACCTTAAGGGTTGATTACCAAGAGAGAGAGATACCGCTCTACAGAACGACGCGAGAACGTCGCGGGACGTTTGACGTGGCGACTGTACAATTTTTCGGTAAGCATTATTAAGCACTCGAAAGTCAGAGATGACGTATTACGGTGTGTATTACACGTATGACGAGACGGTATCGGACGACGATCGACGAGGGGAACGCGGCGTTTGCCGAGGATAAAACTTGCGACCCTTTTTTTGTTGCTCGCCGCACCCCTCTGCGGCAAACACGCCGCACGACCCGCGCGCCCTCGAAGACGGACGGGAAAGACGTCGCGCAGGATTAACCCCGAGTTGGAGTGGCGTACGCAATGATGATGAACATAAAGGGTAGTAGTAGTATAGTGTGTACGGTGCGGGGAAAGGTGTTGATACTACGGGCGTTCTTCGCAGACACTATGGCCGTAGTTTTAACGGACATTACGTACGCGACGGCGTCACAGCCCGATCCGAATGAGTTGGCCACCGAGTAAGTTTCGGCTGCCGCCACGTACCGCGGTGAAATTCTCGATTCGTTTGTACGCGCAAACAGTAGGTAGAACGACCGCGGTCTATGTCCCATCGAAAACTACGGCGGAAATTTCAAACGTTTCGCCGTAAAACTCTTTTTTTGCGGTATAAAAGAGTAGAGACAGAGTAGAAACTCGGACACGACCCAAAGTACCGGAGTCCGTTTCTCGCCGCCGCGCTCGGAATCGTAAAGAATTCTCTGCTGGCGAACGAAAATACACGAAGAAGACGTATCGAAAAAACTCGACGCAACACGAATATAAATCGTCGTAAGCCGCCGTCGTGGGTGTTACCCAATTAAGCGCGGACCCGCGATTACGACGGTTCGCCTAATAATACTGGATCTTTGAAAATAATTAAAAATACACATCCGAGGCCGACGTAAAAAATAACGTACGTACCTACGTTTTTCTCATACTGGAGATTTTGTGTGTTCGGTGCACACAGAAAAGCTATTTGTGAGCGGCACTGCACAGCTATATACGATTACGGCTATATACATTATAAAATATAATAGCCGCCCGTGTGTGTGTTATACACGTGAAAAAAAATTAAAAAAATCTTTCGTGCATAATGATTTTACAATATTATAGTACGCCGGTCGAGCATTATATAATTCCACCGGTCTATACTACAAATAATTACACGATGTGTTTTTTTATTCCTCCGCGTCCATTGTTGCTGCAGTGTAGAGATTATATTATAGTGCGTATCGTTATTGCGTTTCGACGTCGGGTTTTCGGCCGGTGAATGAATCGTACAACATTGTTTGTAAACAAAAATGTCGATCACGTCGAATCCTGCTAAGAGGAGGAGTGTACCGGTGATGTTGTGAAAAAAAACGTATTATAGAACAGTCGTCGCCCGAGAGAAGAACGAAAAACGCGATCGTTTATATATCGCGTGGACCGCGCTCGGAAATCCTGTGGCCGAAAATTAATCGATCGCGCGGCACGGACGTATTGTGTTAAAATGGACTGCGTTGCGAAAAAATCAGACAAAATGAGCAGAAAATTGCGAAAGAAGAAAAAAAAATGTTGAATTTCCTCCTCGTTGCTCCACGCGGGGACAGTCTTCCGCAGATCTGCCGCCGGTAAGAACAAAGTTGAAACGATTCAAACGCGCTTTACACACATATTGAAGAGAGTTTGACGCGTTTTTCGTAACAGTTTTTCGCGTAAAAGAAACTCGTATGTGATTTTATTCATAACAAAGGACAAAATTTTACCGGTTTTTCACTTCCGCCCTATTTTACTACGAATCTTTACCGGGGTTCGTGCGTCACGTTTAATTGTTCCGTGACACGATAAACCTCAACCGCTCTGGTTTTCGTGGAAAATTCGTTCCAGGATAAAATCATGCGTGGACAAAAAAAGTACAAAAAAAAATCGTTCCGTACATTATAATATTGACGACAAGTACTCGTGTGTTAGCGACGAGATACGTACGCGGTCCGTAAGTTCACAAGTCTATGCTTTTATTACAAACTGGATATTTACTATGGATGTAATAAACTTCGATATTACGGTGTCGAGCTTGCAGCGATTCTGTGATGATTCTGAAATGACTATGACCGAGTAGATAGAAAAAAAAACCGTTCAAAACACACTGTTCACTTCGAAAAGGTTCTACGACGTGTAGAAGAAGTACTTCTCAAAGCAAAACCGTGTGTACGCGTTTCGAAGTAAACACGTCGTTTTAGAGCCTTATATAGTATCGTTGACGGCACGCGCGGATGATGGTTTTTCTTGGAATTTTTTCACGATCTTTTACTATTTTTTTTTTTACGATTTTATTTGAATTGTATTCTGCGATGTCACGTTACCTTTTCAGACCGCGTATGTCTGTCGCTATTGTCGGATAAAAGTTGCTATCTTCGTTTTAGTCTCGAAAAACGGTCTTTTTTAATTTTTGGTTTTGAGAAAAAAAAAAAAAACGACCTCATCAAATTATCAATTTTGACTGTTTTTTGACATTGCCCCGGGGAAAAAAAAAAACTGCAGGCTGTTAATATCTTGTACACATTTTATTATAAGTCGTAATTGTAGACATTTTACAATCGATACCTAAAGTGGACGCAGTAATTAAACGCGTTTCACGCTATAAGCAGCTGTCTTACGTCCTATATAATAATAATCGTAATACGTTTTACCGTAACCGATCTGGTTTGAGGTATTGTTTCCATAAATCTAATCGCTATGTATATTTTCACTCGACACGGGGTTCTGAGAGAAGCTTCTGAGAATTTTTTATGAAAGTAAATTACCGTTATTAGTTTTGTAGGTACGTCAATTTTTAATGTGCTGTAGATACCTGCCTGAAAAGTAGGTATTTTCCGTATACTCCGTTAATTAATTGATCAATATAAATTACGACTTGTATACTTCGTCTAAACAATCGATTCTATACATTTTCGTTCGACCGTTTGGCATTCGTTTATAGCTGACATTTCAACGTTGAAAACGAATCGGTCGTTTACGTACCGAACGAAATCTCTCTATTCTGCGTGATTTTTCTCGGAAAAAAAGCATACGAAACACGTCGAAAAATACTCGCCGTCGATGAGCACATTAAAAAGAAACTTTGAGCGCGATCAAAAACCGTATGGAACAACCGCAGTTGGGTGTTTCTGTTCAGTTGGTTCAGTTGTTCAGTTGGTTTCTATCATCGATAACGGCGCGGCGTTTAGGTCGATTCGAAATACATATTGAAATTGACTGTTTTTGAAGATTCGTCAAAGACAATGGAAAAAAATAAGCCGGGATCATCACTCTAGGTCGCGTGGGTATAATGTGGCGACTACGCTTCGGGTGGGTCGCTGCTAAGTTTAGAAGTGTGGTGGTTCAAACGCATCGTTGGAAAATACGATTGTCAGCGAGCTGCAGAGTAGTTGTCTGGTATACGTTACCAAATTCAAAACAATAAAAACGGTCCGAAGTATGAAGAGTATCGATTAAAATGGCGCGTGAAAACGTCAAACCGCATTCGGATCATTTTAATTGAGGAGTGAATGTACAATTTTTTTTTTATACCGATATAACATTTCATACAACATTCGTACCAAGTTACGTTGTTGAACATTCGAGACCCCTCGAAGTATGATTTGAGTACAAAGACCTAACGTAAAAATCGGAGCGTTCAGTGTGTACCCCGAATGTGTGTATTATTGTAAATTGTTATTATTACCGCGTGTGTGTATAGCCGTTTCGACGATGGATCACAACAATCGTATTATCGTGTTAACACAAAAACGCGTCGTCTCAGCGAAATAAACTAAATGGATGGAAACAATATCGCGTTGTGAAATAATAATAAAAATAATACGCGGCAACCGGGGCAGCGGCGAGTCTGCTGCTGCTGCAATAAGTACGATATTAAAATACGGTAAGTATCGACGGCGTCCGACAAAAGGTGTGTGTGTGTTTGTTGGTTTTTTTTTTCGTTTAATTTTTTTTTAAACTCGGTAAGTACGTACGCGTCCGGACATTCTAATACTATACGAGTAGGTACATATATATGTGTTGATACGCGAGAGAAGAAAAATACCTTGGCGTTTTTTTCACTACCCGGTGCAGTCGTCGCGGTAATGGCTTTTATCTGTTATGCAAATGACTGCTGCACGGCGGCGGCGGCGGCGGTCACAAATCAAGCGCGTAATATGTTTTTGTGATGACGCGCAACAGTTGTGCGCATAGTGTGAAAAAGGTAAGAAAAAAAATAAGCCGGGATCACTGTAGGTCGCGTGGGTACGGTTTGACTGCGCTTTGGGTGGGTCACTGTAGCTTAGAAGTTCAAACGCGTTATGTCTGAAAGCGACGACGAACCGTTGAAAATGCGATTCTGAGCGAGCTGTCCAGCTATAGTATACGTCCGGGAAAACTTGACAACGAATATGGTCCGAAAATTACAAAAATCCACGCGTATGAAGAATATTGTTTAATAAAATAGCGTGTGGTGAAACCGTTCGAACCGTTATTTGAGGAGTCGATACGATTTCGGTATCACGATAGAATTGCGCGTAATCTCATTTACCGAGTCCGCAACGTTTTTCAACACTTTTTTTTGTACGCGTTCGGAACCTATCGGGCGGAATATTTAAAATTTTTTTTATCTGATAGGACGTTTTTCATTTCAATTTCATTTCATATCAATTTCAAGTCGGATCCCCTGACTCTTTTGCGTCATGTGCATAGGCGCAATTTGAGTTTTTCAACAAGGGGGGCTGAACTATTTCTAGCAATGCATTTTATTAAGTATATATTTTGAGCTCTCGATTCTCAAGGGGGGGCTTCATTCGAGTCAGGGGGGCTTAGCCCCCCCCTAGCCCCCCCAAAATTGCGCCTATGATCATGTGTAATGCGATATCGTCGTTTTCGGCAGACAACTCGGAAATCAATCAAAATATTATGTTTCGGCAAACAAAATATACGAATCAAAGCTATTTTGTACGACGCGAGTATCGGAGCCGCACGCGGTAAAAGCGATTGCAAGCGTCGTGTGATTTCAAGCCGTTTTCGGAAATTCGGTAAAAAATTGTTTTTTTATACAACTGAAAAACGCAAAAAACATTTAAAAAAAAAAAAGCTTTATATACGTGTATTACGTGCGCGTTCCGAGTGCGATTTCCGTAACTTTTTCCCGCTGTTTTTTCCGACGTTTTTCGATTGGCCTCTCCGCGGGCGTCGCCCGTCTGCGTTCACGGAAAAAACCGAAAGACATCGTTGCAAAAAAAAGAAGCTACAGAACGTAAAAACGAAATTTCTCGCCGAAACGGGGGTTTAGAGGTGGTGTACACGCACGGGGGAAATCGTAAAATTTTATTTTTATTGTCTTCGATCGGAATTACGTACAGTATAAAACACGTTTAATGACCTCTGTGCGACGACTGCAGCACCACCGCGGCGGCGTTAACCGTTTGTATAGACGGAAAAAGTCAACAGGACTTAAGTAAACAGCGTTTATCCGAACGTTAGAAGAGGAGGTGTAGAAAGCTGTTTTTTTTTCACTTCAAAGAAAACGTTTTTCGACCGTTTCAGCGCGCGTCGACGTGTCCACCGCGCGTTGAAAAGTTAATCGAAAGGCGCGCGCAAACTCGTACAATGTACACAAGGCATCGTCGACTCGTTAAAAGCTATAATAAAGTCGAGTCGAATGGATTGGCGACTGTTATTTTTTTCCGTTTAATTTGGTTAGAATTTTTTGTAATTTATCGCACGTTGACGCTCTGTTTTGATCCGTAATAACGCAAAAGAATTAATTTTTCTCAAAAAAAAATCGAATCGGACGATTAAAAAAATATGGGAAGTAGTAATGATAACTACGCTCTAGTCTACTGGACGTTTTGCACCGAGTTGCCGATCGATAAACACAATAACAATGTTCTCTTTTTTTCAAGATTAAGTAATTGAAAAGTTGATTCGCACGGCAGCTATTATAAATCGCAATAATAGCGCGTGTTTGACAGGTTTTTTTTCGTCGTAACCGCCGAAATTAAGGCTCGACGTTTCATTACAATATTCAAAATCAACATTGTGTAACGATTACGTGCATTCGTGTTTTCTCGTAAACTACATCACCGAAACGCGCGATTATTTTCAATACAAGTTCAAAAAAGTTCTTCGCAAACGACCGAAGCAACGACCAAGGTGCCACCTCGTTTACACGCGTGTCGACCGATGTTTCGGTTTGCACGAGTAAAATATAAAATATCTTGTGTGCCCGATGGCGATTTAATTGGTCATATTTTTGTACAAACAGAACTCGACAGTCGAAACATCTTTCCGTTACTCTCTTTCCCGCACAGTCGGGGGCGTCCACGAAAATCTCTCTCACTCACTTTTATACGCTTGCGTTAATAGGCGCTCTCGGTAAAAATTTTAATTTACCGTCAAATAAAGTGCTCTCGTAGCGATTATGTATATAACTGTTAAACGACGATCGACAAACGGCAGAACGATTAAAACGAACACACAAGCCGGCAATATTCGGAATTGAAAACCCGTCGCAAATCACGATAAAAATGTTTTGTAACATTTTTGCGCGGTCCGTGTTTCGACCGTCTCGGCCGCGATGTGAAATGTTATTCAATGAATCGCGCAATGACATTTCCGATCCGCGCATAGAGTTACGCGTCGACGTGTTATGTTAACCCGACCGCGTATAAGAAGATGACGCGATAAGATTACGATCGGTTGCCACGTTCTACGCACTCGGAGAGTGCAACACGAAGCAAGAAATTACACGTATTATACGGGGGATTCGCGCAGAGACGACAAGTTTTACCTCACCAAACGGATTGACGACATATTTCTTTTTTTTTCTAAATTCCTTTCCGCGAAAAACAATGATATTCCGCCAAGTGGCTGTTTTTAAACCTTCCGCTGTCCGCGATCGTTTCGGTACACGGTTTTTTGTTCGAGAGCACGGTGTGGTCGACGTCCAAAAACCGTGGGCCGCCAGTATAAGGAGCAAACCTGAAGCCGCTTCGATCTGTTTTTTCCGACGATATTACTTTCGGGCCGTTAAATAACACCGAACTACACACGCAGTGATTCGGGGGGGGCAGGTGAATTGTCGTCGGTGTCGAATCGGTCAACGTGAATATCGTAAATAACCTTTCGACGATTTTTTTTTCTCGTTTTTTTTCCCCGTTCGAGGCGAAACGATCGAGCGACGTCGATGGCCGGAGGAAAAAAAATGGCGTACCTATACAACAACAACAACAACAACAAACGTACGTGACGTAGGACGCGTTCTGTGTAAGTTGTTGCGGGTCACGTTTGGGTTCGCGTGTCCGCGCGTCGCAGCGTCGATCGGCATGCTAAAACATTATATAGTTCCTGACCTAGGTGTTGAAGAAACGAACGGGAAAAAAAAATCCGTTGCGTTCATCACACCAAACTCCTCCGTTTTCCGTTTCTCGCGTTGCCTGAAGACAAATGGTCGCCGTCGTATACGCGATTCCGAGCGAGCTCGGTTGCCTGATATACTATATATCCACGGAAAATCCACGGACCCGCGCGCAGAGTGTATAAACAGTGCGAAACCCGCGTTGTTTTTCTACGTACCGTGGTGTCGGGCAGATTTTTTTTGAAATTCATTATCAGATTTAGCGAATTTGACGCGACCCGGTTTGATTTCAACGAACGATCGGGTCGACTGGAACGGGTGAAAACCGACGGAAAGTAACAATCGTCACAGTTCTCAGAAACTCGCGCAAAAACTCTCTCGTCTCGTTAAACACGCGCAAACTCCCCGTGCGACAGACGACGAATAGAGTGACGTTTATCCGTCATTTCGGCCGAAAAACGTTTGTGCCGCGGTGTAGACTGCCGTTTAAAGTTTAATAACGAATAAAACGAAACCGAACGAATATCACGTGTTATTTACTACGTTTTTAGTCTCGGACCGATCGACCGACGGCGGCCAATTAACATTCAGCTCAGCCTTGGCCGCGTGCGAGCCGCGCGACGTGTTCGGCCGGCGGATCACGTCGCGACGACAAAATATCTTTGCGTACCCGCCGCCGCAGACACGTCGCGATCGGCGCACGTACCACGCCGATTACGGTCCCCGACGCCCGTGCGGACGTCATCACAACGCGTATTACGGACCGCGTCGCGATGATACAATGTCGTACATCCGAGTGGCCAAAACAATCATTTTTTTTTAACGCCGTGGCTGAAAGACGACATTTTGTCGTTCCGGGTTAGCTCGGTAAAATCATTCGCGGAGAATGAGAAAAAAACTCGTCAGCATGAATTCGTCATCGCGGTATATATATTGTATTGTTGGCGACGAGTGCGTCAAAAGCGCGAGATATGTATGCGACACCCGTCCGCCTGTAATGTCGTTTAAACTTTTCCGGCGGGCCGGCCGAACCAAGTGTAAAAGAGCCCCCACAAAAGAGATAGGCTTGTATGCCGTTAAATAGTTGGGCCGACGTCAACACTGTAGTCTGTAAGAATGCCGTATTGTTACGGGGTCCTGTATAAAGAGAAAACGACAGTTTCGGATTTTAAGGCGTACACACCGGGTCACTGAGGGGCACACGACTTCCAGTGACCGGTGTACTCGGTCTGGTGCGCGAAGCGTGCTACCGAAGGTATTGGAAAAGATGTGTTAAACGAAATTCGCGAGTGTTTCGCTAAAAGCCTCCGAGAGCTGATAAAACGGAACTTATTACCGCGTCGGAGAGGGTTCTTTGATCGCTCGTCTAAGCGTCGGAACGAAAATAAATGACAAACGGAAGAATGGAAGAGAAATTACGTTGGGGGGGGGCTTCACACACTTTGTGTTGTAAAAACACGGTTTTTGGAGACCGCTCTTGTTCTCGAAAACCGAAAAGCCGATGGCCGTTCAATTGACGAGGCGAACGCGTGAGGAAACTTTTCAAACGTATAGGTTAGTTAGTGTTTTAAAAAGTACAAGACCATAATGGGGGCTATCTGGTGGCGAATAAAACTGGACGGAAAAAGGTCTCGACCGAGACACAAAGAGATAAGATGAATATCACGATAGGAACGAGAATTGCGGAAGAAATTGTTACACGCGTGAAAGATACCACGATAGATGTTTGTTTCGGCTGTTGAAACGCGCTTAAAAACCACTCGTTGGACTCGACTACGAGTTGCTTAATTTAAGAGAGTAACAACCGATTAACGTTCGTTTGGAGTAGTCTAAAATGTACGCGGTACGAAATGCAGAAGATTAAGAAAATGCCTTTTTGGCCGTTTTGATATTCAATTTTTTTTTGTAAAATTGTTCGACTTCGGCGCTGTTAGATGTGCAAAACAAAAACGATAGTAATAATCACAGTTGATCAAAACACGTACGACGGCGATGCGCAGGAATTTGTTGATTTTCGGTTGTTTTTTAAATAATTCGTGTTGGTGGATCCACGGGCCATTTTGACATTTCGCGTGAACTCGTTGTTACGTTTTCGGTTTTGAGAGCTCGCCGATTTTCGGTTTTTTCCATCTCGGTTTCGCGGGGGGGAACAATAATTTTTGTTTCACTTCGGTGCGCCTGTTCTCGTGACACGCTGGTTCGGTCGGCACTGACTGGCAATAACAAATAATAAGAACGTGTACACATTCGGTGTATATAGCAATATACGTTTTAAAGGCGTGAAAATGCATCGCTAACACATACAGGCGTGTTTTTTTTTACTCGTTTTTCTTCGGTACTTTACAATAAACGAAAATAATTACACGTAGGTTACACGACGAGCATTTCTATCTGTTTTCTCTCTCGCCGTACGTAGAAGTACAATACAATGTGTGGAGACACGCTCGAGCCCCGGGAGGAAAGCCGCGACAATATCATTTCGAGCCGAACAATAGCGCACGTAATTACAGAGCAGCTTCTCGCGTCGACCGCGCGTGTCCTTCGGCTCGTACATTATTATTATTATTATATGTATATTTAACAGGGCATTAAAAAAAATTTTTTAAAAAAGAAGATAATAGAAGTAATATATGCGTCGTCGTGTTATGTGTTTGCGACGTGTACACGTCAAACGAACCCGAAAAATTCCTAGGAAATTTTCATCACGGCGGTGGTCCGCCTACAAAAGACGCTAATCGTCGATAAAAGCGCGTGTGCCGTCGACATCATCCCGTCATTTCGCTTCGGTCGAAGCGTTACACTAATACAGCTGGAGGCGTAAAAAAAAATTTAACAAAACGTTTTGCCGGTGTCAGTTACAACAAGAATTTTCCGTTTTAAGCCGTTGCAGCAATCAAGCGGTTTCAGATCTATTGCGCACGCTGCTATTGGACATGCTGCAGCTGTAATTTTTAAAAATCGATTTTTTTTTCAATAAGCTACGCTGAAGGGTTTAAAATAACCGACCCCGTTGTCGAAAATCAATCGAAATTCCAAAAAAAAAACCCCCGACGTCAGTGTAACATGCTGCAGGTATTCTGAAACGTACAATCGTTTTTCAAAACGAAAATTAGTTTGTTTCTGCTGTGAAGGTGCTAAGATTGCCTACCGCCGGTAGAAATTAAGTACGCTCTCTGGCGGAATTCGATATTGCGGATAGAGAGTTTTAAAAATCGCTTTTTACTACAATATCGACATTATAGTACTTTGCATTAGTAATTTTTTATTTGGCCGCGAAATATCGTTCAGATTTATTGAATGACACTGGCGATTTGTTTGTCGAGTACCTATACTTATTCCTACTCGTCGGGCTCGTTCAGAATCGTAATTTTCGGAGAACAAAATTTTATGGGTACCACAACGACCATTTTCGATACGATATTCTCATCACTTAATAACATTCGAAGACGAGCATTTTGTTTTATCATGATTCGTGATGAATTTTTATCAGTACCAGCTGGCTATTATGTGATACACATTTTCTACAATACGTCTTTTTCGATGTGAATTAATTATATTTCGTTACACATTTTACGCTCCGATTTTTTTAATGTCGTCTTACCAGAAAAGCCTTTAGTGTAAAAGAATGTAGTTTTTTTTTGAAATTTTTTTTTTTTTTACCATTTGTCAAACACAATACTCTACAACGAGTTTCACACTGGACAATTATAAACTAA
>CM029358.1:31941936-31958842 GCA_017140985.1 Hormaphis cornu
GTCGTGGTAAAAACAAAAATTTAACAATAAAAACTTTTATCCAATCTGTGTCTTTCCTACGTTAGTATCGTGTAAAAGTCTCAGCTTGGTCTGACCTTTATTTTGGATGTTATGATCGAAAAAATCTAAATCGACGTGTAAAAAACACGTTCGCCGTAATTGTTTGTCCGCATAAGAAACACACGGCCGCCGGCCGGAATGACGAGTTTAACGACAAAATAACAACGTGAAATTAACCAAAATCGCGTTAATCAATTTTCTTAATTTTTTACCCACGCGTGTGCAAAACTATCTTGTTTGGATTGTATCGATGTTTCGAGACTTAAACTCAAAAATTATAGGTTTTACGGAATAATAACTGCGTGTAAAATAACATAAATTTCAAAGTTCCATAACTCCTTTAAAAACGATCAAAATCGAATGGAATTTCAGCAGTAAGCTCGTCGAACCATTCTTAACGGCGCGTATAAAATTCGAACGGAGCAATATCGAAAGTCTCGACCGTTTTTTGTTTTTTGCTCCAAAAGTAGTTTCAAAAAACGTTTCGAAAAGAGTACCGTCCCGCACCGGTCGTCCATCTTTTGAGGTACCGTGCGTGTGTAAAACCGTGGAGCATTCGTTTCCACGAGAAAAAGCGATCACGGGGGAAAAAAACCAGCGCGTTCTTCGCCAACGAATCTAAAAAGTTTCCACCCCTTGGCCCGTCAAAGTTCCAAATCTTTTCGCGTGCAACAAGAGAAAGAAAATCTTGTGACGGTTCGTTGTGTGTCCACGTGAAAACAAAAGTCGAAAACCCTTGTTTGCCCTCGACGATACGGTTTCTGCGGACGGTCGAGAACGATTTTTGAAGGCTGCCGGCGCGGCGCGCACTGGAAACGTCGAACGGCGGATCTGGCGATGTAACGAAAAGCTTTTCAAAACTTTTAATTTAGCCGTTATAACGTTGTTATAGCAATCATATGCCTCGGGAAACCTGCAGACGGAATGATTTCTAGCGATGTACGGCGGTCGTATACGATGTTGTAATACGGAGAACCCGGGAGACGAAAAGCTCGGAGAGATCCCGTAAAAATAACGACGATATTGTAATGAGGCCGACACCTTCTCGCACTGATAAAACCGCCGAGCAGCGTCCAGCAGTCTGATAATGTATGCCGATATTATCGTTATTATTATTAGGTATTATTATCATCGTCGTCGTCGTGTTATTACAATACGAACGGAACGGACTAGAAGAAAATAACAAAGAATTTATAGAGAATAAAAAAAAAAAAAAAGTGTAATTATTGGTTGTGGGGCACCGCAAATTACCCGGGACGCGCGCGCGGACGAAAAAATAATATTATAATAACATATACCTAATGTACGTTCACACATCGCGCACAATGGTGTAAATAATAATAATTATTATTGTACCGGCTCTTTTTTCCGTATACGTATATGTATACGATTCGAACAACATTTCCCACCTTTGAGGGATTATTTGTGATCGTTCGGCGAGTCATTGTTTCCTCGATTTCCATCGAGACAAATTTAAAAAAAAAAAAAAATGTACGTGACGGATTTTTTTTTTCGTTTTCGAAATTATCATTATTATTATATACGTCGTGACCGATCCGCAGGTGTTCAATAAAATATATTACGTACAAAATTACCGATGTGTGTGTGTGTAGATGATTTTAAAATGATTTTTTCGATACGGACGTGCGATCGATTCGTATGCACACTATAGTACCTATGCGTTTCAAGTGCCAGTGAAAGCATAATGTCATGATATGCTTTCGCGGTGCTCATTTGAACACTACTTTTTTCTTTTCTAGACGATTTAAACAGGAAAAACGGCTCGGAAGAGTGTACACGAATTCGTTGATAAGAAGTCGGGATCGCTCTACAGGTTGCGTGGGTTTGACGGATTCGGATTTGGATCACTGCCGGTGTAACGGGCAAATTTAACTACCAGTGATTTTTAACTGGGGCAGTTAAAATTACAGGGAGTAGTTATTTCCTGGCCTAACCGGTAAATTTAACTAACTCCCCGTACGTATTGACTCTTCAATTACAAGCGAGTTGAATTTGCCGGGAGTAATATTTATTTCCTAGGCTCCGGAGAGTTAAAATTTCCGGGAGCGGCTACTTCCTAGTCTAGCTACGATGATTTCAACTTCTGTGTGAATTTTAATTCTTCCTTAATAATATTTGTACACATACGACTTATAGATATTTTCAACAGAATAATAATAACAACCACCTAACCTAACACAAGCCAAAGTCTTTACAGGCGGAGTTGAGACTTGAAAACTTTTTTCATAACTACTATCAGTACGGGGAGTTAAAATTGTCGACTAGTCTAGGAAATAATTACACCCGGCAAATTTAAACGCCTTATAGTTGGAGAGTCAATATGTACGGGGAGTTAGTTAAATTTACCGGTTAGGCCAGGAAATAATTACTCCCGGAAAATTTAACAACTCCCCCAGTACCGGGAGTCTAATTTGACGGTCACGCCGGTTCGGAAGTCGCGGTTTAAACGTCTGAAAACAATCACAATGTTGCCTTCGAAAATACTACGAGCGAGCTCGTACCGGTTAAAACCGAGTTTAACTATAAAAATGTCCGAAAGTCGTATAAAGAAAATATTAATTTAAATAAAGTGTACAAAATTTCGAACCGTTTGGGCCGTTATTTGAGGGGCTATTATTTGCGTATTATTGCGCAAAAGCTGCGTACGTACCTAATTTTGTTGTTATTTTACCGAATCACCGGAAAATTGTGACCATGGAATTTCGAAATTTGTTAGTATATTACGTAGTTTACACACGCTGCCAATCGATATAATATTTGAATTTTTTTACATTTATTTAGCTCGAAAACAGTCTTTCGACATTCGTACCGCGTGCCGTACACACGGTAAAGAAATTTATTTTACAACCGAATAAAATAGACACTATCGTAAAATCGAGTTCTCGGTTCTTTACCGACGTTCGCGATTTAACGTGATTGATCATTTTTTGTTCGTATAAACGCCGCGACCATTTACACACACAAATAAGATACTACGTATCGTAACGATTAAAAATTATAACAAAAAAAAATTAATCTCAGTAAAATATCTAACGCGCCGTTTCTTTTAGCTTATCGAGTATAATAATATCCTAGTCGTCGTACCTATATGATCAGTATATTCTATCGAATGTTCGTAACCACAAGAGTGTTATTACATCGTTGTGTAAAAATCGAAATTTCCTAACACGTAACGATAACCGTAACATAAAAATTAAACACAAATACTATGTGATGCGTCCGACGGGCTATTATAGATTGGTCCAACGGCTGTTACGAGATCAATTTCGGGAGGAAGTCATCGCGTTATCATACAGTGATGTGGAGGTTTTATTTCTTATCATTTCGTTCGGGAAAACGTCTCGTAGGAACATAATGTGTGCACATCGAAAGGTGTAACACAGTGCATTTTTGTAGAACCGACACGTTTGTTACATATTATATTATGTTAATATGTAACCGCGACGTAATGATCGATGTGATAAAACCGCAGACGTTAAAATCATCGTATACCCGCGAACGGTTTTGTCATTTTCACAAATCTTGCGATCGTCTTTTGCAGCGAACTAAAAGTGATATACTCAGCCGCGGTGTAACGTTCAGTGTGGTGACCACGGATGCGGGCATTGACTCGTTTAAAGTTAAAATTAGTTCGTTAACTTCGTTGTTTTTCGTTTTTTCAAGTGTTTTCAGTTAATCTGTAATAACACACTTTTTTTTGGACTCTGAAAAATAAGAAAGCTCCGGGATCAGTCTAGATCGCGCGGGTAGTTGGACGGTGTAGCGACTACGCTTCGGGTGGGTCACTGGTTCAGAAGTTGTGGTTTTAAACGCGTCATTTCATTTCTGAAAGCAACGATAAATCCTCGCCTTCGATTCTGAGCGAGCACAGTTGTCTAGAAAATACGGCGATTTCGTCATTCTCGTCGTTTTCGGTGCTCAGAAAATAATCAAAATATCGGGAAACGTATTTTAATCCGAAATGCAAACTTTCGTGTGTTCGACGTGACGAGCACTCCTCCTTCTACCGCGGGAAACGCCATTAAAAACCTGTAAATTTCTCGATTTCTGATTTTGGGATAAAACTCAAAAAGTTAACGAAAAAAAAAAAAAACTTCGACCGAAGCACCACCGGCGTCGTCGGACCATCAGTAACAGAGGCGCGGACTTTGAGAACCGTTTCTTTTTCGCTACACGAAAGGTTGTTGACGGAATAACAAAACCATCGTTGTGATAACACACGCCGCCGCGCTCAGAATCTAAAAAAGTTAGTAATTTATTTTCCCGGGAAGTTTTTTTTCTTAACGACACTGGACATTTTACGTGCATTGAAGTTATATTATAATGACATTGTTTACAATAATACCACGACGTCGACGTAACAGAACTCTGCGCGCGGGAGACCAGTTTTCGAGTCTCGTTTTTCCGCAATGGTAAACAACCGTCCGCTTCTGGAGAAAAAAAAAAAATCGTCGTACACGTACAATATAGGTTGTACAAGACATGTGCATCTCGCATGTAACGCTTGTCTTTCTTCTTCTTCTTCTTAAATCTCATTATTTACCTCGAATTTTTCTCGCCGATTTTTTTCCCCTCCAGCCGTGTGTACACGACGTACGTTTCCATCCCAAATACGGCCACGCAGACCGGCGTTAATTATCCGGACGAGAGTAATTAGAAGAAAAAAAAAACTACGATTAATTTAAAACCGATCTCTACTCGACCGATCTCGTCCGTAGCGCTGTTCTGCGGCGTACGTATATATATATGTACACGATAAAATATCGTATACAGACGGAATCGTCGGACGTACGTCGCTGTTCCCGACGCATATAACAACAACGTTGTCGACGAGATTTTATTGATTTTTTTATTCTTTTCTTTTCTTCTTTTATTCGGTCTTTCGATGTCGTCCGGAATGGACGCGATGGGGCGAGGAAGCTGAGGCGGAAGCTGCAGCAGGTATGCGATTTATGTACCATCGTTTGCGACCGCGAAAAGCCCGGAGGCTGCGTATGCGGCGGACGCTGCCGCGTTGTAATCGGAAAGAAGTAGTTTTTTTGTTTTATTTTATCGCCGTAGCTCGTATAACGAACCCGTAAGACGCCGTTACAGAGCAGTATCGCGGTGACAAGTACGTATAATATCGTTATGTTACATTATACCCGGGGGTGGAGACTCTCGAAATTCAAACACTGCAAAGTACGTCGGTTTGAAAAAAAATAACTTCGAAACAGGACAACCGCGGACGGAACGGATAAATTGGCCGAGATCAGTCCGCGTGGCCGGTGTTGTACCGCGACTGCGCTTCGGCCGCACCGAAAACTGTGCTTGAAACGCCGCGTGCTGTTTCGATGCGCGTTGAAAAAACCATTCTGAGCGAGCTCCATAGTAGGTAAAAATCTAAATTCGACAACCGTAAAAACGAAAACTCCGTCCCCACGCATAAAAATATACATATTAGTTTAAATAACGTGCGGAGATTTCTTAAAACGGCCTACCGATTATCATATTGTATCGGTTCGATCGGAAAAACACTCCGGCCAGCGGGCTTTTTCGTGCGTTTTCGGGGCGAATCACTCGGAAAATGTGTAAGATTCAAAAATTTGTTTGGGAACGCGATACAATAAGCCAAAATCTTCGTCGCGTTCGAACGTTCGGAACACTCTTTCTGCGCGAAAACGTCATCCGGAAGATTTCAAATTTCCGCGAACAAACTCTTGCTTTTCGCGGTATCACTCAAAAAGTAAGCGAAAAAAAAAGTTCCGTAGGAGCATCACTGCCGTCCATTAAAAATGGGGGCTAAATTACGAACTAGTCTCGACTGTAATTTTCCAACGAATCGTGACCGCATTTATTACACTCGGTAGGTGCGGCGATACAAGACGAGTATTGAAATTTTCGTCGAAGATATTCACGTTTTGTCGGCAATTTCTCGAAACATTTTCGCTTCCGTATTTGTACGGCTCGATCATTTAAAACGGTGTGAATCACGTATCGTTTTAAGACGACGCGTGAAGAATAACTTCGCACGGTGCTGCAGTGTCTTGGAAAAAAAAATGATTTTATCCCCGATTGTGAAAAGTACCCCCCCCCCCACGTAAATCTTGAGTCGTTTTTCGTGGAAAAAAAAGTGTAAAAACCATTTCGAAAACGGGATAATTTTCTTGGGGAAAAAAAAAAGTATCGACGATGTCATCTGCCTACATTTATTATATTGGCGACGAGTGCGTCAAAAGTGAGATACGCGCCACCGCAGCAGGTGTGTACGCGCCTTTTTTTTCGGTGATAAATTGTCGAAAAATTCGTCCGCGAGTAGTTATGACGAGACGGGGGGGATTCTCAAAACGTGATGTGCGATAAACGTCTCTCGTCTCTGGCAACGTTTTAAAAAATTTCTTTTTTTATTTTCGCCCATCGTTTTTGCCGTATTTCGCGCACACACGTGTTAATAGCTCGGCAAAAAAACGATCGAATTAATACGTGATCGATTTATCATAATGTTGTGTCGAGAAAAACACCCCCAGTAACGTTCGCGAGTAGTTCGAGTAGTGCGCTATTAACGGACAATCGATACGGCCCGAAAACGTCGTGCGAACGCGTTTATGACGCTCGGCCCGTAACGGTTCTAGTCTAAGCCCCCTTTTGAACGGGGGCCGTTTCCGGGAAAAGGCCGTTTTAGCGTCGGAATAAAAGGCCGAAAATCCTCGCGATCGGTACACCATTCGCGTGCGGCGTGGTACACAGACGCACCGAATACTATACGTTATACAGCGTGTGTCCCATAGTTTCTCCCGTGTTTGTGTGTCTCGGTCGGCAGTAACGTTTTTTCGAACAATCCGTTTGACATCTATAACGCCGCAAGTACCCGCCCGTGGCAGCGCGCGTTAAGAGCGTTACGAACGTGGAAAAAAAATTATACGTAAAAAAACCGTTTTTTTCGGTGGTGAAATGGCGCGATCGAGTCAAAGTCGTTTCGGTCGTCGTAGCAGTCGAACACATTATAATGTTACCTATCGAAAAAACGAACGCGTCATATACGACACAGAGACGAGCGATCATCACAGTCTCTTATAATGCCTACTCACTCGATTCGATCGTGCGATTTTTACATTTTTCCGCGACTCGCCGTGTACGAAAACGCAAAACCGAGTATTTTGAAAAATGGCGCGATCGCGTGTAAACGAAAAACGTTGGAGACGACGACGACGAATCGACGAAACCGAGTAGAACAGAGTTGCCGATTTTCGGTAAACAACGTGTTATAATAAGCCTCGACGACGGTTTTTCGGTTAACTCGGTAAATCGGAAGGTCGGTGGTGTACGAGTGTACTGACAACAACCGAACAATAGAGTTCGCTGGCCGTGACTTTGGTGCCTATAATCAGCCGATCGAACGAACAGTATTTTGTGATTGTACATGACTTATATAGGACGATACAAAATGAATTTATTAATTAAAAAAAATCATTTTACATTAGACTGCTATACAGGTACCGTAAACATTGTACTATAAAAAGTTGAAAAAATTCGGAAATCCTACAAAATGAAGATGCCCTACAGAGAACCTGTGATCATCATAGCTGTCTCTGTTGGCCCAGCACGAGTAAACCTGCGGTGTATAATTTAGGCACAAAATTTGTTTTGTACGAACCGAATAGTTACCAAATTATCATCCGCGAACATTTGACAGTTTAGAAAACTGTTATGACAATGATTGCTATGTTTACTGTACTAAAATTCACGTGAAACAGCAAAACAGTACGTTTTCGTATTATTTTAATATTAATTTTAATTACGCATAAAACTTCAATAGAATACCTCGAATACGTTTTCGCTGTTCTTGCGGTTAGGTTAGGTAATAAATGTATTAAGAAGTATTAAACAGTAAAATATGTAAAGTTATATAAAGTGTTACTTAAAATTCGGTGAGTATGTGATGGTGTATGACGTAGATGATATTTGAGGAATTTTCTAAAAATGTTGCTTGATTATTCATTAAAACCATATCCTATAAAAACCAGAAGAATTCGTTATGTAAATTAATTTCATACGATGGTTATATTCCTCGATCGATCGAAAAATTCTTGAGACTCGACGCATCACTAGAATAATTGAAGTAAACAAATGAGGTTATACGAACCTAAAGACGCTGTATGTGCAGAGCGCTCGTCATAGAACTATATAAGTATTTTTTGAAAATATGTGATATTTTCGCAACGTTTTTCACAGAAACTTTATGGTTCGAAAAACTTTAACGCGACCGTATCGATGTACATTTCTCTGTACACGTGATTAATAGAAATAATTTAAAAACCTAGCTGCAAACTTGACTTGCGCCCGAATCTCCGCGATCTCATTCGCAACGGTCCACTGCGCCTAGGCATTTTATGGCCGTTTAAAATTCATCGAATAATCATTTCAATTTCAGGCGTCTGTTTCTTTAAATATTTTCCAAAATTATCTCGTATATACGTTTGTGTTGTAACGAGTTCAGGACTGTTTACGAAATTGAAAATTGGATAACCGTATCGATTTACGGAACTGCTGAGACCCATCATGGTATATTTGCGAGCAGTCCATTTTAAATTTTTTCAACAACGCTGGACTCGTTAAAAGTTAAAACGTTTAGCCAATTTTAATTTACTTAACCGAATTTTCTTCCATTGTTACTGTTGACTCAATAGGTTAGTTATTTATCCTAATTCAAGGCGTTTTAACCTAAAGTTAAGAACGATAAAAAAAAAAAAATTGTTTTAAAAATGAAACGGGGAAGAAAAGAAAAAAAACACAAACACGTTTTTTAGACCGGGGGAAAACCTGACAATCCATCTTTAGTTCTCAGGTTATCAAGAGACGTTAAACAACATTTAGATTTCGACGGTTCGCTTTCGAATAAAAAAATTGACTTCCAACAACGTTGTTTTAACATTAACGTTTTTTCAATTGAATCGACGAGTTGGAAAAAAAGTTTTCGCGGTTTTTAATAAAGACGTTTACGCGTATATCGCGTATATATTATTATTATTACTACGTTATTGAAATGTCGACGCGCGAAGAATTCGGAGGAGCGCGACGATACCGACGGCGTTCATTTCGCGCCCCAATAAATCAAAGATTTCGGCTGCGCGCAACACGTCCGATCGGGCGCAGTGACGCGCCCCGTGTCGAAGGGGTGTCGTCGCGAACGGACCGGCGGCGGCTCGCGCGCGTGACGACGATTTTCGAGCGGGCAGCAGGCTGCTCAGTGTGTGTATATACGGACCCATCTAAATTCCCGTCTTTTCGCACACAAATACTTAAAATATAATAATATATATATATATATTTAAAAAGCTTTTCGTCGCCGTCATCATATATATATATATGTGGTATAATACCCGGTCGCGAAAAAGCTGCTGCTCGGGGATGATTTGTGTGGAATTCGTGTCGGGTTTATTAGAGCCACCACAACCCATATAAAACCGCGCCTTTCCCTCGTTTCCAGTTGTGTGTGTGTGTGTTCCAGCTGACTTTCGACAATCGTATTGCAGTACACACGAGTAATTCGTCTCCGCCGAGGCCGTTGACGGTCCGGGCGGGGGCGGATATTATTTACGACGTCTAATAATAATCCCTGTGACGACCGCAGCCGGTATATGTATGTAGGTACGTACAGGGTGTCTCTAGGAAACGACCTAAAGTGCATCGTAAAAATGGGTGAAATAAAGACCGTGTTAGTAAAATAATAATAAAAAACACTCTCCGTGGGTCGCGTGGGTTCGAACCCGAATTCTTAACGACGCGGCATAAATATCGTAGTCGGAGCGATTTCGAGAGTGTTCGGCCGTTCGTTGACCGTACAACTCCGAAAACGATCGAATTCGAGAAACGCATCGAAAAAAGTCGATGCACCCTATCTTGTGAGGGCATATCACGCGTTAAAATCGGAGCCCGTAGTTCGGTTGCGGTTTAAACGCGTTATTTTATACCCGAAAGCGACATTACCGTCGAAAATACGGTTCCGAGCGTGCTCAGTTGTCTATAGTATACGTCGACGTGGTAGGTAAAACGTCAGTTTAACAATAAATGTACTTTTATCAAATCCCGTCCTGTTTCAGTATACTGTGTAAAAGTTTGGTCCGAACTTTGTTTTGGATGTTATGATCAAAAAAAACAAAAAATCCGACGTGTCAAAAACGCGTTTGCCGTAATTATTTGTCCGCATACACGGCCGCCCCGGAATGGCGAGTTTAACGACAAAATATGAAATCGTGAAAACTTAACCGAAATCGTGTAAAAACCGATAACACACGTGTAAAACTATCTTGTTCGGATCGTATAGTAAAGTTTCGAGACTTAAACGCAAAGGTCTTACGGAATAATAACTGCGTAAAATTCAAAAACTTCAAAGTTCCACAACTCCCTCGAAAATGATCGAAATCGATTGAAATTTCAGCGGTAAGCTCATAAAAATCCTTTTAAATGGCACACAGATTTAAAGTCGAACGGAGCGATTGAAAAAATTCGGGCGTTTTCGTTTTTTGCTCGAAAAAATAGGTAAGCAAAATTTCGAATAAAGTACCGTTTCGGATCCATTTTTTGAGGTATCTTACGTTAAAATCCGAACAGTCTTTCTACTAGAACTTTTTATCACAGGAAAAAGAAACAAAACATCCCTTGCTGACGCGGTCTTTTACGGCAATCATATATTTTGAACCAATGTACACACCGATTTTCTACCCTTTTGTTGGCTCTTACACCAGGAAACAGACGAGAGAATTTTTGAATTTGTTCGAAATCTGCAGTTTTGTGGAAACGTATTACTGTTTTAACTGCATCGGTCATCGCATGTTATAACTATACGACGTCAACATTGATTAGTCGCGTAAATATTTTCACTCTAATTTTTGTACTTCATCAGTGATGAATGGTTCAAAATCGTTCGAAATTACGTGTACCGCGGATTTAAATCATCAGAGTACACTGGTATCTTAGCGGTAGACATATAGATTTCGCTTTGACATGAAATCGGGTTAGGTAAACGTATGGTTAGGTAAATAATTATTGCGTTGTTGTCGCATCATTTCGACTCAAATTTGAACTAACCGCGTGACACGTCTTGTGCATATTGTCACTAGAAAAGAAGTTCGAACGTATAGAATATAATTTACGATAAGTGAATACTTTGAGCTTTCGTAAAAACTTTTTCGCCGAAGACAGGATTTTTCAAATATTTTTCGTCAGTAACTTTCGAGATAATTTTACGTAAGTGAGACTTTTTTCCTAGAAGACGCGTGAAAAAAAACTAATTCACGCAGTTAAGTCGGTTAGAAGTAGTTTAGACTGATAAGTCGTATTACGTTTTTTTCTTTTTTTCATCTCGTCGTAATAAAACTTTGGTTTTCCAGTAATTCGTTAAATCCGAGACGGCCTATTTAACAGGCGTGACTTTTCTAATAAATATATTCGCACCCAAAACTTCCGTATTACACAGCGTGGTGTGATTCAATGCGAGTTATGGATTTTCGATAGTTCGGCAAAACCATATTGATTATTGAAATATCCATACGATTTCGACGTGGAACTATGTCGCGTTGTATTTAAATCGAAATTTTTGATCATTTTCATTACGCTCGTACTCAATTTACTCGTATCCTCATGGATCCGTGCGGTTTAAAAAAAATTCAGAAAGAGTAGGCTACGTTGTATGTTCAACCCAAAAGTTTGAGTCGAAAAATTAAAAAAAAAAAAAATGTTTCGTTCGCTCGCGTAATATAAAAACAATTATTTGCAAAAACGAGGTTTAAGAGGACGCTACGCCACCCGTAATTCGGTGATAATATTTGTTTTCCGCGGGACGACAGCTTTTCTCGCGTCGAAGTAAAATCACCAAAACTTTACAACACGTACAGAATAACTATACAGACTGTAGCGTTTTAACTTTTTTATTGTATAAATACAATCGAAATTATTACACGTATGAGCAAACGTCAGGGTTTTTTGCGTTTTTTCGTTTAAATGTATTTAAAAAAACGTCGAAAAAAACGCTACGACACAGACCGTAATGTTCTGTTATATTATTGTGTGTAGTAGTGGATTTTCGGTGATCTTACTAATAAAATACGGCGCGAGAAGAGCTGTCCAGCGCAAAACGGATTTCGCCTCGAACAATTCGTACGTTGTTCAACTTACCGACGGAATTTGAAACGCTGCCCCCAAATTCAATTATGTCTACAAAAACGTTGTTTTCATAAGAGGTTTTCATAAGAGGTTTTTTCCTCCGAAATCGCTCGGCAAGCCAGCCGTATTTACTGAACATCCTCGGGGACACGCACCACGCTGTAAACGGACACCCCGTATAATACGCGTTGGTCTTTTTTTCTTTTTTTTCCCTTATTTTTTTTCTTCTTCCTTTTTCAAACGTCCAAATCGCTCCGCGGATTAATATAAAACTTAAAACCCCCGACCGGCGTATATTATAACGTGTGTCGCAGGAAAAATGTGCGGGAACAATACAACATTACGCTATACCACCCATGTACATTATGTCCGTGTATAATGGGCGAGGGCTCGTTTTTAGCCGCGCGTTTTTGACGTGTACGTGTGCGTGTAAATAAGTATAAGTATATTTTTTTAGATTCCGAGTGAAACGAAGAGTGTATCGCGCGTATAATCTTTTTACCACCGCGCGATCTTCGGTATAACGTTCCGGATTTTTAACGTCAGCGCCTCTCACGACGATAACGGACGCGGATTGTGAGGGATCAAAGACTCGGGCGCGTCTGCATAAAGTTAAAAAGTTACGATCAAATGTAAGACTGTAAGCAAAAATTAAGGAAAACTCGTTAAGAACTACGGTCCCGCGCGACCCAGACTTTAGTTTTTGTTTAGGTTTTTCATCCGGAAATCTAAATTTTACCGTTTGTTCGTTCGGATCGGGCGATTTGGCGATTCTTCGCCGCGCGTCTGTACGACGCCCTAGTTTACGTCGCGATTGTTTACTCGAATTATTATTGTTCTCACATATTCGCCTGCATCTCGCGAAGACTGTTGTAAAACTCCGTTCCGTTTTAAAAATCGTAAACAGGCATCGTACGCTGCAGTGTGCGGTATAATATTTGTATTTTTTTTAGATTCTGAGCGAAGCGAGAAAGCTATCGATTTTACAAAGATGTGCGTTTTTTTTTTTTTGCGTCTGTGGCACGCGCAGCTCCTAGGGAATCGCTCCGACAGTTTCAACAACAGTACCTCTTTCCGGTAGAGAGTTTTATGTCCTTGGTGCATTATTGATCGTGTTTTTTCGAAATTTTCAATTCGAAAAAAGTTTTTCAGGAAAAACAAAAAAAAAAATTTAAGAAAAAACGGAAAAAAGTACGGAAAACGCATTTTTGACAAAATCAATTTTGTTAATTGGTCATAAATCCCAAAATAACGATCGGAAAGACTTGATATTTTCACACAATGTTAACATTGGTAATGTACAGGTGTGAGGCGAGTTTAAAAACGTTTCACAAATTTTTAAGCTAGACATTTGAAATTTTCAAAAATTTCCAATTTTATTGTCATTTAATTTCAATAAAAACTTAAATTTTCCAGATAAAGTTTTGAAAATTTAACAAACATATATAACTTTTCGCAACTAAAAAATTTAAAAAATCGTTAGTCACAATTTTTTTTTTATAGTCGTTTTAATTCTGAAAATTGGCAGAAATTTGTCATTTTGTGTTTTTTTTTTTTTTGAAATAAAATTTTATCTTACACAATTTTATTATTTAAGAATCAAAAATTTAATATGTAATGTAAAACGAAAATTGCTATAAGTATACGAAAATTTCTAAGAAATCGGCCCAGTAGTTTTCAAGAGCGTACAAGAAAAGTGTCGATAAAATGATGCGTCACACACTATAAACATTATACATTGTTCGTCGACTGGGTGCCGCGCTGGTTCGAACTCCCGGGAAAAAGTTTTTTGCGTTTTTTTTCAAGTATTTTTTCGTTTTCAAATCTTGTAATTGACATTTAACCCACATTCCATTGTCCTATCTAGCTGAAATTTTGCATACAGTTTAGGATGACAACACGTTATGGAAGTAGACCCAGGGACTAGGATTAGGTTTTTTTTTTGTGATTTTTGTGATCACTCTTTCTAGTAGAAAAAATGCTCCAATTTTAACGTACATCAAAAGATCGATAGTCGATCCGAGATGGTAGTTTATTTGAAACGTTGATTATTGTTTGGTTCTGAGGAAAAAACGGTCAAATTCCCAAAAGTACGAAATTTATACGTGTCATTAAAAAGGGTTTATCTGCTTAGTTTTCAAACTATTTTGATCGTTTTTAAGGGAGTAATGGGGGAAACAAATAATTAACGTGTTTTTTTCACATCGTTTTAGATGTTTTTGATCGTAGCGTCCAAATTAATGATCGAAGCAAGCTGAAACTTTTACACCATACTAAAATAGGAAAGATACAGATTTGACAAGAGTGTTTATTGTTAAATTTGTTTTTACCACGACAACTGAGCTCTCGCTCAGAATCGTATTTTCCAAGGCAATGATTTATCGTTCAGAGATTAAATAATGCCAATTTAAACCACACAACTTCTAAACTACTGGTGACCCACCACCCAAAGCGTAGTCGCTACCCCCCGTCAAACTACCCTCGCAAACCTGGACCGATCCCTAGGCGTTTACTTTTTCACTATAAAAAAAGATAAATTATAGTAAATTCGCCATGGCACTGCAGCCGAAATTAAAACCACATCGTCAAGACGAATATGTTGCGCACGCGGTAGCTGCCGGACGACCGGCAACCTCCTATCGTGGTTAAACAAAGGGCGTAGTACAACGAAAGTAAATTATTGTTATTGTTTCGTTCTGAAATCAGATAAATACTGCGCACAATAACGCGATAAAGCGTCGTACATACGTAATAACGTTCTCTCTCGCGCGCGTAGACTTTATCAGATACGCGCGGTATAACAACCGCTAAGCGTTTCGATTTCTTTATTTTCTCTTCGTTTTTTCGTCTATATTTAATGTGAATCTCATGATAATTATTGTTTTGTCACACGATATCTGGCCCGGCGGTGGGACGGCGACGATAATTCATACGTATGAATGCAACGTGTAACACACAGCACCTGCGCGAGGCATACACACCTACAATATAATACGCGTGTATCATAAACAATTTTGAACGGTATACTCTCCAGCTATATGTGTAAAAAAAAATTAAACAAAAAACTATGGCACTTTATTCTCAACAGGTACCCGGGTGCGCGGTGCGGTATAAATTTTCGTTTTTTACTAAAATAAAAAAAACATTGTCTGAACGTTACGACGACAGCCGTTGTGATAATAATAGTATCGTCACCGCGTTATTGCGCGCGCCCCGGTTGACCGCGCGCGCGCGCGTATCAGATAGGTAATAAAAACAAAAGGGGACGGAATAATAATTTAGGTACGTAACAAAAAAAAAACATTTTTTTTTTTCCACCGATTACGATATATTATTCGTGTATAATTTTCTAATGATAATATTTTATGTACACACGGATAAAATACAAAAAAAAAAACGTCATAGATCGTATCTATACGCGCGGGCATAATATAGCCGCAATGAACGCGTCAACGAGAGCCGAAACGAGAGTTTACGAATTTATCGTAGTCTATAAATAATATTTTGTACGGTTTTTAGGCGTGTACAAACAGAAAAAAAAAGAAGAAAGAAGAATGTGAAACGTCGTAACGAACGATACCCCCGCGACGAGTGGCATTATCGTGTCAGAGATTATGTTATTTTACATTATAATATCCTACACGTCGTAATAAAGGACGTCTCGATTACGGGAACCACTTGTCACTAAAAAGTTCGGAGAGCGTACGTAGTAAGGTACTCGTGAGCTTTTTCGCAGAAATTTTGTCACGTTTTTCAGTTTACCCGCAAAAACAAAAAAACGTTTTTTTCGGAAAACCGCATTCGTGCGAATTCGAGTCGCTTTTAAGGGTAGCTCATCGCATAACGTTGATCGATACCCCGAAAAAGATTTAGATCTCGGTTTCACAATAATCCGTACATGTTTGAATATTTCGATTGTTTTTCGAGTACTTACAGGTAGGTACTATCCGCCGAAAATGACCGCGGAGGGAAACCTTAAATGTAACACATAATATAGTGAACAAAGTAGAAAAATTAAAGGAAGGGTCGGTCGTGTTCAATTAAAACAAATTTCTTAAAAGTCAATCAACGCTATAGTAGCCATATATTATGTACGGGGAATCGTATGAACAGAATATATATAACAGAAAATATCGTTAAGACCGACGTGGTTGTACGTATGATAATTAACGGAAAAACGGCGAAAATCTGTTTTGATGGCGCGGATTGTAAAAAAAAAAGATATTGATTTTTAAATCAATACGCCACGTTCCTGTACAAGTAAGATAACGACGAACAAAACTACCTGTAATACGTCCACGTATTAAACAGTACTAAATATTTTATTTGTAAAAAGAACCGCGTGTTTTATCGAATCGATTTTCGTTGAAGAATTTCTGAGATATTTTTTGACGCTTTTAGGTCCTCGTTTCCATTGTCATTACGGCGCGTATATAAAACTGCCGTTTAAACATTACAATTGGGGACACATGTTCTTATAAAACCGTTTGGGAAATATAGGCGCGTTTCGGGAGTTTATATATCATTCGTGTGATTTAATCGGGTATACGGAACCGCGTTGAGAAACGTTTAGATCGAACAGTACTACCGCGGCTATAACGACTCAAAAGACGACGATCGTAAAAATCTTAGTGAACACTGGATATCAGGAGTTCAGTTAAATTCAAACGGCGCTTCGCTATAC
>CM029358.1:31963842-31979497 GCA_017140985.1 Hormaphis cornu
TTTTTTTTTTTAATTTACAACAAGTTTTTCTTGCTCCCACATCATCGCGGTCTGTAATGAGAAAACATATTTATACGCACACGTATAATACTCGCTTTTAACCCTATTATACCTACAGTAGGCGGTACGGCGTCTACTGCACACACGTATATTATTGCTTTTAAGTGATAATATGATTACTTATTATAAAAAAAAAAAAAACTGAAAAATAATTATTAGTTATTTTTCTAGCTGCAGTCGTTATTATATCCATGTGATACCGACTCGTTTTTACGGTGCACCACGCGTATTATATTATGCCAGCGTATCTGTAAGAGTTATAGAGCTGCGGCGTATAAAATATTATATTATAATATACACGACAAACCGGTTCGTACGTTCAGATGCGTATCTAAAGACAAATTAAGTAGACACAGTGTTTTTGTTTTGTTTTGTACGAGTGGCCTATGAGTCGAATTTGCAGGCACACGTATAGCGTTTAAACTATTACCGTACTTACTACACAAAACGAAGAAATCAAAAATACGCGGTTTAATTAGATTGTTTGACAAAACGTTGTGACCGGTTTAGGTAAATCATGATACGCTTGTTCGTACGTTTTACGCTGAAATTATTTAATTGGAATCACGAGAACGGTCCACCGCTTATGTCTTTTTGAAAATTCGCGTTATCCGGACGACCGCGGTAGTCGCATAACGAGCCTATTACCTATGTTAGGCGCGTTTGGTATTGTTATCGACAACAACGTGTTAAAAAAAAACGTGAAACAAGTCTAAAACCGGCGCGTAATTTTTTAAAATCATAAAAATATCACGGGCCACGGTCAGAACGTTTTGTTTTTTTCCTGAAAACGGTTGTACCCTGCGCGCGTATAAAGGATATTGAACAACGTGTCAAACGTGCCAATTATTTGTGGAGTTATTGCGATTCGAGTTTTTTCAAATTCAATCACAACTGTGCGTGTTCGTTATACTAATATCATTAATATTGTTCTAATCGGAACAACGCGGTTTCATCAACACTCTTTTTTGCGCTTTTCGAATGTTAAACAACAGAATTATGTGAGTTACGAATGTTTTTCCTAAAATAAGTTGCAGGTACGGTCCGATTTTCGAACTCTAAACGACTAAAATGGCATAATACAGATATATGTATCTTGTATTAAATTTTCAAAAATTTTTCTGGAAAATTAAATTTTTTATCGAATAAAAATTACAAAAAGTTCCATACTTTGCTCAAAAACGTATCATGAAACTTGTATCGGACTCACTTTAGTATTTCAATATTATGTGAATATTTCGAGTCGTTTCAACAATTGTATTGGAAGTCACGGCCAAAAACAAAATCGATTGTGTCAAAAACACCGCGTTTCCCGTAATTTTCAACGTCTTTACAATAGTTTTTTACTGTAACTCTTTCGATTTTTTACGTTTAAATCAACAACAGCAGCTCTCCAAGTGCCACGCGACAAAGTGGACCTACCAGTGTAAATATCGCATCGTTATTGAAGAAGTTTTTGTCATTTCGTAGTGGTGACAAACTTCAAAAAACACACGTCACGTTTAAGCCAATACGTTCTCATAAAGGAACACAAAATATTCTCCGCGACGTTTATTCATATTTCAAGCGTTGTACACTGTGTATTTTCTTATGATTTCAGTATTTCCCGAAGTTTCGCGCTACGTCAATAGTTTATCTCGAAATGTTTTTCTCGTAATTATTGATGTACCATATTATATTATCGCGTTCTAAAGAGTCGAACTACGGTTAGGTTCAGTTTAAAAAATAATTTTTATAATAATTATACAACGCCCGGACAGTAAAATATACGGTGGTAAACATTAAAATATTCAAAATTTGATTTTTATCACACTTATTATTACCGCGTGATTTTTTTTTTTTAATTCCTGCGCCCGGTTTAAATCTCCCGCCGTAGTACCGGGGAGTTGTGCTTTTCGACTTTAAAATTAATTGCCGCACAGAACAGTTTCGTGCTTCCTTTAGACGTCGATGTTCCGTTTCAGTCTACAGTATTATTGATTAGAAAACCATTAGTTTTGTGAGAATTGGCTCCTCGACTGTCCCGTAGTGTAACTACACCTGTTACATAACAGCGTGTTATGGCTCCAAAGTGTAGCGGCTAAAAAACCGTGTTGATCGAAAAAAACACGTACGTAATCACGTTTAGAAGAGACGGAATATTGTAACGAATTATCGTTTTATCTTGTCCGTAAACGCGTTACGTTGAGGAAGGTCAAGCTGCCAGCCGTGTACGCGTGTGTTTCTTGTGGGATGAATTCGTATAATATGTGTTTTTAACGTTTGATTTTTTTTTCTTTGCGCTTCCAGAGACGTATCGGCCCGTCGGAAGAATTTAGTAATTTTTAACTTCGACTTGTTGACGACGATATTCGCATCGGACACTATTCAGCTGCACTTCGACAAAACGGTGTGTGTGTGCGCACGTTTACAGGTTGTACCGAGTCTAAACAGACCGAGAAAATCAAAAATAGTATTATATAGCTGGCTCTAACGTAAAGACAGTGTGTTTGAACGAGCCGGTTCGTGATTTTTCGTGGAAAAATTGATGCGTCGAATAAAAAATATAACGGCACTTTCTGTTTTAAAATTATATAAAACGTAATGTGCACGTTCTCATCCGGTATCAATATTAAAACGTTGAAAGTTTGAGTTTTGAAGCCATATCACTTCGAAATATTACGAAAACTGCAGTATTAAAGCCATTGCATATTTTATTTTTTGTTACACAACGTAACAATTAGACGCGTTTGGCCGCACTATGTTTTGTTTAAACGTACCTATATATGTATAGTTCAAATATTTATTAATTGGGACGCATATATTACACAAATGCACGTTTTCTTGATATATTTTTTTTACTCGTTAATGAATTTTTTTTTAGTATTTATACCGATTTTCGGTCGATCGCAAATGTTTTCGTTCAGAACACCGCAGTCGTTTGAAAATTTGATAAAAACCATCGTGCCTTAATCCGGGGGTTTTACCGCCGGTATTTCGAATACCAGCCCAAAGAAATTAGGACTACTCGAAGATTAATAGTATGTAAACAAAATGTTTTATTTATTTTTTTATAAAGACAACATTGTATAGATCATTTTTTGACATCGTTGGGAATTTTTCGTGGCCATTCGAAGCGTATTTTGCCACGTTTTTAGCGCAATTCAACAACTTTTTAGTGCGTTAAATTCACAGGCAGCAATTGAAAGTATACCTATAGTATACATAGATACGAGATGTCAGACGGATTAAGGTACGGATAATATTTTCATCTCGATAAACTAATCTGAATACTTAGAGCAAACACAAAAAAATCGGATAACCATTTACACTGTTT
Source organism: Hormaphis cornu (assembly GCA_017140985.1). Classification (NCBI taxonomy): domain Eukaryota; kingdom Metazoa; phylum Arthropoda; class Insecta; order Hemiptera; family Hormaphididae; genus Hormaphis; species Hormaphis cornu. The sequence continues at coordinate 31,967,219 of CM029358.1, forward strand.
AGTGAGGGTGCAGCCAAAGTGCTTCAGCTGTGTTTTATAAATGGGGGACCCCGAGACCCGAAACTAGAAAATATTCGTAACTATAGGTAAATGTTTTTAAACAAATATGATTTTAGTCGGATTTCTTTTGTAAATCATAAGGATTCAATAAAAATGTTTGCAAAATTATCTACCTACTTTATATGAAAAAAAAATTGTCTAATTTCAAATCACATACCTAACCAATAATAACCTACTACTAAAATTGGAAAACATGTGCAAAAGTGCGTACGTCTCATTATCAGGGGCGTATTTTAGAAACGTCAAATGGTTAGGGGTACAAAAAAGAAGTTTTTTGGGTGGAGTAGGTCGAAATTCACTGTTCTGAGTCAGTCAGTATTTCGGATGGTGTATATCATTGGTATAAATTATGGAAGCAATGATGACTCGTTGATTTCGAAATATGATTCTTAAATATTTCGCAAATGCATCGCGTATGCCAACTGAGCAAAAATGATATTCCGATTTTGTTTGTAAGTCAGTATTTCCTAACAAACTGTGAAAATATCAAGTCATTCGGAGCGGGTTTTTTAAAATTTATAACACGTATCAATTATTATTTCAAAATAGTTACATTATAGTTTTACACATAAGTTACAGCGCGTAATATATGAATGAGAAAAACAAAAAAGTTTGATTATACAGGTTCCAAGTCATAAATATTCGATTGCAATATTTGTATATATTATGTTGCGTTTATGAAAATATAATAAAACTTGAAAAAAAAAGCCGGGATCACTCTAGATAGCGTGGATAGTTTGACGGAGTAGAGACTACATTTTGGTTGGGTTTAGAAGTTATGGTTTAAACGTATTATTTAATACCTGAGAGCAATCACGAATCATTGCGTTCGAAAATATGATTCTGAGCGAGCTCAGTTGTCCAGTGTACGTCGTGGTATAAAAACATTACCAATATTGTAATTTAACAATAAAAACTTTTATCAAATCTATATCCTTCCTGTTTTAGTTTCATGTAAAATGTTCAGCTTGGTCCGATCTTCGTTTAGGATGATCGAAAAAATCTAAATCGACGTGTAAAAAACACGTTCCCCGTAATTATTTGATACCGCCCGGAATGACGAGTTTTCACGACAAACGTGAAAACGGCTATAAACCAAAATTGTGTGAACCAATTTTCAAAATTTTTTAACCACGCGTGTAAAACCATCTTGTTTAGACTGTATCCATAAGTTTCCAGACCTAAACATGAAAACTAGAGGTTTTATGGAATAACGGCTGCGTAAAATTCAAAAATTATTAAGTTCCACGACTCTTTTAAAAATGATCAAAATCGATTGAAATTTCAGCAGTAAAGTCGTCAAGCCCTTCTAAATGACGCGTATAAATTTCGAGTCGAACGGAGCGAAAATTTCGACGTTTTCGTTATTGGCTGTCATAACTCCAAAAGTAGTCAAAATTTCGAATAACGTTTCAAATAAATAGTGCCGTCTCGTATCTATCTTTTGAGGTATCGTACGTTTTAAAATTGGCGCGCATTCTTTCTGCTGGAAAATGTGATACAGAAAAAAAAAAATTATTGTAAAAACAAAATAAGTGTACATTTTTCGCCAACGTTCAGAATCTATAAAAGTAAAAATACGGTTTGGCACCTTGTGTTCGCCACTGCGCAGCACTTCATCGTACCACACGCGTTTTGGGAAAACGCGTAACATTTTAGTTCTTTTTTCAGCAGGTAAAAATAATTTAATACAACTAAAACTTATCCGAATATCCACATAATACATATAAAATCACTCGCTCGCGCACTGATCGCTGTATCTCAAAAACCACTCAACGCGCGTGTTCACCGAGTGGAAACTTTTAATAAAAAATATCGTTTGACCGACGCACAAACCACCGCAGGCTCTACAGTTATAGAGACTTGAAATTTCGCACAGAGGTATACGACAAACACCAAGAAAGGGTTTTTTTTCGTAAATTCACACCTATTAAGGCGGTGAACCTGTCGCTAGCTATCCGAGACCAATAATTACACGCGCACGGTCTTCGGCGGAAGGTGATAACGACAGACTATGGAAATATTCGAAAGAACATCTCTGGCCCGGCGTACAACGCAGAGTCGGGAGTAAGAAGAAAAAATGACAATCTATATAAAATCTATGTAAGACCCGATATGCTAACGTAATGTATAAAAATTAAGAGAACGACCGCGTGTGGAGAGCCGATATCGTGAGAAAAGTGCTAGCGGAGACCGTACGCGAGAAGAGACCAAGAACGGAAGACGGAAAGATAGAGAAAGACATCGAGGGGTAGTCGGGAAGGAACGTTTCGGTAGTTACCCGGTATAACGAGATACGGAGAGGATGTTTACTTGTGGCGGCTACACGGACCGTTTGGCCAAGAAAGACGAATTGAGGCGGACAGTTTCCGAACTCGTGTGACTCGGCGTACTGACAATTTAATTTTTGTGATCGATTCGCTAGAAGCTTTGACCGACCGAATCGGGCAAACGGCGGTTCGGCCAACAAGTGTACAGGCTGTTATTTATTTATTATACTGTTCCTAAATGTTCGTTAAAAATGTACCTGTAGTACGGGAACGGCTGCGGCACGTGCAAATCCATCGGCGAGTGCGCCGGATGAGGAGGGTGAAAACCGTTGGCGGCGGCGGCGGGCGCGTGGTGTAGATGGGGGTGACGGTGAACGGAGCCGACGTGATGTTGACCCAGCATCGCGGCGGAAGCCCACGGGCCGCCGCCGCCGTCCAACTCGACGTGCATGCGCGCGCGCGCGATCACGTCCGCACAAATGTTTTACGTTGTTGTGATGACGACGATCGCCGTTGTTGTTGTGTGAGAAAACTCGCGCGACACTCCGTATTGCTGCTGCGACGTTACTCGCGAGAGGATCGCGTGAAAAAATGATTAAAAAAAACCCGCGCACATTTACACCGCGAGCGTTCGAGAAAAACGAGGAAAAAAAACCGCCGCGCCGGGAAATCGACAAGTGAGTTGCCCACCGCTACGGCGTGCGGCGGCTAATGATACGCGGCCGGCAGCGACGGATCATTGACGACGACGACGACGACGACGTTGTCCGCCGCGGTTATCGCGGCCCGGAGGTGGCCGGCCGGCGGCCGCGGTACGTCGCTCGAGCGATGGGCGTTCACCGCGGCCGTCCACCACCGCCGCCACGTCGCGCTCCGCCTATTTTACCTGACGCCCAGCGCCGCGCACAACCGCGTTTTTACAACGTCCTATCCGGATGATTTTTTGATTTTTTTTTTGTTATTACTCTCTCTCCGGACGGATTACGAAACGAACTCGGCGAATTCGACGCGCTGTCTTCGCGGTAATTTTTTTAAAAAATATATACATACTTTGGAATCACAAAAATTTAAGCTGTAATTGTGTTAAAATCGTTTGAAATTTGTGTACGTCGTTAGTTCGCGCAACGCGACTCGTACGTATAGCGTACAAAGTTTAATCGTTCAAACAGCGGAGGGTTTATAAGAGTTAAAATAAAACGTTTCGATTTGCCAAAAACGTTTAAACCTATATGGTGTAAAAAAAAATGTATTGTTCGTATTCGTACAATAGGCTCGGAGATTCTATACACTGAAAATTGCAAAAATTCAATAACAATTAGGTTTACGAAATCTCTAATAAACAATTATTCCCTCGAAATTAATCGGATTGTTCGGTATTCTGAACGGATGTGCGAAAATCTCGCGTAATTCTTAAGCACTTTTGAAACGTTTTATTTTTTTTGTTTTTGGATTTAAAAAAATTTACAGAGAAAATTGATTGAAACGAAGCGCCGCGTCGTATACAACCTAGGTATATGAAGTTATAACTGTGTACAAAAATATTGGATCGATATTATTAAAACACTATTAATATTTTGTGATTTTAAATTAATTTAATCAATAATTATAACAACGCGCTTGACTAATATAACACGAACTACCGATATTTCTTCTATTGTTTACGTTGCTGCCGCGATTTAAAAAAAAATTACTTCGTTTAACAATAATTGTGTAATAATATTACAACACCAAATGAAATGATTCGGTATAGTTCAGCCTCATTAACCGTAATAGCTAATTATAGTGTTGCTATAAAAATTATCTTTGTCGAATACATAGCTGTAAATGACCATGAATATTTAAAGTGAAAAAATAACTTAATATTTCGTAATACGAAACGTTATAAAATCAAACAGCTTTTCTACAGCTATTTTCACTTACGATCTCAGCTATTGTTTCGACAGCGAAATGTATACCTATAAGTATATACATTTTATTTTTGATAATTCAATACGATATTATTATACGAAATCGTTCTGAACCGTATAGACCGCATATTATTGGACATCAGTTCGTACCGGATACAATCATTCATGGGAAAAAAAAAGTATAAAAGAGTATTTCAACCACGACTGCCACCCTTACATTATACGGGCGACAAGTACTTATGTGTCAGTATATATGTATATAGTGAGTTACGCACAGTCCATAATATTATAGATTTGTACGTCCATGTTCTTCTGAACGTTATTTGTTGATTAAAGGAAATTTTACAAAAATAAAATTAATATAACTCAGTGCTTGTTTCGTGATAGGTACTACGTTTTGTTCGAACGATAATAACGTACAACATTGTGTTTGCGGCCAGTTCTATGATAAAATATCGACCGAGGGGTCGAATTATACCTAAGTGGTCGTAAAAACAGACAATTAGCCGTGTATCATGTGGTCAAAATCGTTCCATAAAGTTCACACACCCCTCGATCGTTAGACGTTAATGTTCTGTATAGGAATAGAACGCGGTAAGGATAATGTCGAGTAAACGTGATTTAAAACACAATATGAGCTTACCTACTATTATTAATTGAGTTACAACGCGTTAAATAGAATACGGCACGATTCTCTAAGATTTATAAAACATCCAACAAAATGGATAATTTTTATATATTGTGAAGAAAAAAAATCTCTTTAATAATCGTTACAGTTATACCTATGTAAAATTAACACGGCAGACATAATACGTGATTTCATGTTAAAACGATACAATTTTAAATATCAAATATATAAATCGCTCTGATAAATACGTTTCCGATCAGGAATAAAATATATATATATAGGTATATCAAACAGATATCAGTGAAAAAAAATTTCGATGACTCTAACTATTAGTGATCGATTTTCACTTTACACCTATATAATAGTAATATATGTATACCTATGTACTGACACTGAGTAATATTATGTATACAGCGGGTTAACTATAAAAGACGATTATAACGTAGCTGATTCTAAGAAAGGAAATGGAGAAAGGGAGTAAATTCTATAGGTCGGGTGAGATACTACGCTTTGGTCACTTCTTTGGGTTATAGCTGGTGTTTTGGAAGTTGTGGTTCAGACACGTTATATTCGCTATCTGAAAGAAATCGTTAAACGACGATTTTGAAAAAACTGAGCGACTTTGGTTATCTATTGAACGTAATGAGAAAAAAACAAATTTTACAAAATATATTAACAGTGCCCACGTTCATAACATGTAGCTGTTAAATTAGGACTTTTTAGATTCGATCGTATAACATATCGTGTTTGTGAAACGAACCATAAACAAACATCGTTTGATAATCCAACACGACTTCAAACATAAATTGGGTGTTTTAAGGCGGAATAGAGATACTACCATCGAATTCCGTCAGAGAGCGTTCTACACTTTTATAGCAGTTGGCTATCTTAGTAGGAAATTTTAGTTGATTTACAAATGTAACAATAATAATTAAGGGCATGTCCCAGTTTCTTTTTTTTTACAAAAATGGTTTGATTGAGAATACTTGTTGATAATACCAGGCTAATAAATATTTAAAAAAAAATGTTCGTTTATTTTGCAGTCAGTCAATACAGTTTAAAAATAGAAACGTCGCGTTTTAAGTACTTTCGCACTATAGTTTCAATTTTGTAGTTAAAAGTCGGTAACTTACGATCCGTTGCTTGATGTGCGCCGTCATTGGGCAATTTTTCAAAATTTTTTTTTTTTATGTTATATATTAGGGCTTGAAACGGAAAATTTTGATTTTCAAACCGTGGTAATTCTGCGAACGAGATTTTTTATGAAATGCCTTTTAGAGTCGTTGGAAGTGTTGTATACCGAATCGAACCGTTCGAGTACAAACAAAACGAGGAGTATTCTCCTTGATTGTCACCGTGTACAACAATATGATTTAAACGAGCTGTCTATCTACAGTCGACGTCGAAAAAAACAGAAAACGCTGCACTCTAAAGCGTGCGATAGTCGCCCATAGCGACGCCGAACGACTGCATATTCTCACCGTTTACGTAGAATTTACTCCTTTTCTTAAAATTTACTCCCATATATATATATATATATATATTACTAACTCTGTCGGCGATAAATCGTTGAGTTTATTATACGGCTTTATGGTGTACGTACGTACGTATTATTATATGACGTGTTTTATAACGCGGAAGGAAGACTAAAAACACGTCCCCTGTCCAAATATTATTGTTTCGTTCGCCTCGACGCCTCGGAGCAGCTGCAGCTTGCGAATACGGTCGAACAAATCGCAGTCGTTTTCAGCGATATTTATCGCGTCAGCACGTATAACATAATAATTGTCATCGAACAATGTATGTGACGTGTGAGAAAAGGAAAGTATAAATAATGTTCCGTTGTACAGTGTAGCTTGTATACACTACAGACTAATAATGTATAATACAAAAATCATTATTGTTTCCATTCTCACAAAAAAAAAAAAATTTGGTCCTTTGTTTTTACGTACAACGGTTTAAAAAAACATATCTAGGCACTAAAAAAATTGCTTGCCGATAGAGACTATAATATATCTTGACGCTAAGATATTAACAATTTTCCGCGAGCCACCCGTATGGGTCCGGGGGATTAAGCCCCCCTCAAGACCCATCCAACTGCGCTAGATATACGCCTATACTGAAATCGACTAATCGCCCTTTTTTTTCTCGGGGCTGTTCCACGCAATCTGCACCGCTTCGAACGATACGAAAACCTGACCTAAAAAAGAAAAAAAAACCGGGTTTAGGTCGCGTGGGTAGTTTGACGGGGTAGTTTGCGCCTCGGGCGGGTCACTAGTTCAGAAGTTGTGGTTTAAACTCGCAATGTTGAATTATCCGAAAGCAACGGTTTCCGTCGAAATTACTATTCTGAGCGAGCTCAGTTGTCTAGTATACGTCGTGGTAAAAACGTCATCAATAACAATTTTTGTCGAATCCGTATGTAATTCACGAGGAAGTCAAATCGCTCATCGCACTAACTCGAACTTATAGCTTACGCTGCATTTCATATCGGTTTGAAAAATAATAATGCGGTATAATAGGCAACGATTTAAATCCTATAAACGCCCTTTTCGACGAATTGCAATAGCAATTCCCTTTCAACAATTGCACGTGAATTATTTTTTTTTAAAAGGGCGTCTGAATAATTTATATTGAGTTAATTCGTTATTCCGTGGTTACGCTCTTTTTTCAGTTTATACTTTTGATTCTTCGGAATTTTTCGATACCGCGTAACGTTTCGATTTTTTCGCGGTAAACGCCCTTTTAACGAAACATCGTCGAATTACTACTTACGTTTTAAAAAAAAAAAAACGAATTTTCGTTCTATCACTATGTGGGATTACACCGATATTATGGCGACGGTTCGCAGATCGAGTTCTTAATATGATGTAGAAGATTACGCGCCGGAAGTCTTTGCCGCTGGTTTCTGTATACAATATATATAATACAATGCTAATAACGACGATGATGATGATAAAGGTTACGATAATGACCGATGAAGTGGAAATCTCGTAAATATATGTATGGCTTTTGTGTGTTCGCGGGGAGGATTATATGGACCATTACGCGCAAAAAGGGTTCTCCGCCGCGACGTAATCCTCGGACGCCCCTCAGACAGCTGAGACGAGAAAGACCTGGGTCGAAGAACTTTTTGTACGCCGGCAGTAGGTAATAAAAACGCGTACGTCAAAGTATATATATATATATATTATCAAATCAAATCTGTGGTATAGCGTATCGTTTAAAAATAAAATTGTAATTATTCGTTCTGTAAAAAAAAAGAAACAACTGTTGGATCTTGACGGTTTCGACCGATCTCAGAGGGCGGAGAAGAGTGAAAACGCGAGAAAAATTTAACACACGCGCGATTTCCGAGACGGAGAGAAAATCAAACAAAAAGTATAAGCGATTGATGTAGTGAACCATGCCATGTCTTGTCCGGTTGTTTGTTTTTGCATAGGCAATCACCGCGATCGACTGCAGGCAAAAATTAATTAATTACTGTGGAACAATCAATCCGATACCAGCACGTCGTCATCGTGTTCTCAATGCTGACTTACCACACGATAAACGTTGTCAGGATAAAATAATCGACCGTATCGTGTCCGGAGAGCAGACGACCCGACGGAAATTTGTCCAAACTTTCTAAAAATAATTCAGTGTTCAACGTCGCGAAAAAAAAATCGTGCCGGATCAACACGCCCCGACGATTGCAAACGGATTCGAGATTTTTCATCTTCGGTTTTAATATCGGTCGGAAGCGTCGTTGTAACTTTAAGCTTTAATGTATTTTTTTTTTTTTGTGGAAATTCTCGAATTCAGAAAAATTTTAAAAGATCGGTTCACACGATAGTTAAAGGCCGATTCCACGTTGTCGTTGAGATCGTCATTCCAGGCGAATAATTACGGGGAACGTGTCTTTTACACACGTCGGTCTGGATTTTTTCGATCGTCCAAAACAAAGATCGGACCGTGCTGAAACGTTTGCACGAAACGGGAAAGATAAAAGTATTTTCATCGTCTCGTTTTTACCACCAGTAAACGCCATGCTGAGACGTCTGAGCTCGCGCGGATTCGTATTTTCGAAGGCGATTGCGGTTTATCCGTCGCGCTTTTTCAGATGCGCGTAAAATAACCGCGTTAACAACTTAACGACTACGATAGCGACCCACCCAAAAAGCGTATATTATTATAGTCGTTACTGGGCCACGTACCCACGCGACCCACAGTGATCCTCCTGGCTTCTTTTCGTTTTTTTCTTACTACTAGATCACTTCTGTAGCGTTTTAAACGCGTTTCTATAACCTCGTCATACACGTTATACTGTAATAATTATCGAATTTACCGTTTTGACGTGCTCCCGGCGGCGTTGACAGTGATCCCTTAAACCCCCCCGCGGGCATACGTGTCGGGTACATTTCATACTCGAACGGTCGCATTGTGCGCGACCGCGGATATAATAATAATAAAAAAAAAACCCAACCGAGAGAACGGCGCGCGCGAACCGACACTTTTTTCCTCTTATTTCTCCGACGACACGTTGTGTAAAACGGCCGTGAAATGATATTATAAAAGAGAGAAAGAAGAGAAAAAATCTCGAATGTTTTGTGGTTTAGCGTTGAAGCGGATCGAACTACCCCAAGCGTTTCTTTTTTCTATACGCGCCGTTATTATACGGTAGATTTTTTTCGCACTCGTATTTTTTTTTTTTTTCATCCCCTAAAAGTAAAAAACACTTTATAGCGTTACTGCAGTCGCCGCGATGATGTCTTTTCCTGTATCGGTGCAACCGGTATATAGTCGTCACGTATCGGCGTGCAGTAGCAGTAGCAGTATTGTCGTTGGCCGGAAGGAAATACGCGTTTTAAAATGCCAAATACAAAGGTCCCGCGAAACGCGTTTGAAATTCGCTAAACGTGTCCCGTAAATTATCAAGCGGCACTCCGTTTTTGCACTACTTTAAACGGTCATCGTATACGGCTATTATGACGTTATGAAATTTAGCGAAATCGTTCAATTTTCATCAAACTGCGCGTCGTAACCGAATGTACAAAATATCGACGGTTTTATTTTCAATTTTCTCGACGCTCGGTAGGACTGGATGCGGATGTCGAACCAGCGTTAGTCTCGGGGTGGGTTGAATGCGCTCAGTACAGTTTCATTCTTTGGTTTTTTTCGTAAAAAAAAAAATTCCATCGGCTTAGACGATTCCTACTTACCACGAAAAGCTACGTTTTTCTCTTTACACACCGTTAAAAACGTTCGTTGGAAGTTTCGGAAAACATTTCGGTAATTTCATCATAATTTTAGATTACAGTATCACTATGGTGATGATCGTCACAACTCAGTTGTCTCGTACGTACGCCATGAACAAATTTAACAATACGAGCCGATAGATTGCCGAAAAACGTATCCACGTATAGAGGACATTAATTTGAATAACGTGTGAAAGTTTCGAGCCGTTTGGTCCGCTATTTGAGGAGTCGATACGATATTGTTAACCGTTTTTCAACATTTTTGTCCGGAATATTATACTCGGCGGATTGTTTTGAAACCGTTGACTTCATGAATGGTAAATTTCGTAACACGTATTATAATTTCAATTCCGATATAACGAATTTGCGCGGGTAACGAGTTTTTTTCTAAAAACAAGTCAAAGGTACGACCGATTTTTGGTGATTTTCCAAATTTAAAAGAATGAAAGTTGATTGATTTTTTTTTAATTTTTTACTATCTTATGTACATACTTATTTTCAACTTTATGTTAAAGTCTCAAAAACTTTTTCTCGAACGTCAAATGTTGTAGCTATTTTTTTTTTCGGAAGTCGTGTTTGCCGTAAGTTTTAAGAGTTTTGGTCAAATTCGACCGGGGTTTTTTTTCACCATACCTTTTTCAATTTCAGTACGGTTAGAGAGCAAAGATCTATTAGAGGTATTGAACGTAAGAACCGGAGCATTCCTTATACACTCAAAACGGTTGACAGAGAAAACAAAAAATAAATAAACACCATCGTAAAAACAATACGCTCAGAATCTAAAATTAATATAAGTTCCGATAAAAACTTTGTCGTTATTATAGGTTCTAGATAAAATATAATGTATAACGTACCTCTAGATATATTAAAAAAGGGATCGGACAACACGCTATGGATTTCGACGCACGGTGCGTACTAAAAATAATTTAATTCTAACGTTATTAAATGCAAAATGTTTATGAACTATTCACGTTTTTACTTTTACAAATATTTTTTTGTTTTCTATAATCGGCCCGAAGTCTTGTGGCACACGATTCGCGTACGTTTCAGGGGCCAAAAGATAAGACAGTGAGTGCGGGACAAGGATTGTACATCTGCAATAGTGTGTTGAAAAATGTATCGAGATTTCGATCGTTTTTGGGTCATAACGGAAAAGCCGCGAACAATTTTTGAAAGACCGTTTTTTTTTTTTAATAATTTGATTTTCGTCGAAAACAAATAAAAAGGTTTTACACCGCAGCCGGAAGCGTGGATTTTTTTTTTATTTACCGCCCGTCACACGCAAATCGTGTAGGACGGTTTTCGTTTTTCCAACGTGCCCGCCGACCGACGCGGTAAGAACTCGGTAAAAACCGATTTCGACGTCTACCTTGGTGAAAAAAGTAAAAAATGACGGAATTATCGAAAAACCGAAGAACAGCGAGATTATTTTATAGTCGGGACGATTTAAGGTGTGCTACGTCAGACCTCCCCTGTTTGCGTTTGTGCGACAACAACACGCGTATTGGGTAAGAAGGCTGCAGAAGCCAACAATAAAATTTGCATTTGATTTGTAAAAGAGTTCTCTATACATAATGTTGTTATACGGCACGCAACAATAACAATGTGTTCTGGTCGGCTCGTTTTTTCGTCGTGTCTATGGAACACACTGCAGCAGCAGCAGCACGTGCTGACGATGGTACCGCGTCTACCGAATCCCGGGAGAACATTAAAGAAAATAAAAAACGATTGAAAAAGGACGACGGAGACAAATTCGACGATCCGTTGTTCCGCGCGAAAAATAAGTGATTTCACGGGCAATTCGTTCGGATTTTGCATACGTCAAACAATCGCGCGCGTGTACGCGGCATAACGTATAATACAGTTATTTCGCGCGCGGGGTGTTCCGAGTTGGACGTCACAGCGATCAACTCTGAAGAGTGGAAAACAAAATCTCGCGTGAAAGTCGTTTTAATCCTTGTGGCAAAATATATTGTTGCGAAATTCTTCGTGTACATTGGAGTTTTTCACGACAGCTTTTAAACCAACAGTTTAAAGAGAGTCGCTCAAAATGAAGCGATTGAAGCGGGCCGTTAGTGTTACGGGGGAGCAGCGCCCCCTGCTCGCCACCCCGCTTTCTCGACGAAACCCGAGCAGCGCCCCCTGCTCGCCACCCCGCTTTCTCGACGAAACCCGAG
>CM029358.1:31979507-32000236 GCA_017140985.1 Hormaphis cornu
CAGCGCCCCCTGCTCGCCACCCCGCTTTCTCGACGAAACCCTTGTACTGCGGGTGGGTACATTCGTCAACAGCTCGTCGAGTTTGTGGACTTGAAAACGTGAAGTTGACAGGCCTCAACGTTTTTTTCTCTTCTGCTCGTCGCGGACAGCTGCGGGGGAGGACGGACCCCCAGCGAAATCCATCGCGAATCCATCGCGAATCCGTAAAACGGTGTTCGCGTTGCTTTCGAACTGGACGGTGATCGCCCCCCCGGCAGCCTCTCTGCGAAACGCCGGTCCACGCGCGTCTCGCGCCCGCCGCATCTGCCGATCGCGTACACCACACACGGGTTCGCGCGTCGTCGTTTATTAAGATCCGCGGCTTTTTTTTTTTTCCCCCGGAGGGCGCAGCGTTTTCAGATGCTGCTTGCTAATGACGAAATGAAGACCGCGGTCCGGGGCGTTATTTGTTTTTTAATATAAAAAAACGCGAAAAAAAACCGCCGCACACGTATAAACGAAAACACTGGCCGGCGCGAATGATTAATGAACGACTGTGTGTGCCGGCGAGGGACTGTCGTACGGTCTGTATGTATGTACAGGATGTCGGAAACGTTTCAAATCTTATAACGCTCAACAGAGAGTTATCGAGTTGGCGCACTATTGCAGTGTTGATTTTCGAAAAGATTTTCAAACGACCGAACGTTTCTGAAGTTTCGCGTACCCGCCCGACGAACCGTCCGAGTCGGTGAATTTATCGCGGCGTTGTCCGTCAGAAACGCCGCGGCCAACACGCTGCGGCGACCAGTGGCGGCGCTAGGCGTGGGCAAAGTGGGCCGTAAAAGGCCAAAAAAAGGGCCTCTTTAAGATGATTATTTACTTTGCCCACGTATAAATTTTACCTCTCGCCGCCACTGGCCGCGACGGAAAAACAACGATTTCGTTCTGGCCAATATTATACCGTTGTTATACATCACCGTCTCCGTCGACCGGACGTGGCGCACGCGACAATATCGTTACCTGGTTGAAATCGAACCGTTTTCTGCCGCCCCGGCCCGAAATTTCAGGGGCGACCCACGCGCTCTCGACCAACGACTATAGGCCACTGCGGTAGATTAGGAGAAAAAACGTTCGTTTTTTTAATCTTTCTCCAACACACTTTGTATTTTAAAAAAAAATTGTGCGGTTTTTTTTGTCATCGAAAAATCTCTGAACACGCACGCGTCCGGTAAAATTAAAACCGTCGTTTTTTTTTTTCCTCGATATCGGCGCCCGCAGACTGTCGAAATTATTTCGGTGTTTACCCACACGAGTCGTACACCCCGTACCGCGGTGACGGCACAGGTGAAAAAAAAATTACAAGAAGAGGGTGGTAAAGTATGACGATATCATGAGAAATAATCGGGCCCGCGCGGATGACCGTGTGTGATGTACAATCCCGCCGCGACTCACGGCGGACGCGCGCGGTAACACATGTTTCGTTAATAACGGAAGAACACATTATTTTATCGCCGAAACGAAAACGTGTTATTAAAAAATATCCGTATTTTCTGTGTTGATTTTGGTTTTTTCGCTGGGATTTTATCTTCCTTTTTTTTTTTTCCAATGTAACGTCCGGTGTTGTTTAAAGATAAACATAATTTAACTGTCTGGACAAAGACATAAAAAAAAATCACATACATTTGGTTAAAAACTTACACACAGCTAATGGATGAAAAAAAAATCGCTTTCATCCGGATAGATGACTTTATTTTCGGTTGGGTTAGAAAAAAAAAATGTATGCTAATGATGGATCGACCTATTTTTTTTTTTTTTGTACAGATGTACCTACTTAGTATTTTCAATTTTTTCGCTAGTACAAATAGATAGATTGAAAAATATCAGTTTTATCGATGTCAAACTATATTGAGATAACAAATGGTTGACCTATAACCATCGTTGTGGAAAAGGGTTCCGCGCAAAACAGTTTTTACTGTTTATCAAAAATTTTATACTTTGCAAAGTGAAAAATCGTACGGGACAAATATTTTAAATAAAATTAAAACACGATGGCTTAAAATTTTCAAAAAATTTGCCTACACGAAACCATTCGAATACTGGCCGTCTTCGTTGCAGCGTTAACAACAGCATTAACACACTAGTATTTTTCCGATTCCGAGCACCGAAACGCGGACTGCGGCAGCGACAAACACAGGTGAACGGGGGAGGTTTTTGGGGATCCCGTCTCAAAATATAAAGTACTTTCAAATCTGTATACAAACTCCGAACAGATTGACCGTTTGATAATTTTTTTGTGATTTTTTCCAAAATCTCCGCGAAACGTTTTCATGCGTTCGCCCCTGGACTACTGCAGTGCGTGTGATCCATCGAACACGGGACACGGCCGCGGCCAAAACAGTCCTCATAAAAACGGCTAGTTGCGAAGAAAACACAAAGTATTAACTATATTAACTATTACACGCTGTACAGTAAACAATATTATAAATCGAAAGTATGTACTACCCCTATAGATATTTTCAACTTTTACCGGTATAGGCTGCACAAGCGTGAAAAACATTTTTATTTTTTCCTATCATAAGGCACATTATACTGGTATAGAAAAACGTTGTGACGTCGATCGTCGTCACACGTAAAAAATAAGTAGGTACCTACCTATAGCGAACGCGATCGTGTGTGAAAATTGAACGGCTGTTTACGGACCCTTTATTATCCAGTACATCACCGCCACCGTTTTATTATAAAAATTATAACGATGACAAGATCTGAAAATACGTTTCAAGTGCCTGTACCCTATAACACGCACTTTTTATTAAATCCTCCCTTTTGAAAAATTCGCATACAGTCGACGATACGGTTAAAAACTTCCGCGTAAAGCGTATAACAGTATTATTATTATTATTACACTCAACTGACCGAATGTATAACCTAAACGTCTTACGGTTTTTTAACGTGTTAGCTTGAACGTTATTTTTATTGAGTGTGTCTTTGGTGTAGTACGAAAATGTTTGAGAGTCGGTATAACGGCCGTAAAAAATTAATGGCTGAAACAATAATTATTGATTTACTATATGTAAATATTATGATTGATTGTCCTGTAGCTAATACAATAATATCGTCGCGGACGAAATTCGTTCCAACAGCGTTGATACATTGTGTTAAATTGAGTATCGACGACGTTTCGCGATTTTTATCGTGTTTGGTACGTAGAGTTGAAAAATAATCGACAATTATTCGATAAAAGGTTTCCAATAATACGTAAGTTTGATGATTTTGTTTTCGAATGTGGCGTCGTACGTGAAATCGGAACGCGGCTCCTACCCGACGGTCATATGTATTAGCTCGTTTGAATAAAATGCGATTTTTACAGTTATATATTATTATCAAGGTTGATTAAAGTTTTACAGGCGTATTTTGGCAGGGCGTTTAACCTCCCGCCGCTGAACGATTGATGAAACGTGAAATATTTTCACGGTTTATCGCGCCACAGTTGAAAAACAAAAGCGCGAAAAACGATCGAATCCGTGTCCCCGGAAATCGGCGTGATCGATTAAATTGTTGATCGTCTGTAACTATATACTGTATATTCATCAGAGAGAAGGATTTAAAAAAAACATCGGTATAGGACACAATAGCACAGTTGAAAATACGAACAAAAAGCGTTTGTTGAGAAATAAAATGGTTCGTCACCCGGCGGCCGAACCTGTGTATAACAACAAGCTGGCACCATATAATGTGTGCGCGTCGTAAATAAGAGCGTTTGACGAAACTACAAAAAAAATGAAACGATTAAATAAAAATGCTGCTTTTTATCAATTAAACGGCGCCGAGCACACGAAAGTACCTACACGGCAATTATAAATTGTGTGGTCGTGCGTAAAATATATGTTTTAGTGACATGCGACAGCGGTGAATAATGAGAGGAAAAAAGAAACGTACGACCGAAATTAAAACCGAAAAATACGCTTTATACCGTGGGTTTTGTATTGTTGTTGCACCGCAGCGTCGTCGTCAAAAGGAAGTAAAACTGTATAACGTCATAATAATAATAATCGCCGCAGCATCTTATCAGATCGGACGGATTTTTTTAATTTTTTTTTTTTTATCCAAAAACATCGTTATCATCACACCGCGGTCCGAAATTTATGGCGTTTCCGTATTTTTTTGTCGTCTATACATATATATACTTTCCTGAAGACTCCGTCGCGTCTTTTTAAAAACTCTGACCGACATCCGAGAAGAATAAAGAAGAAATGAACAGAAATAATTGAAAGACATACGATAAGTAAGATTATTGTGAACAGCTGCCGCGTCGCGTACCATAATATTCGGTTTATACTGTATTATGTAGAGTACGTATGTATGTTATAATGAACATTATTATTCCGAAGAAAAGAAATCGATTGTTTTGGAGAGAAAAATACTAGGAAAGATCTTTGGTACCTACTTTTTATAGAAAATGTCCAACGTCGTTCGTTTTTCCGTTATTACGTTCAACTAGTTCTAACGAAAGCGTAACGCGAGGACAACATCGAATAAAATGAGCGCATCCTTCAAAAGTCATAACTTAAACAAAAATGACACTTATAAGATGTTGTGTGTTCCACTGTGTGGAATCCTGGACACCGAACGATGCCGAGACACAAAGAAGACGGAAGCGTTTCAGTTACGGAAGAACGCTGAAAATACCGTGGACTGCCCAGGATCACAAACGCCGAAGTTCTTAGGAGAATGAAAAAGGACACTGCGCCATTAAAGATGAGAGAGCACCTAGGTCACATAACGAGGAACGAAAGTAGGTATTCAATACTCGAAGCCATTTTGCGAGGGAAAATTTATGGAAAAAGAGGAAGTAGAAAATCACGGATTCGAGGGAATGGTGTGGAAAGATCTCGTCACGGTTGTTTCGCGTTGCGACCGACAGAGAGAGACAGCATTGTTAGAACGGTCGCCAACATTCGAAATCGGCGCCCGAAGTTATAACGATGCAAGAAAAATAACAAATATTCGTTAACGTGACGCGGTAAAAAAAAAAATGAATCGCTTAAGATTTTATTACGATTTTTTTGTTATTTTTATACATTATATCCTAAGCGGGGTGGATGGGGAAGTGTTGTAAATTTTCGCCAATAATCATTATATTCTGTAGCCGGAACGGGATTCCGGGATAGTCCTTTCACACGTTGTGAATTGGTTCGGTAACTACGTGTCAGCTTGGACCTAACACTCGAATTGCTATTGTGCAGACAGGCACTAAACCGTTTGTTTTTTTCAAACGATTAAAGTGAGTTCCCGCACTGACGGATGATACCAAACTAAACGAAGTGATTACAGTAGACACTCGAATACCTTTTTTCGTGCATACAATTTATAGGTGGTGTATGCATTTGCATGGATGGACGACCACTGGGGGTCTTTGCCAGGCTATGTGCCTTTGCTAGTGGAGTAGGTGGGTTTTCTGGTGGAGTTCTGTTGCGAAGTTAAGACTAGGTTTAGGAGATTATAAAGGGGACAAGGCCCATTCTATTGGACGAATTTTTGGGTTTGCCACTATGGGTGGGTAAATAGGGGATTGGAGACCAAGGTTCTGGATGTGAGAGAAGTGTGAATTAGAGTTCCTGTAGAATAGTGCGGAGGACTGTTTGTGAATGGTTTTCTTTACACTCTGGAGTCCGGCGGATGCAAGGGTAATGGTGGTGTATGTATAATATGAGTGTTAGATTACCGAACTCTCGCTATGTGCAAAACCGTTTTGATCAGAAGCGATGATTTTGCTTTCAAATTTATACGTATTACACGTTTACTGTAGTGACCCACTCGGAGCTGTGGTCGGTCTACCCGCGGCTAGACAAGTTTAATATCTATATATATATACAATTATCTCGTTCTCACGTTGGTGCAATGATCTGCCGAGAACAGTATACGGCCACGCGATCTAGCAGTTCAAGTTTGTGTTGGTCGCGTCGCCGCGTCGCATCGGTCGGTAAGCGGCGCCACCGCACGCGCTTTAATTTCAAAATCCTTCCGAGAACATTTTAAAAAAGCCAAATGCTGCTAAATGTGATAAACGTCTGCTAAAGTCGGTAACGATATAGAGAGAGAATACCAGTGTGTAGTTGACGAAAAAGAAAACCGTGAATATCGTATAAAAGACGATACAATATTTGATTCGTTGTAAATTACTAGATCAAACACATCCTATCGGCAAGATTGGTACAATTTAAAATACAAACGTTTTGTACGCGTCGCCCTTGAGTTCATTTCTCAATAATTTGATATCATAAAAACTCTTTGGTTTGATTGAAAATATCGGTGTTTATAGGTGGACTTTGCACACGATTTCGTTGATTAGTGCTGAATATAATCGTTGTACGACTTCAAATCCGACTTGCAAAAATTTATACTCAATCGTCCGAAAAAAATAAATAATGTTCTCAAACACGTTGGTTCTACGAGACGATTATAAATACAATACGTTCGTCGATGTTTTGACATCCGATAAACGTTTTTATACGCTACAAACAAATAATACTGGTAGTTGTTTAAAAATACAATAAATCATTTAACAAGTGCGTAAGTAATTGGTAGCTAAACGCTTCGATTTAGTCGTAAAACACTCGGTGGTTATAACATGTTTGAGTAACAATGAACATGTCGTTTAGTGTGCGACACCGTTATTCAATGTGTCTTGTAAATAAACAACAAAGAATCGTGTAAACTTAAATAATAAGTGTTACAGGTGAATAAAAGTATAGGTAGACTATGGTTGGCTTAAGCTAGATTTATATACTATTGTGAGTATAGTTAATTAAACTTTGAATAGCTGTGTTTTTCTCTTCTGCGTGCAACAGCGGCTGTCGAAAGAAGTGTTTTCTTTATTTTACTGTGTTCAACAAAAACGTCAAGACGTTGTAGGATATTTTTAAGATCTGAAACGTGAAAACAAAAGTTTTTATTTTACATACGCCAGTTTTTATACTTGAGCTGACGTCCTAGTTTATTGAAACAGAATCGTGTGGGTATAAGATATCATGTATATACGGTCGTGTAGGTATAAGATATTTTGTTCAATAATTATTTAAAATATTTTTCGTTCAAATATTTTACCGGTTTTTTAAACGAGGATTGAAATACCAAATAGGCGTACCATTCATAAATTGTTTTCCATCATAAAAAAATGGTTTTTAATTAAAAATGTTCTTTCAGCTAAAAATAACATCTAAAGTATACTAGGTACTGTTTATACAACTCTAATCATACACGATTGTTGAACTATTATCAATAAGACTTCAATTTTAGGATTGAACACAGCTTTGGGCGGATCACTGATGATTTTTAAGGACGTAGATGTAAAGATGTTCAGACATTAAAATCAGATATTCTTATGACCTGGCTACTTTTTACAACATTTATATAATTAGGTAAATTATTTTTAAGTATAGATAATATACGTACAACGACAAATAACTGTAAATTCACAATTTTCATCGGTGTTGCTCTTATTGTAAGTTTGTACGCGTCGTTCATACGCATCGCTAACAACATCAATTTTTTAAATTTTAAGTTCATCGATGTCCAATTACAACAGTAAATTCCATCGTTGACACATCCTCGCTAAAAAAAAAAAAAAAACATGGGCACATTATTTATAATTAAATCGAAAGCTAAATAATACGCTTATTATTAATAAAAGAACGAAAAATATAAATATAAACTAATGGAAAATTTGACCTCGGTGTCTATGAGTCCGATGAAATGACAATACCCAAATGTCTGCATCAAAATCGTTAAAACAGATGGCAAAAATTTGATTGCGTTGTAAATTGCCGCCGAACTCGATGATGTCAGCGTCTAAAAAAATGTTCCATTATTAGTTATTGCCCGAATTTCGAAGCGCAAACGGTGTATAGTTTACAGGTTGGTCGCTGAAAGAATACAAAAGTATTGAGTGATCGTACACGAACAATACGGCGAAAAGTTTGAAATTTTGAGATTTCTGATTAAGTTTTTGTACAGAAAGAATGTTCCGATTGTTAATGTCAGTACTTACCTCAAATGAAAGGTCTATAAACTTCGGTGGTTCTTTAGTTGAAACTTATTTTGAAAATTTGCTTACTTTTTGAGTTTTACCCAAAAACCGAAAAAAAATTTTACGGAGAAAAATTTGAAATTTTCAGGTTTGTAATGACTAATGACGTTTTTGGGAAGAACTACCCACGCGACCTAGAGCGATCTCGGCTTTTTTTTTAAATAGTTTGATTCAGTACCTAGGTATACCTACTAACACCTATGGATTATGGAATACTAGGCTAACAAAAGTTAAAATAACCCTAAAAATATTCAAAATAATTTTCATTTATGTTTTAGTCAGTTACCACAGTTAAAAAATCGAAATTTTACATTTTAAGTTTTTTTCCACTAGTTAAAGTTTTGTTGTTAGAAGTCTGTAGGTAACTTTAAATTTACAATCAATACATATTGCTTGATATACTATAATATACGGTCACGGGCCGATTTTTAATAATCAATTTTCTTTTTTAATGTTATTAGGGTTTAATTTGACCTCGCTGATGAAAATTGAATTTTACGAATAATTTTTTTAATAATCGAAATTTCAAAAAGAAAAAAAATCAACGTCAGTATACAGGTACTACTATTCTGAATCATTTTTCAAAACAAAAATTAGATATTGTTTCATTTGTGAAGGAACTAAGATTCCCTACTATAAGATAGCCTACCGCTACGTAAATAAAGTATAAAACGCGCTCTGACGGAATTCGATTGTAACTCTATCGAATATTCCCCCTTAATTGTTATATCAATTTATTTAAAAACAAGTTTTTGAAGTTTATAAGTTTATCTTACATAAAACATAAAAAACAATTATTTACCAATCTGAATATAGCATACGTGAAACTTATTAATGTAACAGAAGTACTAAAGACACTGAATAAAACGATTGGACGTATTGTGGAATAGAATAGTTTCAATTTCCTAGAAAATAAAAACAATATTATCCACACAATAATAACTGTCATATTGTACAGTTATGTTTTATATTCAATTGTTATTATATTGTTATTGTGTAATTAATTAATTATAATTACTATAATTTATAGGTAAGTGTATATAAACGACAAAGAATTTGTGAAAACAAATTCAACGGTAAATATACATTTTTCAATTCGTTTTTAATCTTAAGTTATATACCTACCGATCTATACAATATTTTATGTATAGAAATTCGAAGAAGAAAAAATACCTATTTTAATATTATAAATTTTTGAAGTGCATAAACAAAATAAACAACAGCGATCCGCTTTACATTTAACGTCCACGCTATAATAGTGTATAGGATACAAGGCTGGTTCAAACTTTAAGTCGTTTTTAAGTTGAGATAACAAATAATTACTTAGAACATAATCTAGATAATATAATAAATACATTTATTTAACAACGGTGTGTCATATATTATGTTCTCATTTTTTTTGGGAAACGCGTGCGCGTAAAAAAGAAAAATCATTCCCCTTTTCTTATCACTTTTGACAAGCACACACACCTGGTTTTTTTTTATCGTTTTGTAATTCAATTTTTCTCAAACTAACGGTTATGTTTAATGTTTGGAAAATACATGCTACGTATCGATGTTTTCAAGTTATTTTTTTTTTTTTTTAAACACTACATAGTATTGTTAAAACCATGCATACATTCATAGCTACACTCGGAATCTAAAAAGTTGAAACCAATAAAAGGATTCAATAAAGGGATCTATGTTCCTAAATTAATGACACTTCTGACAAGTACACACACCTGGTTTTTTTTGTAATTAAATTTTTCTCAAAAAAACGATTATGTTGATCTATAATTTAATGTAATTTTATTCTATGAACTATTTACTATCAATTATCATAAAATTGAACATAATATACCTATAGGTCCGTAGTTTAGACGTGTAGTATTAATAACTATAATTGGAAAATCAACATACTTACAAAGTCAACTCTCTCTGATCAACCAGAACTAATTTAAAATCTTGACATGCTTTTACAGAGTTCTCTTCGATTTCTGAAACTATACAAATTACATAAATCAACATTTTTAACATGCATGTATTTAACATCGAATTCGTAGTAATGCAGAAATTGTTTTCAAAAACGAGTTGTTTCTACAACAAAAATCCATAGCATATAGAAACGAGACATTAATAATTTGTTATTATATTATGTTTGAAAATATTAATAATGAAGACATCAAAATATTTGCACTATATTATAAAGTACTCAGACCTCGCTTAAAAACGGTATTTTACGGAAAAATAGATAATGTATCGATGCTTTCAAGTTTTTTTTTTTTTTTAAACATTACAGGTATTGTAAAAACCATGCATACATTCATATAGCTACACTCGGAATCTAAAAAATTAAAACCAATAAAAGGATTTATGCTCCTAAATTATTTATTGCATGATTCAAAAAGTCAAATGTGTCACAGATGAGAGAACAAAATAAACAATATTCGTCGCGTACGATAAAGGTACGTCAAAAAATTATAAATTTTAAAAATAAACTTACTATTTTTTGGTTCGGTTTCGTGCCCAATACTTCCAAATGAATGTGCAAGTACTTCATATTGAGATTTTAAAATATAGCATAATGAGGCCAAAAGTAATTCAATGAACATATTATAAGTAAAGCATGCTATAACTATCATTTCGTTAGCATAGAAAACATAAAAATATTGATTGTAGAAGCTTATAGTCACGGGGTACCGTAGATTTAGAATATTTCGATAGCGATGAGTTTTTACGTTTTCATTATTTATATCTAAATTTACCATTAGCGGATATATAATCCATGTTGTGAATTGAAAGATGGCAAAACCAAAAAATAACTTGGTAATTTTTTCTAATTTATCTTTACATTCTTTCAGTTTACTATTATTTGAACGGCAATGCGGACTTTGAAGAAACTGTACGCGTGTAACATCTAATAATTCCCAAAAATTTTTAGATTTATTTATAACGGTAAATATTTTTAAAAGCAATGAGAAATTGAACACGTAGGCCGTTAGTAACATAAATAAGTCAAAATTGCCGATTTTGTCTTCCATTTCTACGAAGAATCCAAAAATTCCAAACGCCAAAACACATTGAGCGTATAGAGTACACAAAACGCAAATTAAACGGTAGAGACGACAGTAATTAAAAATCCGTTTGTTCTCTGGATCTAATATTTGATGTATGCCAATCAACTTATAGAATGTCAAGTAATACGCCATTTGCTGATTTTCCAGTGTAGTCATATTAGTATGTTTTGGTATAATTTCTATAAAAATAAAAAAAATAAAAATGAGTACCTAATACAATGATTAACAGGTGTAAAAACTAATCAATTGGCTCAATCGACATAATATGTCGGTATAATTATTTTTTTAAATAAAAAACTTATTTTCAACATCTTCAGTATTGCAAATTTCTCGACGGTACATTCGAATATGGGTAATCCAAATTGTCCACGCTTGTATAGTTTAAATGTTTAGATAATCGACCCAAGTTTATGTGTCGAATGGCTTATAGAAAACTGCTGAACGTATTTGAGTATTTTTTTTTTTTTTTTGGATACCTAGATAAAAATGTCTTAAAGGCCGCTCGATTTGCCGATTTTTAAATTGTGTCCCGGCATACCGTACTTACGATATAACTTTATCTAAAAATATCGTAATTTTTTATAAATTCAATTTCAAATTATAGACGGATCGCTACAATATCGGGAAAACGAGCGCCCCAGAAGAGATTTTACTCTTTCAAAAAAAAAAATATATATATATATTCTAGGTAGAAGTATGGTACGTAGAGAAACTTCTACAATTATAGTTTTGAACATTTGATATACTTACCGACTTGGACGCACAAAAAAAGAAATCGTGAAGAAGGTATTTTACCTACTTCGCGTGTTGGACCGTTTCAACACACTAACGCGGTTTTGTCGTATCGTTTGAATATTATAAACTTGAAAAGCGCGGTAGAATTTATTTATAATTCAACTAGCCTATTCGAACGAGCATTTTATTACTACCATATATATATTTTTTTTATTTTTTTCTATAAAAGTAGGAGGTTCTGAAATATTGATACGATTTCTAAGAATTTGTGCTATGGTAGGTAAGTATTATGTGTTGAAAATTCAAATGCATATTATATACTTGGAATGTATTTACCCTGTAGTATGTTATATACATAGTACAAATACACCAGGCTATAGCCTTAAACTATATCGACTGCATTTGTACACAAATTATCAATAATTATTGTATAAAATATTTACTTAGAATCATATAAATAATATGGACGTTTGCGGAGGGTATAATTTTGAGATGGCATGGTCTACTAAATTTGTAATGATGCAGGAACATGCAAGTTGCGACGATGCGGCTGCCTGTATTTTATTGATATTTTTACGAGTCTGATTAGACTTGTAAAATGTGTTATGCAAACAATTTTGAAGAATTTGTATCTTTTGTAAATTTAATTTGTAGAATAATAATCGGTAGATATTCATAATTTAAGCGACATGCTCGCGTTAAAGCAAAAACATTTTTATTTTAAATTACAATAGTCAAAACCACTATACACTAAGTCTTCCACAAAATACAATATAATATTTTACAGACAAGTGTTTTCCAAACAGTTATGATGAATGTCTATGATAATTAATGCCTAACGATTTCACGCGAACCGCGAGTTATGAAAAAAATAAAACTGAATCACGTCATTTAAATGTAATACGATAAGAATGTAAGTAGGTATTGTGATTAACTGTAACTAAGATCGCAATGGATAAATATTATTAAAAAAAAATAAAACTGATATAAATTAAATAGAAACTTTAACATTATGACACGTTGAGAGAGAGAGTTTTCAGTACACAATACCTATGTATACATTACATGGCAAAAATTCCTTTAAAAAATCTCGAAGTTCCAAGACATTTTTAGAACAGAAAATATAGGTACAACTGAATTTAAAATTATTATAACTACGTTTTCAGTTGAATATGGAAATTCGTGTAAAATGTTTGTAGTTTTTTGTAACACGAAGCGTCAATTATTTTCAGTTTTAAAATTGATTATTGTTTGCCCAGGATCAATAATTTCAAAATTCAAACCAGCAGGCTATATTTGAGGTTTCCATACTGGTTCGATCAACGTATAATTTATAACTTCATTTTTTTTTTTTCATCCGTTGTCAATAATTTTCATTTTATAAGATTTAGTAATTTCAATCAGTAAAATTAAATATTTTAACAGTTTTATAATGCAAATTTAACCAAACGGTTTTATCTAATAATGATAAGCATACGGTTTATTGTTTTAATAAACTATTCTTTTATATTTTATACAGTTCGGTATAGGCGCTTACGATAAAAAACGTTTTCGGAAAAAATACTCTTGTCGTGTGATACGTTTTTACGAGTTACTCTCTAATTATATTTTATCGAAAGAGTATTTAAAATACAATTAAATTAAATTATAGCTAATGTCTCTTCGCATACTCGGGTATAAATTATTGTATAGATTGAACTGAGCTCGGTCAGAATCGTTTTTTTTTTTTTAATTTATCATAATATTGCTTTCAGATACGTTTAATCACCTGCACAAACCAGTACCCATAGTCTCGGTACTCCGTCTCAAAATACCCTAGAGAGATCCCGGCTTTTTTTTATACATTTTTCATTTTTTTTAGAAATTATCATACTGATCGAGCATATCGTACAAAACTAAGTAAATTTTACACGCAGTAAAAAAAAAAAAAAAGTCTGTAATTAAATGTTCGTCCTCGCATCATCGGGAACTATACTATATAGTCTTTTTCCTTCCGATACACATTATGCACAAAAGCGCACTGTAATACACAACTTCATCGTCGCGTGCAGGGTTAGGTAAGTTTTAATTTGAAAACTCGTTGTTTATTTTGCGTCGTATGTTATTACGTCGTTCCTCGAACGAATCGAATCTAATATTAATATCGCGTTCAGAGGCGTTCGGTTTGATGATACATATTTCCTCAACCGACAATTATAGTATACGAATATCGTGTTGTGGCATCGATCACAATAATAATAATAATTGAGTTTCAAGTACTTAATATTACGTTTCTTTGTAGTTGACTATCGATTAAAATTTTTTTTTTATTACTTACTGTTTTGATTCGAAGACTTTTCTCTTTTGTGTGTGTGTGTATTTGATCTTGATAACTCTGTTTAAAAGGTTAATTTGCCTACATCGTTTATGATTCTATCGTCATTTTTCGACGACTATATATAATAGCACAACTCTTTTATAATTGTATACTTACATATGACACGACGGAAGGATTTCGGACTGATTGGACCTCGCCAACCGCGATTTCCGTTGACTTCAATGTTTTCGCTTGCAAGTGCTTGAGCCCACAGTGACATCCCATTTCGGCCGTGATTCATAATACAATTTACTATCGAAGAGTAAAACGTATCATCGTAAATTGAACATTGTGTGCACTTATAGATCTTAATAGACTTGATCAAGGACGTGGATCCACCTTGGACTTCATAATAATTGTTAGTTATTTTACGTTGATGTTAAGTTTAATATTGCCAATGGTTAACTTAACACGATTATTGTTGCGCACTCCTAGTATTAAACATAAACCAGACAAATCTTCCCCATTTTTTTCGACAGTTATTAATACTTTTAAATTTAAAACGATTGTTTCCCGCATGATCGAAGATTAAATATTGACAGCGAGTTGTGGCCAAAACAAAATTATTTCATAAAACAATGACTGATGATGTAGACAAGTTTGAAAATTCTGTTAAAAGATTTTCCAAATTGATTTTACATTCAAATGCGTTTTACTCGTTGTAATATAATAATAATAATTGTAATTTATATTTATTGCTTTTAGAATTATGTACAAACAAACCAATTGAAAAATACGATATAAATTACTGTCACCAAAAGCATAGAGGAGATCAACAGTTCTTATCTAACAAAACACATCATAACCTTAAATTAGATGTGTAAACATTTTAAAGGAATTTTGTATGGTTGATTTTTTTTTGTTTTTAGATCATAACTAGAAAATTGATAAAATTAAAAAAAAAAAAAATTATTATAAAGTACTGTATGGGGCTGAATATCTTTAGAGGGATTGTAATTAAAGATCAGAGCAATTATAATTACCGAGAAGGTAATGATAGAAACATCGTAAAAAATCAAAACATTCCTCGCTCTGCGGCCAGGATCTAAACTATTTGGAAATCTGTGCACTATATTTGTCTCAAATGTTTTAGTTCTAAATTTCAACCAACTACCTTTTACCTATTTATAGGAACACAACAATATTACATGTCAAAATGTGCACACAGTTCTAAAAACAAAAAATTCGATTTTGGTTAATTATACAATAAACATAGAAAATTATAAGTATAAATAAATACATTATGGTTTGAAAAGCATTAATTAATATTTATGGACATTTTAAAACAAAAATCGAATTTGCAAAAAAATTATTAACAATACCCCTTGTATAATAATATGATCTCAGCCAACCGGTAGAACATTTATTAATTACTTCCGTCACATTTGATACAATATGTAGGTACATTATTACACTTTTATTGAAAAAAATAGTAGTTTTAAGGGTCCTGATGACAGTTAATTATTAAGGGGCAGAATTTAGGGAATTTAGACTACTTTTAATGCGTTTAAATCATTGTAATTTCTAAAGTTTAACTGTAAAAGACGGGAAATTCCTGAACCTCTAGTTATCCTATACACACATAAAGGAATGAGGTCTATTTTGTAAAAAATTAGTACAAAGATTTAACACAAACGAGCGGTCACGATTTTACATTAGTTTTTCATTGACCAAATCCCAATCAACATACTCGTACTTATCATTTTAACCATTATACTTAATCGTTTAAAACTATACGTAAATATAATACGTATATTATTTAAGCAAATATAACAACCAAATGCATTTGGTAAACAATATTGTAAAGTGTAAGGAATAAAAAATAAATTTTGATTGTTCATAAAACGATCAAATTCTTCAAACGCACATTACAACACAATATGTCATACAATAATAACAAATATATTTGTCTCGATAATAACATTATTAAATACATTTTAAGCTATAATTTAGAGCGTTTTTTATATTCCACAACATACAAGATTGGAACTATGTTATATAGATATAAATCGCTGGTACATTTCGCTCGCAAAATACAAAAAAAAAAAATCTAAAATATTACACGATTTTTGTATAAAACAATACGTAATAACTACCTATACGTTACATTGTGATGTATAAATTAAATTAATTAAATATTACCACAAAAATTAGGTTTAGTTATAAAGATGGCGTTCAGTTAATAAATTACTAAGTTCTATAATGTTAAATAGACGTTATAAAGGGTTGACCTTAATTCCGATGAATGGAATCGTTGCCAGTAAATAATAATAATAATAATAATAATAAATATAAACATAAACATATTGGTTGCATCGTCTAGCAGACGAAATACTAAAAATAACTAGAAAAAAAAAAAGAACAAAACCAAATGTTTATAGTTACAGAACGTTCTGTAGACAGATTCTTTTAAATTGCCTAAAAAAATAAAAGAAATAATAATAGGAAGGTGTAAATGGAAAGGACGACATTACAGTAGTGGTTTACACGTTAGATGAAAACAATACTTAATAACGGAATTTATCCATTGTAATCTAACATTATGTTATCGGTTTATCACATAAAAAGTACAGCTGTGTCTTGAAAAACTGGCCGGCTCGTTTGTCGATGACCGTTGTGCGTGCAAAGACTGAGGCCAGCAGCAGGCTGTAGCCGGAGCGAATCACCTAGTAGGCATTTGGGCGACTACGCAACATTAATATTATTAGCTCGAATCATTCGGTTTTGCGATACGTTGAGATCAGCTACACCTGCGAAAAAACAAAAAAAAAAAGTCGAGATCAGTCTAGGTTTGACGGGGTGGTAGCGACTGCGCTTTGGGTGGGTCAATAGTTTTGAAGTTGTGGTTTAATCGCATTATTATATATACCTGAAAGCAACGATAAATCATCGCTTTTGAAAATACGATTCTGAGCGAGCTCAGTTGTATAGTTGTATGTTTTGGTAATAACAAATTTAACGATAAAAACTTTTATCAAATCAGTAGGTATCTTTCCTGTTTTAGTATTACGTTAGAGTTTCAGCTTGGCCCGATCTTTATTTTGGATGTTATCGTAATCGATTGAAATTTCAACAGTAAACTCGTTATACTCTTCTTAATGGCATACATAGTCAAACTTTTGAAAATTTGACCGTTATCGTTTTTTACTCCAAAAATAATCGAAATTTCAACAAACGCTTACGAACAAGTACCATCGATTACCTATCTTTTGAGGTATCAAACGTTAGAATCGGAGCATTTTTTCTACTTGAAATCCAAATAGACGTTTAAAAAACACGTTTCCCCCGTAATTATTTGTCCCGCCCATGCACGGCCGCCCGAAATAACAAAAATTTCCATAACTCCCTCAAAAATGATCGAAATCGATTAAAATTTTCGCGGTACACTCGTAAAACTCTTCTCAATGACGTAACATAAATTTCAAGTCGAACGGAGCAATTTAAAAAATTGGGCCGGTTTCGTTTGTTCCTCAGAACTTAAAAAATAATTAAAAAAATTACCAAAAACTCTTCAAATAAAGCGCGATTTAAAATAGAGGTAGATTTACAATAATATTATGATTCAACGACGCCAAAAATTATGATATTATGGTTGGTGTAAGCTCTCTTAAAGAAAACAGATTTATCAAAGGTTTGTTTGACGTACAAAAACAGACGTCATTGAACGGTTATATTAATAGACTTGCATCAAAGATGCTTAAAATTGTTTTGCTGCGGCCATCGCGCCCGATCAATCACAAAGGTTATCCGAAATGTCATCATAATAAATAATAATTTTATAATGTATAGAACACCACACAACTATTAAATATAATATCAAACTAAGTTTTGCATAATAATCAACAGTTCTGACGCGTACACTACGTACGCGCTATAGTAATAATTATTGTACAATTATTATATTTTCGTTTTACACATTTCCATACATTTTAAATTAGCCGTTTGGAAGTGTAACACGGGTTTAAAGAGCGTATTTTATTGAAATTTTTTTGGGTGGCCAGGGGGCAAAACTTATTTAAGGTATAATGATAAAAAGACAGGAAAGAAATAAGTAGTTAAGTTTGATGCCGGGTGAGAAATTGTGTTTGGCGTTACGCTCTGCAGGAGCTGGTCACTTCTTCGGGTGGCACGGTGTTTCGGAAAAGTTGTGGTTCAAACTTATTATTTGATAAGCCATTGCAATCGAAAAAAGCGAGCTCAGTTAACTAGCATCCGTTCTGCGTAAGAACCAAACTCAACAAAAAAAATCAGCTATATAAGTATAAACTCTACTATACCGCCTACCTGAAATACGACTTTTCTAGGTAATCGCCGCCACGCCATACACCTTACTCGTCGACCTCAAATTTACTCTTTTTCCTTTCTTCCTTTTTTTTTTTTTTCACGCAATTGTACTACGTTTACGTTTATGTTACGTTATATAAGATGACAAGATCGCCTCTCCATCAAGGTTTTTAGTCTAAACTTGCGTGTTTTCGGATCGAAATTCGCTCGATTTTTAAAAATTTTAAAAATTGTTTTGAATAACAACAACATCCAATTTAAATCGTGTACCCTAAATTATTTGCGTTATTATGTGCATTGATCAGAACACTCCGCCACTCGAAAACAGTCGAATTTAGTGATGGTCCAATTTTCGTGGTTTTCCGCAGATAATATAAGTCAAAAATTAATCAAAATGTGTTTCAAATAAAATATATTTGAGTACCGAAATCCAAACTCTTTTATGGTACTCAACGGAAAGATCGGAACCGCCGCCGTAATAGTGATTACAAACGTCAAAATTTCAAGCCGATCTCCGGAAACGGTCAAAACATTTTTTTGGTTTTTTGGACATCAATCAAAAACAAATAAATAATCAAGTAAGGTACAATCTGAGTCCACTCTATCTGAACTTTTTTTGCGCCAAGATATTTTTCGATTTGACCGTCAATCATTGTAAAAACGATACATTATGCGCTCGGAATCTAAAAAATAGCCTATGGTTGATTTTGTAACGATATAATTATGGCAAAACATCAGCTGTTGATATATTAAATATGTGTTTATTAATTATCTATACAGCGTAAAATACGTGAAATCCGTAGCTACAGCTTATGAGCCTATATTATAGGCCCTATAAGACTATGAAAAACGAAAAAAAAAAAAATAATTATACAAAATACGCCCTTGGGTGTAATAGTGTTTGAATAACTAGTTTTTAAACAAACAAGTAAGAGCGTCGCCGTTTCTCGAGAGATATCGATTTGTGCGTCCCACTTGACGCAGATAATAATAATGTAGGACGTCGTACTGCACCACAAGAGTTGGTTGGGGGATTGGAAACGTCGATATTTTTTCTCCGCGTGTCACATACCGTAAATGATGAGAATTTAGACTTACTACACCGCCATTCGCTCTAATTTAGTGACGATTCTGAAAACTGATTTGAATTCGCTGGTATACGTGACGTCTCGATCAATTTTTTTTTTCCTGTGAACAACCTTAGGGGTATGCTCCGATTTTTAAATGAAAATTTTGATTCGTTTAATTTACCCACCCAAAGCGTGGCCGCTACTCCGTCAAACCTAGAGTGATCCCGGATTTCTTTCGCAAAAACTAAAACAGTTTTGAATCCGATTGGTTGGGGAACAAAATAAATCGAAAATAACACGTTCGATCGAAAGAAGACGTAGAGACGGAATAAACTTTCAGAATCGCCTCCCCGCGTTCCTATATAATTTGCGTGTGATGGACGGAGAAAGAAATAAAAATCGACGCTTCGAATGTCCCCACCCCTCTGGCACACGGAAAAACACATATCACGTAAAAACATTCTGCCGATACCAAGTTCTCAACAGTATCGAAGAGACGGATCTAAACGTTTTTTCATACTTTGCGCAATTAAATCCCGCACGAAAATTCAAGGATTTAAAAAAAAACATATTATGCAAACTGGAAAAGTACCTAATAATCGACTAACGAATTCATATCGGTATTCCGAATTCTATAATTTAATATTTCACGATTTCGTCAACAATTTTAACACGAAATATTTCAAATACTAGTATAATACAAACGCTAAAGCGATTTTAATATTACAGTATGCCTAAGTGGAGGGACCCCTTGAATCCGCCCCATCCTATATAATATAAATCACTGTACTATCGTCAAATTATCAAATTCAGCGCTACCGGATTCGGGGATTTTTCCCTATTCTGTGGATGATGTTTAATTAAGGTACAATGAGGAAAAAAAGGAGTTTAAACAACGATTTTCGAATTACTGCGGGAAATCCGGAGATTTTTTTAATTTTCTGGTTGGAAATCCGAGGATTTTTTGATAAACATCAACCGTCGTGCTAAATGGCCTCGCTAAATATGGAAACAAGACTGACAGTGGTGTGTAAGGTTCTAAGGTTTTTTGGCCACATCGTAAGAAGAGATGAGCCTGCCGATGATCAAAGGATAAAAATAGATGGGGAAATAGAGCCGTGGGAGAACACGTTGGATAGACCACGGATCGGTACCATCTCTAG
>CM029358.1:32000636-32064681 GCA_017140985.1 Hormaphis cornu
TGACGTGACCTTTGGAGGGGGGGGGGGTCGCGGCTTTGTGACAAAGTGTGACATGGGGGAGGGGGGGGGGTCCAAAAAACCCCAAAATTGCGTGACGTATTTTATGGACGACCCCTTACAGTATGCCTAAGTGGAGGGACCCCTTGAATCCGCCCCATCCTAAATAATATAAATTACTATACTATCGTCGAATTATCAAATTCAGCGCTACCGGATTCGGGGATTTTTCCCTATTCTGTGGATGATGTTTAATTAAGGTACAATGAGGAAAAAAAGGAGTTTAAAGGATTTTAACAATGATTTTCGAATTACTGCGGGAAATCCGGAGATTTTTTGATTTTCTGGTTGGAAATCCGAGGATTTTTTGATAAACATCAACCGTCGTGCTAAATGGCCTCGCTAAATATGGAAACAAGACTGACAGTGGTGTGTAAGGTTCTAAGGTTTTTTGGCCACATCGTAAGAAGAGATGAGCCTGCTGATGATCAAAGGATAAAAATAGATGGGGAAATAGAGCCGTGGGAGAACACGTTGGATAGACCACGGATCGGTACCATCTCTAGCTATCCCCTGGAAGAAGATATTCGATCGGCAGAAAACGGAAGAGCTTTGGAACAAGATTATTGCCACAGAGGGGTCACCGCCGAGCTTCCGTTTTCGGAAGATGGACTCGAGGACAGGATGAACCGACAAGGAAATCTGGCGATTCGTAAGTGAAAAAAACGAAATGATTCATCTGGCGGTCGTGTAACGTCAATGCGCGATCGAATCAAACACGGGAAACTCACCATATTATATTATTATGTTTCATGTGTCCGCGAACAACAATAATAATACACGTCGATCACTCGTATCGATCATCGCCGTCTTCGTAGAACGCGGCGTTGGCGGGACAGTAATACGTGGTCATCACGTAAACGGCAGCCTCGTACGTGGCCATCATGATGGCCGTGTTGGGTATTTGCCTGATCAGCTGCGTGGTCAGACCGCGGTACAGTCCCCTGGCGCCCTCTTCGCCGTAAACGGTGAACAGCGTCTGGAAGAAGCTACGGTACTTGGTGCCTTCTTCGCGGAGCCGGGTTCTAGCGACTTCTGTAACAAAAAATATACACGCCGGTAAGAACTCGGAAGAAGCTATTTTGTCCGGATAATAGATTACGCACGACAAAAGCCGTTCTGTACGGTAAAACAACGCGACGGAAAGTGCAACTGTTAGGGGAAAAAAAGCCGGGATGGTAGGTCGCGTGGGTAGTGTGACGGAGTAGCAGCGACTACACACGCTTTGGGAGTTGTGGTGGTGTAACTGTACTATTCGAAAAAACGATTGTCATAATACGCGCAATAACAGCGGATTTACCGTGAGGGTAGGCGATGCACGAAGCGACAGTCTTAGAAATGGCGCCGGCCATCATGAATTCAAGAAAGTCTTTGGAAGACTTGCTGTTGTCCTCCGATTCCTTAAGTCCAACGCGGGCAGCTATCAGTCTCGCTTTGATTGCTTCGTAAATGACAAAGTGCACGACAGTTTCGGATATTCCGAAGTACGAAGCTGTGATACCCTTGTAGAATCCTTTGATGCCCTGCGCACACGATGCACGGGTTAGTACAACAGGTTAATACGGCGTTATGTCCGCGCGAGAATGATCGCACAGAGAGGAGCAGTATCAGCAGAACGGACTGCGCGGACGTGCTTACCCCTGTCCGATATATCCTTCTGATACATTGACCGGCGGTGAGTCTTTTGCCGTTCTTGTTCGAGTCCAACTGCAGTCTAGTTTTAACTAGCCAAATAGGATTGGTCGCTGAACACGAGGCAAAACCTAAAAACGAATCGTTTTGTGAAAATCAGTGTTGTTCGCAAACGCCCATAATACATAATATCCATTACAGGGCGGAGGGAGAGGGGCATGTGGTCTTCCGTAGACTGAAGAAAAAAACTAATTTCTAATTTTTTACGTTCCTACGTGGATTACGAACATTACAGCTGTGTCTAACGGTAAATTTCGCCTTGCAAAAGTATATAATATTAGGTATGCAATTTGATTAGCAGCGATGAGCGTCGCGACTTTGTAAAAATCACTTGCTTTTCGCAAAGCATGTCGTTGATCATACGTGAAATGTTTGTTTCGGTTGATTTTCAAAATATCAATATCGATTATAAACTGGGCTACGCGTCGAATGTCACTTGGATGTATAGTGTTGTATTGCAGCGAACGCGTGATTATCGGAAAATTCGCAAAATTCTTATCACCGGGACGTGTGCCGGCCAGACGCCGTGTACGCGCAGTATTACGTTTTAACACAAAACAAAATATTGTTTACTCTCAAGTTTCTATTTTTAATACCTAATAAAATACTCAAGCGTGTATCTCTCGTGCTGTATTCCTACTGTATAGATAGATAGATAAGATTAACAATGATACGAAACGAACATAATAAATTAATATTAATAACTTCAGGCTACGGCGATCCTTCGTTCGCCGTAAAAACAACAACAACAACAACAACAACAACAATAAAAAAAATATCTCTTTTTTTTGAGTGCGAACAACACTATAAAATATAATCGCGGTTACATGTATAATTCATATTTATTCGAAGATAGCAGAAATAAACGCATAATATAATATAATAACTGTATCAAACATTTTATTTGAACAACAAGAAAACAAAGCGGAATACATTATAATTTAAGTACCACTGACTAACATATTAAATTGTGTACGCATGATTGTTAGTGAAATTTAACAATAGATCGATTTAGTTCACAAATAGTTTTATAACATACAGGGAAAATTAGACGTATTATTATACCGTAACAAATCTAGCTTAAAAAAAAAAAAAAAAAATCTAGTTTTTACGTTACGGACATAATTCAACTGAAAATCCATCGTATATACACACCATTAAGATGTAAAGTATTTTACATTGCGATAATTTTTGTAATTTTGAGTTGTAAAACGTAATTTAAAAATCTAATATTTGATATGTGTGATATTCGAGTAGCTTATAAATAGGAGTGATGAAAATTATTACGTATGTTCTAAATGAAGTAAAATAATATAGGTTAACATTGTGTGATTTAATAGTTTTTATGAATTATTAGATCAAATTATTATAGCATTGAATAGGTAGCAAATTTAAAAAAAATTCATGTTACAACGTTATACACACAGTATTTATATTATATGATATTCATTCTCTAAGAAAATATTGTTTACGTCATATATAATGCGTACTATAAATATTTGTTTACAGCTATTATAATTGGCGGTAACAATAACAAAATTGGCATTAAAACATTTAATGGGATTTTATACTTAAGATTCCATAGGTGTCGACGTGAACTGCCTATGTCACCAAAGTGCGTAAAAAGTTAAGTTTTAACCGAATATTTGACTAATTAATTACCATTATTAATACGTGACAAACAAGTATAGTAGTAAGTATGAAACAAACAAGTATAATAACACTATATCTACTTCATTGGCATTAAAAACGATATAATACAAACTATAGGTATACTTGGCTACGTGCAAAATATTTGTGTTTTTTTTTTGTTAAAAGCATAAAGATTATAGTATTTGTCATGACCAAAGTTGTATCAGTTGTTATTATTTCGTTATATGTATTATCTTAATATGTTGAGTTAATATAACTTAATACTCGTTACACAATGCTAAGTACAACATAATACACCTATTTTTTTTTTCAAATTATAGTATATAATATTATAACATTAGCTGCGTCGAAATAATCATCATGCATAAATCTAACGCGAAACAAGTAAATCAATTGTACTTAAACGATTTTTACTGCAATATATTATATTTTCGTCTTTGCTACAACGAGTTTGTTTTTATAACGATTTCAATAAAACCGCGAGTTTTTTACACATCGTACTTTAAAAGGACGTTGATTAACGTGCCAATTATTAAAACGTAAACTTCAAAACGAATGAATATAAAAATGAAATTTAAGTATCTATAAGCCATTCAAATCGAACTGACCGCAACGGTCTTATGAGATTCAAACGATTTGCATACTAAATGTTTTTCCAAAAACTTTTCAAACAGCATTTTACGCCCCGTTGTTTTGGTATAATTTCTAAAAAAGTTTTATACGTATCAAAAATACAACAAATTAAAATACTAATAAGGTATAGATAAATATGAAAAAGTACATGTGCATATTTTAAACGATCCGCCTTTTTTTTAATGCAAATTTAAAAATTAAATAAAAAAAAAAAATTCAATTTTTTTTTTGTATATTCTAACTAGTTAAACATTTTCTATTTTTATACAAATATATTAGTGTTATAAGTACGAGTTTACGTTTATCTTACCTATATTATAGTCTATAATGGGCCGAATCGCGATTTATGCAAAAGCTCTCTTAATAAATGATAATGAAAAAAAATTGTTTAAAATTTGAGGCTGAAACGAAATTTTCTACACACCGATTTTGTACACGAAAGTATAGTATCCGCTAATTTCATTTTTCAAATAACAGGCTCTACTAAATTTTAAAAATTAAATTGATGTTTTATCGATTGCCCCGACGGATGCAGAATATATGATACTTCTGAGACGTCGAAATCGATTCGACGATGTTTTACGAGTCTATTGAGGTAAACACACAAAAGGTCATCCTGTAACTATCTACGAAAATCACAACGAAAAAATTAAAACGTTTTCTGCACATAGTAGTCTATATACAACTGTCTACTATTGTATCGCATACAACGGTCATATTATATAACGACAAATCACTTCTGAGATTTAACAAAACTTAAAAAGTTTTTTCTTTAAAAAAATCGACACATATTTACCAGTCATGCAAACACCACACGATACTCACGGTCGTGAAAAAATAATACCAGTACTTATTTTTCACTATTTTACAATAGTATATTTTCAATATACTATTGTATCGTTACGCGTAATAAATAGAGGCTACTAAACAATGAAATAAAAATAAAAAACTAACTTTTTAACTATACAAGCACTTGAAAAACAATCCATCAGAATAAGCCAATAAAAAACGTTGTTGTAATAAGTTAACAGAGAATAGTTTTAGTAAAAATAAAAGTCTTGAACATCATGAAAAAGACATAAGAAAGTAAATGACAGCAGCATTGTCATGAGAAACAATTTAATTTAATGACTAATTCGAGAATATATATATATATAGGTACTCTCCAATTAATATACTATTACAAATAAATTCGTGTATGTTAAGACACATTAATTAATTGTTATAAAAAAATTTTTAACTTTTAAAGAATACAAAACAATTATTATGAATGATTCAGTGAATGCGGTGTTATGATTTGTAGGAATATACTATAGAATAAATTATATTAAGCTTTCATTACCTAATCGAAAAACAACGGTACCCATCGATTACACGTTATAAATTATCTTAATAAAATATATCAAGCATTTAAAATTCAATATTTAAAAGGTCGATATTTATTGTAATTAATCGTACTTATCATAATTGTTTAATTTTTTTATCGATTACCAGTATAGCATAGTCAATGGCTTCATTTTAATAGTACAAGTAGGTAGGTATATTTACACAGATTCACAGCGAAGAACGTATTGTTTTTACAATGATGTTTTTTTTGTTCCTGTCAACAACTTTTTGGGTAGAAGGAATGCTCAGATTTTTAAAGTCAGTAACTCTACTGATAGAGACTCACGGACTCTGGTGGTACTTTGGTTGTAACTTTTTTTCGAAATTTCGCCTACTTATAACTCAAGAATAAAAAAAAAAAAAATTGTGAATTTTGGAGAATTTTACGGCGAAAAGATTGAAACTTTTGTGATGAAGTTTTCGTTCGGAACAAATGCTCCAATTTTTAAAGTTAGTAACTTTTCTGATAGGTTTATTGATTACGGCGATATTTCGGTCCTAGAACTTTTTAAGATTTGCCTACTTTTAGAGTGACACGCCCAAAACCAAATACAAATTAAGAATTTTACCGCAAAAATTTGAAATTTTCAGGTTTGTGATGACGTGTTTTCGTGCATAAATTATACATGTGATTTCAAATAAATTTTTGAATTTCACACATTTTGCGAGTCCAAAAACACACAAAAGTCTACGCTAAAAAGCCCGCTGGAGTGGCGAGTCCAAATGTTGAAACCGATAAATAATACCGTTATAAACCGTATAAAAATTTTCACACGTTATTTAAATTTATACGTTTTTTTTTTTTAAACGCGTATACGAATTTCGTTGTTTTTGAACCGTTTTTAATTGTTCAGTCGTTACCAGGACGTATATACTAGACTGATCTCGCTCAGAATCGTTTTTTTTTTCGAAGGAAATTGATTTATCGTTGCTTTCAATAGTAGTAAACACGTAGTATTTTGCGTTTAAACCACAATCTTCAAACCGGCGAAACCCACCCACCCAAAGCGTACCCCGTGTCAAACTACCCCCGCGTCGCGACCAAGACCCGGCTTTTTTTTTTAATTACAAAATATTCAATTACAGAGTTGTGAATAGGGCGAGCATATTTTTTATGCACTTGAAAAAACGTCTGTTATTAATACGGTATAAAACGTTGTACGGTCGCAATGTAAGATTTTTACGTATCTTCGAATACGCGCGTGGAAAGAAAATTATCGACGTGAGAAACGTTATTTGTTTATATTACACCAGCGCGCACTTGTTTCGCAATACGCACGTCTGCAGTATTATTGTGGTTTCTTCATTTTTTCCTATCCTACTCTCCGTCGTTTCCAACGAAAAAGAGTGAGAAAAACCGATGCGAACACCGAAAAACAGAAAAATCGACGGCCAAACGACGGGCCTACGTGATCGAAGTAACGTGCGCGGAGAGAGAGAGAAAATTATATTTTTGTTTAACGCGTTCCCGCCGGACTGGCGGGGGGGGCGGTTCGAGGACGAGAGCGCGCGCGCGACGGCGGCGGCGGCGGCGGCGGAGAGGAACCGTCGAGTGGTGAGAGCGCGCGCGCGCGCGCGACAATAACAACAACAACAACAACAACATCGAAAAAATCGGTCGTCGTCGTCGTCGGTAGACGGAACGAGGCCGCCGCCGCCGCCGCCGCCGACGGGTTTCGGGAAAAACAATTTTTAAACGCAGAACGGACGCGAATATCGTGCGGCAACAAAACGCCGCGACCGTACAGGATGATCCTCGAGGGTTTGGATTTTTTTTTTTAAATACACATTGTGGTTTTGTTATGCGTCTTAATACATCTTTGAATGTATTACATCAAAACTGAATATACACGTTTGAGGGATAGGAGAAACAAGGCCCCAATCGTTTGTGTACTCGAAAACCGTCGGAAATTATAACAGTCGATAAAAAACGTGTTAAAAAAAATATGCAGTTCCGCGCGATTTTTGTTTTTTTTCAAAATACGTGTTTTTGTACACGGTCGTCAAACTTCCTAAACAACCTAACTACATTCATTTATTTGGTAAAATAAACCAAAATTTTTTTTTTATTACGTTTGTGTAGGTCCTTTTTGTGTTTTTGTCGTCAACCGCGAAAAACGTGTGACCCACACACTCCCATCCACCAGAGGACCGAACTTTTACCACGCGGGATAAACTCAAAATAATAATCTTAAGAGAGGCAAATTCATAAAATTATTTTTATACGCAACACCGCCAAAGGTATAAATATTAATATTTAATCTATACTATGCAAACACGATCATGAAATATACATATAACAATATACGTAAGTGGCCAAAATGTTTAAAAAAATATAAATATGAATAGAATACGCATATAAAAATAGATTGCGACATATTTTCGTTTTTTAGATCGACGAATGCGCTGACGTTATGTCAGAAATTATTACGATTCATACGGTTTTTATACAACACACGATTGTAGGTCGATTAAGTTTATTTATATTATGTACACCGCGAGTGAAATAATAATAATATAAATACGAAAATGCGTTTTTTTGTTTGTTTACCATCCTAATATATGATATTTATTGGGAATTAATTATTATTTTTTTTTTTTCGAAATAATACGACCTGTGCACAAACGACGGGGTGAATGACGTCCGTATTATATCGAAATAAACACATTATCAACTGCCAACTAGAATTTCTTGTATTAGTTGTAACGCAATTCACTTCATATGACGTCCATATAATAATAATATCGAAAACTACTTTATCTAATACATATTGATTAAAACCTTTTCAATTATTTATAGATACGCGAAACTCGTGTTATGCGTCACGTGCAGCATTATTAGCATAAATAAATGTCCACAAAAAAACATTATATATATTACACAATCGTTTGAAGATATTTAAAATATTGAATATTTTTTTTTTTTTGCTTAAATGATTCAGTATACCTATTAAATATGGGCTCACAATAACCCCAAAGAATATAAAATTTGCATTTATTTTTTTGGTCAGTTACCTGCACAGTTTAAAAATCGAAATGTTACATTTCCCACTAGTTTAAGTTGTGTACAGTCAGAAGTCTTTAACTTTAAGTGTACATACTGCTTGATAAACTGTCGTTGGCCAGTTTTTTTTTTTCAAATTATTAGTGTTTAAATTGTTGATCTCGTTGTTGAAAATTGAATTTTATTGTTAATTTTTCTTTAAATGATCAAAAAAAAAAAAAAAAAAACTCAACGTCAGTATACTGCAGGTAATACTGTTCCAAATCAATTATCAAAACAAAAATGTGTTAATAATATTGTTTCATTTGTGAAAGAACCAAGATTCCCTATTAAGATCGCGGAATTCGATAGTAACTTAATCGAATATTCCCCTTAAACTCAAATTATATAAGTACTTTGAGAATGAAAAAGTGTATAAAAATTAAATAAAAACAAAATTCATTTTTGTGTCAGTTAACTAATATTATGGTTACATACTTATCGAATGTCATGCCGTTTTATAAAATAAACTGCTACGTTAATATATATATTATAAATGTTATACTTAATAAACCGAATCTTTCCATGAATATCAGATTAAGTAACTATAATTAATAATACTGAAACTTCTAAAACATTCATATCGATAATGTGTTAAACAAATATACAAATTCATAACTACTATAAAAATCCTCTAATAAATACCACATTATCACCCGTACGATTCCCGACTGCAATCCCCAATAAATGTATCGTAATAGTGTTTTTTCACTTTTTAATCGATATTTTAAGTATTGATTGTTTTTCTCCATGAAATTTTTTTTTCCATCGCTAAATGTATTATATTGGCTTTTTCAAAAAGCGAATACTAATAATATTTAATTAAAATTGTTTATTACCTACAGGTAGTTACGTAATTTGAACGCATAATTCACGATTTTATTTATGATATACACAGTACCATAATATACTGACTAAAATTAAATTTTATGTTAGTTACGTTAAGCTGGACGTAAAACTAGGAAATCGCGCAAATAAACGAGGGTCACTTTTGGATTTGCACAATTTACGATAATCAATAATTCTACTGAAGTTACTGCTGCGCATAAGAGTGTATAATATTCTTTGTTTCCCGAGTAAGGGAATAATACAAAATACAATATGCAGGACACACCTCAAAAACGCACTTATAAATGTATAAATATTCAGGTAGGTATTTGGATTTCAAATTCGTGTTATTTTGACTATTGAAAAAAAAAAAAAAACCATATAAATTATAACGACATCCCTTCGGAATAGATCGGCATATGTTTTTGATTATACGCTTCACTAAAACATATTTTTACCTGCAAAAGACGCCGATAGTACGTGTACAATCGGTGTGTCCGGATTAAGTACGGTGTTGAAAAACTTTTTGGACTGTGAGTAAGCCCCGAAGTATATGGCTCTGGACGGAGCGACGCCCACGATGTTGGGCACCAGTCCTTTGAACAGAGCCTTTGGACCTTCGGTTTTTACTATGTGCCTAAAAAAAGACAGAAAAAAAAATGCCAACTGGATGAGTAAAGAAGAAAAATACCTTGGTGTACTTAATAAACGGAAAGTTATTGACTATTTTTGTTTATCACTATATACAATACGGCAGTTTGTTAAATGATAATAATTCATTACAGAACAGGATAAAAAAAAAACCAAAGTTTTAGATTTTTATTAAGTATAACTACTGATCACATGAAACTTGCCTAAACTAATAAATATAGATGAACGATATATAATTCATTATTGTTTTCAAGAATACACCTAAATAGGTAATAGGTATTAGGCTGACTAAATGGATTTTATTATCATGATCCAAAATTATTTTATTATATTTGCTAAGATTAATACACAAAGATTACCGTAAGTATAAACACAATTATACGGTATAAGTATTTACTTTTGATCTAAAGTACATACTTTTATAGCTGTATTAATTATACATCAATAAAAATTTTTTTTTTTAAAATACTGGAATATAATGAAGTTATTAGTTTGTCATTAATGTAAAATTAATTATTTATGATAGATATAACGATTTAATAATTTAAATACGTCATGAGATTTTATTGTAATTGTACCGGTTAGGTAATATACATCAATAGATAATTGTCGTATTTGTTTACGTCAGCAAAAAATGTTTTCATGTTAGGTTCAAATACTTTCCACACACTCTATAATGTATATTTAGACTTGTAATTGTAGTTGTTTGTTACTTATTTGACTAACTTTAAACCAAATTGTTATAGTAGGTATGCATTTTTAATTATAATATTTTTTTTTTTTGTCATAATTTATATTTGATATATTTTTTGCATACAATTTTTGTATCGAATTTAAAAGTTCCATATAACCCAAGATGGTATTTAAAGATGGCATTATATTATTATATTTTTAAATAATGATCCGAAATCCAAATTTTCGCAGTACCTACCTATAACTTAGTAAAATCTGTATAATGTTCGATTGAGAATCTCCAAACCTTAGTACAATCTAAACACATTTTTTCTACTAGGTTAAAAAATTTCAAAAATTTAATTATTTGAACGTTTTTACATTGAAATTGTTTCGTTATATTATTTTTTTAAAAATCATTATTTTAAAAATTAATCAATTAATTGAAATTCATACAATTAGTTGGACGAATAAGTTCGATCGTGATAAAAATTTCCAAAAACGTTGTCTCTTTATACGAGTTAAATACAAAACTTTGAAATTTACAATTTAATGAGTATGTACAACTCTCAGTTCGATCATTACGGATATTATTGAATTCAAATTTTTAACCAACCCAAAATAGTGACTATATTCGTCTATATATTACTCATTGCACAACAGTGACATGGAACTGTTTTTTTTTTTTTTTTTCAATCATGAAATATTTCATGCGATATTTCATTGAAATATTTTAAAACTTTATATTTCGTGAAATTTTTGAACACTACATAGGTAGTGTCTATAATAGCGTTAATTAAACATTTAAAAATAAAATAACAAAACCTAAATGCACAGTAAATAATAATAATGAATTTCAATGACTTTTTTCTTTCACTAATATTTATTTCTACACGACTATCAATGGCGTATGCAGGATTTTCTTTTTTTTTTTTTGAGAGAGGCTGATGTTGAAAAATCACCTGGTCCACCATTGATTCGCCCGTTCATAGTATATATTTAGTAGGGAAAAAGAGAATTAGCTCTAAAAAAAATTAAGCATTCCTTCTCCTCCAAAAATTTTTTTTTTAATACACGGTCGGTGGCGGCGGCAGTGTCTTGATATATAATACCGCTTACCTACTTTTTATAATAAAAC
Source organism: Hormaphis cornu (assembly GCA_017140985.1). Lineage (NCBI taxonomy): Eukaryota > Metazoa > Arthropoda > Insecta > Hemiptera > Hormaphididae > Hormaphis > Hormaphis cornu. Next base: position 32,012,390 of record CM029358.1, read on the forward strand.
AAAATATAATTCTCAGATAGTTACTGTACAATTATTATGGTAAGTACACTAAAAAGTACTTTGTTACTGGCCGATGTACCGGAAAATACTAAGTACATAGTTTTTAAATGGAAAATTTTTATTCATCTGAAATTTCGGCATGGGGTCCGCCACTGATTTACTCATAAAACGCGATTTAACGGGCTAAGTAACAAAACATTATTAAGTTAATATAATTATAACCAATAACTACAATTAGTTGAAAAATATATACGAGATTAGGAAAACCTCGAGTCGCGATGGTCAACAAACCGTCGAGCTGACTATACGAAACGTATTTTCTTATCAACCGTATCATATCATTGATTTTGTATAGTATAGAGTTAATCCATGTGCTATAGCAATTTTTGACGATCGATCGTGAACGCTTATGGGGAGAGCTAGTGGCGTCAGCTTTTAAACCCCGTTATAGTACAACGATATTGAAATAAATTAAAATTGTATTTTCACAGTTTTAGCAACAAAAAAAAAAAAAAAACTACTGAACGAACACAGCAAAATCTCTATCGCATTGAAATCGGACGGACTGAAAGCGTATATTTGATCGGTCGCCAAAAACTACTATAATATATATAGCATATGGCTTATCTGTTTGTTTTCTAATAATCAAATGGCGTTATACTGTTATGCGACTCGTGAATAAATTGAAACATTTACAGCGTTCCATAATAATATGATGATGATTATATGAACCCCGGCCGTAGTATTGAACAGAGACGAAAGATAAAATTCTCGTGACAAAATTTTTTAGAAAACCAGCCTATACCCGAACGAAATACGTAGTGACCTACATTATATTTACTCCGTAGAAACCAACTGCGCACGAATGAGTAATAAACTAAATAAAATAAAAATAAGCCGATGATTAATTTGTTTACGAGACATTCGTAGTGGGTATAGTACCGTTAGGCGATAGTATTAAATTCATTGCGCCGGTCAGAGCAAGCAACACACACGACGAGACCAATAATTATAAACAATTATTATTGTTAAGCCCGCAGTATAAATCGACGAGGAGAAAAAAAAAAACACAAAAAATCAACGCGAGCACGCGGTTATGATGTCAACAAACCCGCCGAAAACAATAAACACACCGTGCAAACATAATAATAATTCTCTTATACGTCCTTGCGTAATTACACTTCACCGACAGTGACGACGGTGTAAGTTCTTTCATTACGTTAGCCGAAAATAGTGACTACTACTTAGTTTAAAAAACACATTTCGAAATAAGTTACAATATTTTGAGAGGAAAAAAAAAAAAAAATTTTCGAAATTTTTTAACCTACGCGATAACGAAAATCATACATGTTGTTATTGTATTAGTTTTTGGACTACCTGTAAAACGCATATTAACGACAAAAATGCACAACTTTTACGATTTCAAAACCCTTAAAGACGCTGTAAAATTAGTTCTTGTTTCACGAATATAATTTATATAAGTATATAGAAATGCATCTTTTATACAACGTAAAAAATTAATTTGAAGTAGTTTGAAGCGTTTATCTGGAAATTTCGACTTTATCGGTTTCGGAACACAACCGAGAAGCAAAAAAAATTAAAAAAAAAAACGCTTTAACCAAAGTTAACCACAGAGGCCTGTTTAGGCTGAAAAAAATTGGTCCGACCAAAATACTAAGCCGTAAGACCGACTCTATCCAGTACGATACGAAAATCCGAAATTTAACCCGACCCGGTACTGTACCATAATCTCGGGCCCCTGTACATTAAAGGAAATCATATATCCTTATATAAAGATCGGAGCAAAAGAGTACTCAAAAAAGTGTTGACAGAAAAAGAACATCATTATGTATACATTTTTTACTCCTAGCTACACGCTGAAGAACACAAAAGTACACTATGGTACGTGGAAGAGAAAATCGGACGAGAATACAGATAAAAATGCGAGAAAACCAAATAGAACAAGTACAGATGAATTTACACGTACCTGGGAAGTGCAATCATCATGGAAGAAACAGAATTGAAATAATAAGACGCAGAACCGAAATAGCCTTTAAAAACAAGAAAACTATACTAAAAACAAGAAAAAATCTATAATACGGGTGTGAAACCTGGACGATAGCAGTGGAAGAACTAAGAAGACTTGCGCCGAGGTGTATTTAAAACGTGGTGCTATAAGGGAATGTTAAGGATAAGTTGGATGGACGGATAGTAACCGACGAAGAAGTACTGCAGGAGGAAGATATTCTTAGTTGTTATGGAAAAGTATGGACAAAACGAATGGATTGGCCGTATATATATATTGAGACACGAAGGATCGATTATACAGAAGGAAAGAACCTGCATATGGGAAGGCCAAGAATTCAACAAAGGACCAAATAATATTGTGTGACTCGTATAAATGAAAGCGGATAGAGAAGGCAAACCAATGTACGGATTGAAACCGCGTATGTAGATACACTCGGAAACGAAAAATCCATTGTCGAATCCAGCCGTTTCAAAACATAGTTTTCGCGAGACTTGAAAAAACGTTGTAGTGTTTTACGTGAGAACATAAAAAAAAAAACCGAAAGTGCAGATTATAAGTGTTTTCTAACTTTCCACCCTGTGCTGTTAAGCAGTTTTCTTCGCGCCACACGGTCGCAGTGCGCGGCGAGACGTGTGAACGATCACGTTCGCGTGTTTTCGATGGATTTAATAATTCGTAACGACGATTGTTGTTGTTTTTGTATAATGTTGCCGTTTTCGTGCGAAACCGAAATCGATTAGCAGAGTTCGAGCAACTCGTCGACTCGTAAACAAAGGTAAAAATGATGATTTTTTTCTCTCTCGCTCTCATAAGGTCACGCTGACGCTGCCGAAGGACAACCAGGTTGGAGAAACGGCAGGTAAACACACGCACGTAGACGGTCGTCTCTCGAGACTACGGTAGAGACGACGCAGGAAAACAACAAACGATGCACCGCGGATTACTGCGCAGTTTACACATGCGGGTTAGGCACACGCGCGAGTCGCATTAAGGCTTGTTCACACACACTCGATCGCGTCGTTTTCATTTCAATTTTAACTTTATAACAGATTTCAAAAAAGGTGGTACTTCGTGTGTGGGCATTTTTTTTTTTTCTTTCCTTTTTTACGTTTATCGATTACTCCGCCAATTGTTTCCACGATGATTTTTCTTTGACAAGGTGGTGTCCCCCGTGTAAATTCGATCGAAATATAAAATATTGTGGCATTTTTGAAAAAATTGTCAAGAAAAATCGCGATGTTCGGTATGTGTCGTCGCGAGAAAACATAAAAAAAATAATAAAACCGATTTGAAAAAAAAAAAAAAAGCACTAAAAAGTACGGTATAAGAAGATAATCAAATTGAAAAGAAAAAAAATAAAGTTATTTAGTTATTTTTGAGTCGGTTATCGGTGCGAGTATACACGTGATGAGAAAAGACGGCACATATTCAATTAAACGTGTTGGACGACAGCACAAGCTCCAAAAAAAAGTGACAACATTTTTTTTCTTTTTTTAAGTAGGTTTTCTTTTTTTTTCTTTTGTTACTCTTTTCACCGTAGAGGTTAAATTTTTTCAAATTGTCCCGTGTTTAATTTAATAGCCGCACAATTAACAATAACAGTACCAGCTACATTTATAAGTATAAAATCACAGATGCTATTTCGGGGGATGTCGGTTTTAATTCTAGTCACTCAAATTTCTCCCTGGCATTATATAAATAACAAACTGCTGATTTAATTTTGGTTCGCGGATGTAAGCGGTGGTGAATTTCGTGGAGAACTACATAAGAGCCTCGACACGAACAACAAATCATTTTGCGAATAAAACGAGAGTCTTGAAAATGTTGAACTTCTACAACTAATTCAATCGTACAAGTATAGGCTTAACCCTTTAATATCAATTATTTCAATAAATCACATTAGGTATATTTCTTATCTACGACAAAATTTAATGTACGTGACATTATCCATAATGTTGTACAATTTAAATTAACTTTTAATTTTAATATTTTTATTTTAAAACGTTCGTTGTAGTAAAATTCTTAAATTTTACTAAAAACAATAAAGCGCGGAGAGTAATTTAGAACTTTTTTTTTATTGCACTATTTGTTTTGTAATGCGATTTAAGACGACGAACGGAGCGTATAGGAGCATCTGCAATTACTATAGGTGGGGTGTACTTAAAAAACAATGTATTTGTTTAAATTTTTCAAGACCAAAGACGTAACGTATATTTTTGAAAATCCTTTCTTGACGAACGGATGCACTTAGATGCACGTGGAACGTACAAAAAAGAACACGGATAAATGTTCGTGAATCGGAACCACTTTTACCAAAACGTCAGTCAAAATCAATACGTCAAAAAGCGATTATTTTTAAACTACGGACGTTTTGTCGGGTAAAAATATATTTCACTTTTTGAATGGTATTCGAAAAAAAAAAATAAAGTATTAAATTCCTAACAGTTTGGAATAGTATGGTGGTTATTTTTGACAATTTATTTCATAATGTTAGACGCAAAGTAAACAACAAAATGGTTGAAAATAATAATAATAAACAGTTAGAGGTAAATTTGTTTTAAACACGACACGTGTGTGAACAAGTCTTTCGTCTCCTCGCAAGACGACCAGCTGCCGGGACAACGTGGATTCAACGTGGGGGAAGAAGTTTGACCATAATAAATACAAAAAAACGAGCATACGTGATCGTGGTCGCGTCTACTTTCCGACGCACGTAAAGAAATAACACCAAAAAAAAATATTATATATTTCAATTATCGGTTTTTACTGGGTATTCGTTTTTTAAACCGGGCTATTTTTCAACGATTTCTCAACTATTGTTCTCCGTTTTTAAAAAAAGTCTATTGCTGTTGGCTACAAACCATTGTGATAACGCTGATTAGCTCGTTATAGAATTAATAACATAGTATTATGATTATATTATACCTACAGGCTACAGGCACTTATTGATCAAACAACGACTTATAAGTTCAAACGTTAATTGAAACAACATCACGGTTCAACTATAATACGATACCTGAATTAGACTATATTTTAGAAAGAAAATAATAGTTAATCTTACGTAAACTTAAATAATAGAAGAAATAATATGAGTAAATGAATCCATCGTACAATGTACGTATAGGTACATAATCTTTCGATTGTAATTTACAAGCGAGGCCATGATAACACAAATGCATCAGTTTTGTTTTTAAACTGCTTCAGATATCATATGCATATTTTACCTACTAGAATATAACACTATTAAACTACTACTACTACTACTACTACCCACAACTATCTTCGGCTGAAAATCAATGAATTGTATTCTTCAATAACTACCAAATTAAAAAAAAAAAATGGTTAGATTACAATCATGAAACAAAAGAGTACCTACCTACTAAATTTGATTATTTGAACGCACTCATTATTTGCATTTTGCTTCATTAGTGTAAGAAATAAATATCTTATTGAGTATAGTGAGTTAAGTCACAAGACTGAAAAACAAAGTGACTAAGAGTTTGTCTATACTGCAAAAAATCCGCTAACATAATTGAAAATCTAACAATTAAAAACAAATAAACACCTATATTACGGGTATTTTTAAGTACAAATGTGTAAAAAAAATGAAAATGTGGAAATAGTGATTTTTATTATTTTAAATAAGCAAAACATGATATGAAATCCATTGGATTGAGAGTGGTTATTATTGACGTTAATTATTATTAAACTCAGTTAAAAACAAACAATAGAACACTGCTCATTTACCAATGAATTAGCATATGTGTGACATTACTTTTTGTCTTAAGAATTTTACCAACAACAAACTAATCACAATTAAGCACGCAATAATCAATTTTTATGCTATAAACAAATAAAAAAAAGAACATAAAACTACAAATTAAAAAAATAAGTACCAATTTAGTTTTTCAGTTAGTTTTCAGTGACTCGCTTTTTTCATCACCACAACAAAGTGCACTTGTGTCTTAATTTCAAAATACAAAACTAATATTCTGTTCATTGAAAATACACTAGAACGCTACAAAAAATAATCAAATTTAATAAACTTTGTGTAGGTATTTAACTGGATAGATACTAGATACAAGACGTGTATTTAATTTGTATCCGATTATTAATCAACATGTAAAATTAAGTTAGGTTCTTTTAAGATAGAAGCAATAGAGTCGTAAATTCGCGCTGAAGATGACGACATGGTTGTCAAAATACGTAAACGCAATTAAAAAAGTGTATTATTTTGTGATTAGGGGATTTTATTTTTAATAGAAGCAATATTTTAATATTCCAATATTAAAATATTATACGAATAACAAAATCAATAACTATAACACTGTTACTTCTGGTTAATATTTTTAATTTCTGTAAAGTCAACACAAGTCTTCACGTTAGGATTATGAAAAAAAAAAAAAAAACACTTAAACTTAAGTACCCGTAGGTAGGTAATCGTTTAAATATTATAAAGTACCTATATTTTATACACACTCAATTCGCACAAATTGATTACTACAATTGACTCATGAATATAATTCTGATTTTAATGAAATAAAATATTTTCTTAGAGTTGATCCGAACATAAAACTGTTCAAGTTTTAAATTATCCAAGTATAATTGGGTATAATGGCTGCAAAACACATGCAGCCTTCCTCTCGGTTTATTTACGATGTAAACAAAAACATTTAAGTTCATTGATTCACCTATAACTATCAACCCAAGATTACACTTCAATGATTGTAACGAGAATTGTTTGCGCAAATAGTGTAGCCAGTGAAGTGTTATCTATCACAAACACATTTTATAAAATTGACAAATTAAAATACTGAACACCTTAAACCATAAATTCAAATTTATTTTAATTAAAAATCTTTAAACACAACATAAACGAAAATGTATATTTGTTATTGGATTATAACACGTGTAGTGTTGGTAAAGTCAATCATAACTAACTGTTGTAGAATACTTACTCAAATTAAACAAGTATTTCATAGTTTACAAAAACTAGACAACTACACCCAGGCGTGCACAAGAAAAATGAACTCGACAGGTTACCAGAGGTTAGGCTCAAGGTAGTTTAATCCATTCAATTCACCTTGGCTGACATTGATCAATTTACCTATCTGATAAAATTTAGAAATTCGGCAATCGCAATATTGCATTAAACGTGCAAGTTTGATATCAAAGGCAACTGGACATTTTTAATACGCCATTAACTGTAATTTCATACGCTTTTAATCCAAGAACAGCCACAATCGACCACGACGAATTGGACGGGTCACAACAGATGATAATCGATAATGATTAATGAATAAGTAATACCAGAGGGCTGCCACTTATTTTATTAAAAAAAAAAGTGACTTTTTTGTCATAAATAAGTAACTTGTTTTTCATGAAAAAGTGACTTATACCTAACAATTGTTTTTTCGAGAGATTTTTGTAAACAATAACAACACTCATTATACAAAATAAAAATAAAGGTACGTATATTTTCTTTTAACTTGCTACAAACATATTTTTAACTTGGACTTTCTTATTTCTATTTTTGAATAGAATCTGTACGGGAGTTTCTTATTCTTCTATCTTTCAAAGGCTTCTAACAGCATTCTTATTTGAGCTGACAGAAAAGTTTTGAAAAATTAAATTGTAATTATTTTTTTTTTTTAGTGAGAAAAATGACCAAATTACTATAAATGTAGCAAAAAGTGATAAGAACCTGCCATGTAATTTATACGCTTTCCACGAGCTAGCCACAGATATAAAAACGCCCAGTTTATCTTGGCCGATGGTTTCTTCTAATTTACAGACAACAAGAACTTTTTTCACGATACGTATTGACTAAACTGTATGAAATGTACACGGTTGGTTGCAGTTGTTCGACTCTGGTTCCAACAAATACCCTCTCACTCAACAGACAAGGCCGGACAGAAAACGACGGGACAAAGTTTGAAAATATACCTATACTCCCAAACTGAAAACATTACTGAAAATCATTTTTTCCACCCAAATTGAAATACCTATCTATCTCTCTCTCTCTTTTCAGTGTTTTTCGGTAAAAATAAAACGGAATACGTAAGATGTGCATTGGTGTTACTACATCAACAGCGGATTAGACGAGAGAACCTAGATGGTTACGATGAGAAACCAAAGCGAAATAAGAGCGGTTGTGATAACGGTTGAAGGGAAAAACGGGGTCCAAGACCGAGGAAGACAATCGAAGGAGGATGGAAACAACTGAACGGGGGTGCGTGTGCAAGGGATGCGAACGACGCGATAACCGTCGCATCGGCCAGATCACCGGGTGGACGGTGGGATGGTCAAAAATAAAAGGGCGGAAACGTCCCGAGAGCGCTCACCTGAGACACTGCACCAGCCCCGTCGACTTGGCGTTCGTCTGGCCGCCTACACCACATTGAGAAAACGTTAGTATTTGCGTGCTGGAGTGGCGACCGCCGTTCAGCGTGTGATACCGCCGTCGCTGCAACGACGGTATCGTCTTACATGTGACGCGGTTGCCGCCGCCGCCGCCGCCGTCCTCGGACGCGATCCTCGGCAAGTGTTCGCAGCGGGCGGCTGTTGTGGTGGCGGCGGCGGCGCAGAAGCTGCTGGACGACGACTGCAGCCTGGTCTTGACCACCTCCAGCGGGCACGTGACCACGGCGCCGGTCGTGCCGGCCAAACTGAAAAACGGATAAAACGAGGATGTTACTACGAGACGGGGCGGCTCGATGGGGAAAAAAAAACCGGCGCGACAAATCGCAGCGCTCGAACGAGGGTAAGAATATACCCGTCGGATAGGGAACGTAAAGGGGATATTTTTTTACGAACAAAGTCGTCCACACCCCTCAATTCGAGCACTGGTCGCACTCTGTTGTTGTTATTCGTTGTACAGTTAGTAGTTACCCTCCGGATACGAGATGGATGACCGTGTCGCGGGAATGCTGGCGCGACGACGACATGGCGGCGGCGGTTCTCTAGAACGGCATGGCGCGCGCGCGGTCCGTTCGCGAAATGCGGCCGCGGCGACGACGAGTTGGCGGTGCGAACGAACGAATTAATAATAACCGGCAAAAAGCGTTCCCAAAAATCACAAAACGACACGGATGGCGGACTGTGTTGCTGATGCCACTGCGCGGACGGTGCGACTACGACGTTACGACTGCGGGCGCGCCGACCGCTGAGGCGCGATTTATTCGAGCGGCGCGCCGTATCAGCTGCTGCTGCCGCCGCCGCTCGCACGTCCGCGGAACGTCGTGGTGTTTGCTATTATAAAAAAAAAAAAGACCGAATCGCGAGCCGTGATTGGTTCGCCGGTGATAACAGCACTGGCGTCGGCGATAACGTTGAACTCGACCATTTGGGGGACCCGCCGTCTACTTCGAGACTGTTCGAACGTCGACATTAAACCGTTTTGTGGTCGGACGTTCTGCGGTGACGATGTGTACGTTGTGTCGGAAAATAACAACCGTTCGTTAAAATGTACACGCGTTTTGCCGTAACCGACCGCAAAGTGCATGTACGGTCGTTTTCTGAATATCAATAACAATACTTTATTTTTGTGATAACAACGTCCGATCGAAAACGGGCGACGACGTATAGATCCCCCGCGTCAACCGAACGAAAAAACGAAAAGACGAAAAACGCTCTCGGAGAACTATATGGGCGACGCTCGTCTAAACGTTCGAGGGATCTAAACGACCACGGAGAACAGCTATTTGTCTGTTTTAACACGCATCGGCGTTTCTCATAAACTTACAAACAAGTTAGAAATCAGAAAAAATCAAATGATAGTCAACAACATTATCTGTAGTGCCCTGTCTGACCGTTTTTTGATACGTTGATTTTTTAGATTTAAGATTAATAATTTGTATTTAAATATTACGAAAAAAACAGCTCATTTTTAACAACTCATAAAACGTGTTTACATAACATTCGGTCAAATGAAGCGCGCTAAAGAATGTCGGCGATAGCTATAATTGTAATTTTATTTCATACTTTTAAAATATGTTTGAATATTGAATTTTTTTTTTTTTAATTTCAAAAAAATTGCCTATATACGTTGCCTTAAAAATGACTGCTCACAATAATTGCCTACTCAGAACCCCTTGAAGTGTCTATAACGTACGATAAATACCAAACTTCATATTTCATTTCATCAAATGTATCAATTCATAACTATAGTTGTCGCATGAATATTATATTGTATGAGGATCTTTTTGACATAGGATCTAGTTGACACAAGGGATCTAATTGACATTGAAGTATCTAAATGACGGGTGATCGATTAGGGATCGCGATAGGAGATGTTCTATAACGTAGGGGATCTGGGTATAATTCATAATTAATTATGTGCTCATTATGCCTGGAGGTTTGCGTGAAGATAAAATTTTTAATCCCCTCGGAGATGGTTTAGTTTCTGATATTGAACTGTTCGGATGAGGAATTTGATGTTAATTTTCCCAATGAAGATCTAAACAATCTTTGATTGGAATTTTTTGTTTTGTGTATTATTTTGTTTTGACTATACATAAATGATATTTATGCTTACGTTTGTAATTGTTTCTTGAAAAGGTGTTATACTTTTTTTTTATAGTTATACCTATTGTTTGTTTATCTTATTCGGGAAAAAGTTGCTAATAAATTAAATTTGCAATACAAAATTTATAAATTTTTATACAATCCTTGTTGAAATTTAAATAAAAAACAACATAGTGTACCTATCTATAGACACCATGTTATATATATACATATATCATATATGCCTTGTATGATTTAATCGTAAATTGTACATAAATATGTATCCATTGGGACTTGGTGTCTAAAACACATATCTAAATTGGTCGAATTGGAATGAAAAAATTTTTTTCTATTCAGTAGTGGTAAAAAATGACGGAACATAGTTTTTTTCCCCTTTGGAAATAAATTCGGGTCTAATGCTGTATTCATCTTTTAAAATAAAAATTCAAATTGACTTTAATACTTTTCATCACAGTTTTAAATCCAAAAATTTAACGATTAAATATTATAATTTATAATATTTGATAACTATACTTATGATTTAAGTTTTTACTTTTTATTCTGTGTAATAAATAAATAAACATGTAAAACAAATTTATTATTTTCTAAGTTCTCCGGTCAATTTTTTTCTTTTATCTTCTCCTACTCACGTATATTGTTAATTATAAGGTATATAATATAAGATACATTTATAATGATAAAATTGTAAGTAACTTACTAAGATTCTTAGTCAATACACATAACATATTAAGTAAATAACATAAATTAAAAGTACATAAATCAGGTTCAAATTGTCTTCAAATATATTTAGTTAATACAATATAGGTTTCCCAGTCAATGTTTATAAATCAATTAGGTAAAATGAATATTAAATACAGTAAAAAAAATTAAGTACCAGATTTTGTAAAAATTTAAAATGAATAAAAATAATAAAAACTTACATTTATACAAATCAAAAACTATATATGAGTAAATTAAACCTATTCACTGACAAAACATGTTCATACACCAACATATTACCAATTCACATAGACATGTAACATAATCTTTTTTAAACATATTTTTCGGTATAGCTTTCAAATTGTTTTGTATAACACTTGTTAATTATAAACAAGTTTTAAGAGCATTTTTAAACACTGGTATTAACATTTAGAAATTGAAGAATTCTATCTTAACTATGTCATTGTACACATTTTAAAATCTCATTGAATATTACAGACTATTATATAAAATATAAACACAATTAATGTCGAAAATGTTTTATTAATTGATTTGTAAATGTAAACATTATTTTAAAATCATTTATAACAACGCATTATTTAATGTAATCACGATACACGGTGATAATTCACACTTTTCCAAATAAACCAGATTTTTCAAACATTCAAATATGTTGATATGTCGACTAAATGATGCAGCTTGTCATTGATGGTTTTTTTTACAGAAACATAAAAAACAAAACAAGATAAGAGTATTCTGAACACAATTTATACAGCAGATAATTTTTTATTCAATGTATGCATATATATCATACATACATACACACATGCAAACATGCAAACATACATATGCATAACCCGAATATATGGATTTTATTTTACATTACCTCAATAAACAAATCTTTTTTTCTAAATGAAATCGAATAAATTATTAGTTGCCTTTACAATTGCTGGTCATTCGGCATTTTTTGATTGCCCTTTTTTGCTGTCACCTCTGTAGGGCTTTTGAAATGCACTGTGGTGGCAAACAAATTTTTTTCTAAAAAAAAATTTGATTTTTATAGTTCTTGTGCACCTAATTGTGTTTTTAAAAGTTCAATGTATTACTTACAAACACACTATTCTGGTTCCATTGGCAACACTAGAACAAACATTTCAATGGATATTATTTAATTCGCCAAGCCAAGAATTAATTTCATCAATAGACGTAAGATTACACCTCAGCTCTATATACAATCACATCGTTCTTGACTGTTTCATAGTTAAGCGATGTAGGAAAAATCATCTTATAAGTTAAATTCTAGACAGGTGGTTCGGTGGTTGTTTTTCCAAGTTCATTCATCAGTCCATATATTTAAAGTCAATTTTTTAAATTTATTAAACTACAGTAGTTCACTAAAGAGTTATCAATAAAGTTCATATCACTGATACAAGTACTATTATTATCAGCAAAATTGAACCAATCCTAGCTCGCGATTCAACTATGGGTTGGTATGGTTTGCTTCACGGTCTTATCAGTCTTATCTTACGGGTCAGACATCTCGATTATATGACAACGTTTGCTTATTGAGGCTTAATATTCTCCACTTTGACTTCCAGCGCGATCTATCACTAAGACTGAATAGTACGTTTATCTCGACTAAAATTTGAATTTTTATATGGACTGTCTTAATAATTATAATAATACCCACGTTTTTTATATGTATTAATATTTAATAATATAGATGATAGTCAATTAGTAGTCTGTTTGACGACAGTTATTAACGTTTATGAATTTTGTGTTGCGTCTCGTTAACTATTGTTGTATTGGATTATACAATTTTCACTCAAGAAGGAACCGTCAGAAATAATAAAGGATATTCAGAACAAAGATGATCTTATATAAAAAAAAACATATAGAAGATGACGTTTACGACAACAAAATTGCAGGAAACGGCGATGACGATGAATGTTCCTCAAACGCAAATAGTAGGTGTTCATTTGTTTGGCGAAAATTGAAAAAATTGAAATCCATTTCTGACAAATTATATACGCCAAAGTTGGAGACAACGTTACTATACCAATTCCGGACGTAGATAGAAGCAAGGAGAAATTCAACTGGCGTTGTTCTCCAAACAAATGACGAGGGTCTTTATAAAAATGGCACCAAACACGGTGTACTGCAGAAACTATACGGCGGGTAAGTAATATTTCTTTTTTATTGATATTTATGTTTATATTGATTGCAGCCTATTGGTTTTACAGAACTGAATTTGAAATTTGTACTCAGTATACTTAAGAAATCCTCTTATCCGGGAAATCAACCATACAACAATTTCATTAAGGACTGCGTGTACTAAACATTCACTGGAAACGGGGCAAGATTTTATGAAATGTAACTGCACTAAAAACTGTTCAACAAATAGATGTCAGTACTTGAAAAAAAAAAATGATCCTTTACAATTCAAAATGCCACCAGAACATTCCTCGTACAAACAAATAGGTAATACGGTTATAATAGTTTTTAAAGTGTAATAATTAAAAAAATTAATAATTTTATATATATGTGTATAAAATTAATATATATATTAATATATACATAATATTTTCCATATTTATCAGAAGTATATAATAATGATAATAATAAAAATAATAATAATTATTATTGATATTATTTTTTGACAGTCTTAATCAGTTGAATCATTTTATAATACTTTACCCACATTGTATAACTTTTTTTTTATATAATACATACAAATGGTTTTCAAATAGAACAAAATTTGGAAATGTTCTTCGTTTTTTCTTAAATATTTTTCATATTTAAATAACATCTTATGGAGAATGCAAGTATAGTCATCTTTGTGAATAATACACGGATAATTTATTTTTTCACTATCCAAGATACCTTCAACGGTTTTAGTATAAAATATACACATAGTCGTTCTCTCAAATATGTCTGAGAATTCCCAATTCTTCAACAAGGCCAGCCATTTTTTTTCTTTATTTTTTCCAAAACTGAGACGTCTTCGTTATCGAAAATGTGCTTAACTTTGCTTATTGAGATCAAAGGTTTTTCATTGTTCGACTGTTCTACCGTGAGATTACCAAACTTCGGAGGTTTTAACAAGCTGTAAACGGATAGTTATTATACAGTACAGTTGCAAAAACGTTGGTGTTCCTGGATGGTCGTAATTAGATCGTGCAGCTTGACGAACAGTACCGAAAACACAAATTTCATACAAAATATTAGTATATACATGGCATAAAAACTTCAAAAAATATACACACTTCCAAATTACGTTGGATAATTTTTCCGGTAGGTGGTGCCATCTCTTTTTTCCGTGGCGCCGTTCGGTAGTAGTTATGAAAAAAAACTCCGCAAGATAACGCTCCAGGTCGAAGTGAGAAAATAAAGCCTCTATATAAAAACCCATTAGAACGACGAACTTGCCTGACCTGTACACAAGAACGTCGTGGTGTGCTCATAGGCCTGCCGGGCTGACGAAATCGAGCGAAACAGCTGTAAAAACCATTGTAATCACCGCGGCGGCAGCCGTGCTCGATTGCTCAGTGGATTTCGTGTGGATCGGCGCCTCGGTTTCCTCCGCTCGAAAATTAACGATCCGTGTTACGGTCCGGTCGCACACGCACACGTCTCGTTTCGCTGTTAACTATTAACGATCGTTTCTTTTTGTTTCGTTTTTCTACCAAATATTATAATAATAATAATAATGTCAGTATAGAGATACAAGCCATTGTCCGGCCGACAATTTGATAATATTATATACTTTTTTTTATACCCAATATATAATAATATCGTATCACATTTTGGAGAAATTGCAAAAGGAGGGACACCGAAAAGAAATACTATAACTTATTGCCGGCGGTATAAGGTCGTCGAGTCGCGTGAAACGCCGTTCCGAACAAGACGTGTCCGCCAAAGTCATTTCAAAAAAATGTTCTTCGACAACGGTATCTAGCGAAAGGTAAGTGAGAATCTACTAATCCGTGTCGGTTCATTGTCTCTACGACAGTATAGTAACGCTCAGTGTTTTCATTAAAAAAAACTATCATCGGTTGCTGCACATACCATAAATGTTCAGTCGGCGGTTCTGAACTTTAATAATTTATTCATCGTTTACACTCCACGGGTATGCTCTACTTCTACCATCGCTCATTCGATATCAAATAAATTCATGTTGATACCTAATGCCACTGACCAACTACGAGCTGTCGACTCGGCTAATAACCTAGCCGCACCAAATTTGAGCGGTGTCGTTCTAAAGGTTTTGTGGGTATTGATTTAGATTTTAAAATTTAGCTTACCAGATTTCAAAAATCTAGAGATGTCTTTAAGAATATCGGGGTCCTTCCTCTTGGTCAGCTGCCCCTTCTTCTGCCCTGCCCTTCCGGTGACGTTGAATTTAAGTGTACGAGTATTTTGGTAACAATAGGTACCGATTAAATATTACTATATTTAGTTCACAACTCTGACTTCAAAAAGAAATCTCATCAAATTCAACTTTCTCAACACCTGTATGAGCTTTTCTTTTTTCATCATATCTATGTAAATAAAATCGGTTTTTTGTTAAGGCTAAATGCACCTGTGTTCTAATGTGAAAAACAGTAATAAACACATGGCAGTCCACAATTAAATATGTATGAAATCAGAAGTTATCTTTTTTATCCTAGTATTTAGGTAAGATTAACCATTCATATTATAAAGCTACTAACTTTGAAAAGCAGGTACAGAACATTCTATACAGGTGTATATATATATATTTTTAAGAAGGAATTCCATAGCCCGTTTTATGTTTATGTATCTCCCTTTTCATTACTGCCACGTTACATGTTAAATGTTTATTACAGGAAATAACTGTATTTTCTTACGGAAACTAGGCAGAATAATGTTTTTTTTAATGGAACCTTGACGCAGTATATTCTACAAAATTTAAAACAAAGTATAGTTCAGGATTAGTAGGCAATTGTGTGTTGATAAATTATAAATAGGTAGTTATGGTTTTCTCACACATTCGCACGTAGGTGAATCACAAGCACGATTTAAGATCACAAGGTATAACATAAGATTATGCGCCTAAGCCATCATTTTTCTCATTTTACAATCAAATGTACCCATTGTAGGTACACATTTTGTTAAAACCTAAAGATTCCTGCTACTAAACTGGATCATACGTGACAGACAGTGAAGTCGCTAAGGTAGTTAATATTTAGTGAGTCACATAATTGGTTTATTTTTCAGGAAATGAACTGTAATGAATTTATAAAGTTATCAAAATTTTGGGCAAATCACCGTTAAATTTAAGCATTTTCTTTTCAAATGTTTTTTTCTTTTAAATAGATAAGTAGGTACTTAACTAATTTGTAACTAATTTCTAGTTACCTAAGTTAAACTATTAGCGAATAATACAAACATTGACACTCTTACATGCTCACTTGCATGATTAAATCTTGAAATAAGTATGCGTAATTCATCAATATTAAGTTTGTTGTATTTTACCTACTTAGGCGTATTACCTTTATTATTTTGCATGCTTTTATTCCATATAAAGCTTATATTTATACCACAAATTTAGTGTACCGAACGCTACCTAACGTTTTGCACTATTTGTATCTATTAAATTTTTTGTTAAAATGATTTAAACAATTATTATCTACCCACTAAATTAAATGTAATAAGTTTAGTTTCCTTTTATAACCCGTTTAAAGCAACGACCAACAACAAATTCTTGCTCATTACTGATATTTTTTATGTTTTTTCCTTCAAATATAAGTTGCTTATAAGTAAGTAGGTCTAAATAAAATTAAGTTATCTATTAAAATATTTCATCTACCTATAGGTAGGATAAGACCATAATGTACATATCTATTTTGTAGTTTAAAGATAAGGTATAAATACTTTTATTTTTCATTATTTAGAATCACCTACTCAGTAGAATAAATTCTTAAAGTAGAATACATATTTCAATTAAAAATTTGTTTGCAAAAGTGTTTTTTTTAACTGGTTAGTATAACTGTGCAAAATACGATAAAAACATTAATTTATATTACCTAAATAGTAGGTACTTACTAATACCATAGATTAAATATACTTATTATATATTTAATCTATGCTAATACTAATGTATTTTGATAGTTCATTATACTTGTACTTGTACTATAATGTCTTCCTTATTGGTCTCCTTATTTTCCTCAAGTAGAAATTCTACATCTTGTTTATGTGCCTCCTTTTCAGTACTGTCATGTTACACATGTTTATTAGTTAAAATTATTCATCATACCTAACTTACCTAACTAGCAATAAGTTAATTGCACTTATTTTTTTTATACCTATTTCCATCTTGTTTGTTGTAGAATTCAAGCGCGAAATTTTGTTTATTTATTATTTTTAGGTAAGTATACCACTACAGTATTATAAAAGTTAAAGTGTCTTCTTTAGTTTTAATTTCTTTATCTCGTATGTATTCAATATTGTATTTCATTGGAGTATTATAAACTATTTTAGCTTGTTTGAATTATTTTATCACGGTAGCAAGAATAAATTCATTTTTAAAATCATTAATTTAGGAGGAGATAACATACTGTAGTCTGCGATATAAGGTATTAAATACCACAAAAAAAAAAAAAAAAAAAAAAAAAAAACCTAATACCTAGCTCCGTTTGTAATTTGTTGTTTGATAAACTGCTGCGTATATATTTTTTTTTTCTTCAACAATGTGTATCCTTTGTACTTTTTATTAGGTTTTGTATTGATTGTTGTATCATATTACTGAGCGTGTATCCGGGTATACTGTATCCATATAATGACCATAGAATGTGTCTTATGTATACATAAGTATAAAATCATTAAATTCACAATATTGGAGTTTTGTGCAGGTGTTAAGCCTATTAATTAAACTGTGATAAATATTGTGTAATTGGGACAATATCTGCGATAACACGGGGTTTTTTTATATCCTCTTATATTTTATAAAAACCTTGATAAAAACTGATGTCATTCGGTCATTGACAGACATTTGATGAATAATTATCTCAACAAAATGACCCGACCTAAGTTTAAATTATTACTAAGTACCTACTCTGTATTCGCCATTATTTTTAATAATTTTGAAATATCTCTATAACAATTTTTGCTAGTATTTTCCATGTACTTATCAGTACTTCATTGTTTATTGTATCCTTATTTCTATGCTTGGTACACTTCCCAACAATTACACAGGTTAGGTATATGTATGTGTAACCTATAATAAATTATTAGTTCTAAGAATACTATGTATAGACTTATTGTTGATGAACTTTAGGAGCTTATTAATTCATACCTTGATTATTACTTGTTAATTATTCAATAGGTACAAGGTATTTACTAATAAACTAAAATATTGATAGTAAAATTAATATGTTTTAAATTTCCTGTTTGTTTACCAAAGACTTTTTAATACTCTATTTTTATCAATTTTTCAATCTATTAAGTTGTTTCTACATTGTGAGATACAAAGCCTAGACCCTAGTTGAGATATACTTTAAAAATTCAAAGTCTGTTTTAATTTCAATAACGCTCCGTTAATTGTATGCAAATATAATAATTGTATTTAGCTTTAATTTTTGTAACATTTCACTATTTCATTAGTTCAACAGAATTTTGTCAAATAGATCGTAAATATATTTTTAATTTAAAAATTACTAAATAATACAATACAAATTAATCAATTATAATCCATTTGTTGCAAGGCAGAGGTGTTTTATTAAATATAAATGTATGTTTATATATCCTTAGACTGTTAACTTAAATTTTAAATGTATTTAGTAGGACCTACTATTTATTTAATTAATTTGATACCTGGTATCAAATTAATTAAATTCATTACATACGAATTATTAATATTTACATTCATATTGACTATGTATACATATAACCCCGAAATATAACACATTGAAGAACTTTAAATTTAAACTTTTTCATTTTTGGATCATAACAAAAAATGAGCAATATTTTTGAAAATAACGCTATTGAATAGCTAAAGCAATATTATATACATACTAGGTATCTAACATTCCATGCAGCTATGCTATGCTCATAATCTAATTTAATAACAAAAGAATTTCTAAAAAAATAAACAGTTTGACTTGTATAGTATGTTTAAAATTCATTACTATAAATATTAGACTGCTTATGTTTTGACTTACTATGTTATCTTTTTTTTTTTTTTTTGCTACGCAATCGCATTCATTGATTTTATTATTTTTTTTTATTAAGGAAGAATAAAAGAAAATCTAGTAAAAACATACATTATTACGCTACTGCGAGCTTTTAAACTCCTGTATTATGTTGAATGTTGTTACATAAAAGGTATACAAAATCGTTGTAAGGTCAACCACGTTTTTCTACATAGTATACTGAAATATAGTACATACTTACATGCATATAATATGCACTTGTATTAAAATCGAAGGACGCAATTTTATTGATTCAGCTACTTTTTAACATAATAATTCATGTTTCTCGTGTTTCCATTACCTATGAAAATACATTTAAAAAAAATAGAGTTACTTGGGCAATAACCCAATGAAAATGTTAGTGTTAATATTATGTAAACATTAGTGTGATATATTTTGTACTAAATTTTTTATTTGTTTTGTATTGATTTTACGTTGTTGATACAATATTCTAAATGTTTTAAGAAGTGTATTGATTTTTATTTATACTTTACGGATTGTAAAATTGTTTGGATCTTTACGTATGGTATCTTAAAAAAAATGGTAATTGACTTGAGATGGTACTTTATTGGAAGTTCTTTTGTCTATTTGGATTATTTTTCAAGTTAACATAGTTAAAATAAAAAACAGTAAACCTGTCGGATACAATTGAATTCGGAACCAATTTTGACAATTTTTAAACAATTTACAAAAACGATTAATTTGGGAATTTGTCAATTTTCGTAGTTATTGTTTTATAAAATCTTTATTTTTTTATTTAGAGTTGAAATTTTAATACAAACTTACACATTATTCACTAATTCCCATTATGTATTTCAAAATTTTGATAATCCAATAATAACATTTTATTTTCTATATGGTTCTTTTATTGGTTTTTTCTTTTCTTTTTTTTTTAATTTTTCCTTCAAAAAATATTTTTTGGATTTATTAAAATTTACAAGAATTCATAAGGAGTCAAAATTACAACTTTTGGGTACAGGCTATTTGGTTATTAAGATATCTCAATCGTAATTTAAAAACCCTTAATTAAAAAACAACCTTGTTTTCCATGAGAATTTTGAGACTTATGATTTCTTCTTAAGTTTTCCTGTAAACTACAAGTGAAGCAATGAAGCTACAATGATATTCCCTATTTTTTCAAAACTTTAAACTCTGTAGTTTTTGTGATAAAAAAACCCAAAACTCATGATTTTATAATGTTCTATAGTATGTGTATGCAATACAATTGTACGGAACCCTCTCCGCGTAAGTTTGACTTGGACTTGACCGTTTTTTTGCAATTACTCTCACAAACACTTTGAATAATATAATGCTTACACATATTATTAGAATGGCTAATATACGTTATAAAGATTAAAACATTTTCAATTTTTTTTGACAAAGTATAGAACTTAAAATTTCAGATTTTGTTAAGTATTTGATTCATTTAGTTCACTCAGAATTGTAATTTCCAAAAGAAATGATTTATTACGTTCGACAACAATTTTTTTTTTATGTAAATAAAAAAATAAAATTTTAATTTCTATGTTTTGAAAATTCAATATGTATAGTGGAATGAGAAATTCTGGTACTTATGGTGATTTAAATAAAAAAAATCTTTGAAGATTATTGAATGCATCATATGTAACTGCATATGTTAAACCTGGCGTACCTGGTATCAGATGAAATTATGCATTATTACGCAGTTAATACTGAGAACTATATGTTTTTGCAATAATTGCCTTTTATCCATGTATGACATATTAACATACATATCAACAACATATTAACATCTGTTCAACACATTGTTGAAATAAATATTTTACTGATGCGGTAAAAATTTCTAACTAAGCTTGCTCAGAATTTTTATTTTAACTTAACTCTTAAGTGTTATAATCTAAAAATTTTGTAATTAACTTAATTTAATATATAACATTAGTAGTATTATAGGCGTTAGGAATATATACTTGAAAAGTATTTTTACTTTAGATTCTGTGCGGATTAAATAGAAGCTATTGATTTTATAAAGATGTGTTTTTACATTTTTTTATTTTTGTGTGTGTCATACATAGCTCCCAAGGAATTACTTCAATAACTGATGTAGGTCTTAAACCCATTAACACCCACAAAACATTTATTATATTATTACTCTTTGATTTTTGATATTTTTTGCTGGGTTATTATGGTATTAGTTTTAAAATAATATTCTCTGGCTGTTAAAATTAATTTTTTTTTTGATTTCGACTATTTTAGTAATGAAAAAAATTATTTGGTTGTTTAACTTAATGTGACGTGTTCTGTGATTTTGTAACTAAGTGAGTATTATAAAATACATTGTAGTGTTACAAATATTTCGCTAAGTATACACAATTAAAAAATTTATTATTTTAGCGTAATATGACTTTTTTTTGTTTTAATTCATTCCTAAATTATATTTTTATGTAAGATTACTTATTATCATTAAATATTAAAACTTGTTGATAAATTGAATGGTTCTATTCATGTTTACAAATTATAAAAATAATTAATTTTATTTTTTACAAGTTACAACTTCAACTAACATTTAAAATTTAACAGTATTTTAAATGTGTACCCAATTTATAGGTGTTTAAAATTTAGTGTATAATGAAAAAAATATTTTTAAATTGCCCTAATAAAATCTTCTATATAAAATAAGTTATAATTGAAAAATAATAGTAAAATAATAATGCAATTAAGTATAGAACACACATTTATTTTATTTATACTATGAGGAGAGTTAACATATTTTGATGAGAGACAAAATATTTAGTTCTTTGTCTCAAAAATGTTAGTATTGTGCTAAGGTCCAGACAGTTTTTGCTGTAAAATATTACTAATTAGACACAGATATGGTAGGCCGTCTACTCTTCTTAATGTGAAACACCTTTAAAACGTGCATTTGCATATTTTTAGTAATTGACCTATACCTTGTTAAAATTGTGAATAGACTCTTGAAAAGTTTTGAATAAAAGTGAATCTAATGTGCTTATTTTGCAACGTATTTTATTGTTACTTAGGTCATACTCATTACTTAGGTAGTTTAAAGGTGTAAAATTGTAACGAATGCTGACTGTGAAGATTTGAATTTCAGATTCTGAGTGTAACAAAGAATGCATTGTTTTTACTTGAATAATGTTCTTTTTTTTCTGACAACACTTTTTATCGGGTAGAAGGAATCTTCCGAGTCAGTATCTACTATGAAAGGTTTTTGGGCCCGGAAAGTACTTGGGTTAAAGCTTTTTTTTTTTTTTAATTTTGATATTTTTCAAGTTAATCTTTAAAAACCGAAAATTGTTCGATACTTTTGTGACGAAAAACATAAAATTTTCAGGTTTGTATTCACGTTTTCGTTTAGGATGCTCGTATTTTCCCGTTGAATACAACAAAAAAGTTAGTATGTTGGATTTAGTATTTATTTCCTTTGAATCTATTTTTGAAATTTTGAGATTATTTCACTTAGAATCGTAATTTTTTTTATAAAATTCGCAAACGATTGCTTAAAATTTCAACATAAACTTTAAACTGCGCGTTCCAAATTTGAAATCAGTGACCCGCTAAATGAGTAAAATCTAGAGGGATGCAAATATGAGTCTTATTAATTATGTATAGGTATGTTATACTTAGCAAACAAATACGGAATGCATGAGTGTTATCATATCAAACTCCAAGAAATCGTAATCTTTTATCGAATATTTAATAAACAATAAATAATTGTGTACAGTTCATCAATGTCACATTATATAAGGTAGACATGTGAGTGAAAAACATTGAACTCCTTTTATATCTTTGAGATTCTTATCTTTTATAATGTACTAGTAAAATCCAGACAATCAAATGTTTGTATTGAGTTGAAAGATTTTTAAACATGCCTACACTTGCATGAGTAGTAATTGTATTGTATAGTATACAATACATAATATGTTACATTATATAATACAGAATTACCTATATGTTATATTTAATTTGCTGAACAAAGCTAAAAAACATTTTCAATTAGGTATGTCAAGTTTGAAACTATATTTACTTTTTTTCTTTTACATTTGTCACACAAACCAATTTGTTTTAGATAATATTTTTTATTTTAGTTCCTATCTAGTGGAAAAGCTGTAGTACAGTATTATAATATTTATAGGTATCCGTTGGCTAAAATTTTTTTTTACTGCACAAACCTAGATAAGTAAAAAACTAAAAATATGATTGCTGATAAAATAACTTCTCGTCCAATCCCACTTAATCGACATAAATTTTTTTGAGCTGAGCCCAAAGATTATAAGGTATGTGTTTAATTTGTATTAATAAGATAAGTAATTTGCACGCCTAAGCTAAAATTTCATAGAAAAAAAAAAAATTTAATTCAGTATCTTTATTAGAGTGTAAAGCAAATGGCTTTATAAAGTAAGTCTTGCAGAATAATAAATACCTATTTTAATTTATATTATGTTCTATATGACAAAACAGAAAAAAAAATTTATGTGTGTATTATGTAAGTTTAAATTCTAGAATCAGGCTCTATGATGTTCAAATTGTTTTTACAAAATTAGGATCACAATTAAATATATAT
Organism: Hormaphis cornu; assembly: GCA_017140985.1. Lineage (NCBI taxonomy): Eukaryota > Metazoa > Arthropoda > Insecta > Hemiptera > Hormaphididae > Hormaphis > Hormaphis cornu. Next base: position 32,036,415 of record CM029358.1, read on the forward strand.
ATTCCTATTTACAAAATTTTCAAACTATGTACATTCATTTATAAACTGAATATTGTTAGTTTTATTCAAAGTATTTTTTCAAATAAAATATCATATATTAATAAATATAATAATATAAATATCTACTCATAAAATATACATGCCTAATTATTAATCGTATAACTGAGTAGTAATTAGGTTAGATTAAGTTACTTTTATAGGTGTACTTTAACTTGTGTGTATTTTGATTGAAAGTTGTAACATTTGTTTGTTTTATCTTCTACTTCTTTTTTAACATTTTTGATAAGATTTTCTTTTTTTTTATAGAAATGTTTTTTGAATTTTTTTTATAAAAATATTGAACAAAATTACTCTTAATATTTACTCATTTAATGTTTTGATATTAAATATTTAGAATCATTTGATATGCATATAATTTCTCTGAAACATTTTTATTTGATCTAACCAAAAACCTAAGCCTATAGAAGACAATTCTATAAAATAGACTACTCAACAGTCTATCTTAAACCAAGAGTTTAACCATGTTGAATTATGCTGTGATGGTTTACTTGAATCCAACTTAAACAGTTAAAATAAAAAACTATTAGTTATAAAAAAAATCAATAGCTTACTTGCATTGCTCAGAGTCTAATGTATTTTTTTTTTTTTTTTTGTACTTTTATACCAGCTTATTTGACTTGTTTATTCGTCCATATTATTTAATCTAGGTACGACTCCTAAAATTGTATGTTGCTCTAACCATTTTTTTTTTACTCTACATTTCTCGGAGGAAACCCGTTCAATATTACTTTCAAAAATGTATAAATACATACATATCAATGTAAAAAAACATTAGAATACATATTCCAGATTTGCATCCTTAAAAGTTGTTGATAATATGTAGTTGGTAAAGTAGGTGATTATAAAATCATCACGAAACATGCGTTTATTTTAGTTTTGTAAATTGCCTCAGTATTCTCCATTATAATTAAAACAAACAATAATAAAATTGCCTTCAAAACTCATACCGTGCTCACTACTTCGCGGATTTTTACAGTTTCAGGGTCAATGTTAAAAAGTTACCGAAGATTTTAATTGTACAAAAAACGACTGCAAATTAAATTCCTATTATGCTTGAACTGTTTATTTTTTAGATGGTGGATGGTTATAAATTAAAATATTTGCTATGAATAGTATTGTTCTAACATTTACTAGCTCCAATTGTTACATTATTGCCAATAAATAATAATAAAATGCAACGATTTCACAATGAGTTGATGTTCTCTAATTAATTTCAATAGACACATCAATTGTTTTGTAAAACAGATAATTATATAATATGTAGGTACATGTTATAACGTCGTAATAATATTGTGATTGTAAATTATTTGGTTGCTTAGGTTCTTTCCTAGACTAGTGTGGTAAAATAAGCTAAGGTGTAGAAGTGAGTTAAAAAAAATTTTCACGCGACGACCAAATAATTAATATATTGTAAAATAATTGCACTAAGCACGAGAACTTTTCGTCTGTGTTCTCTTATTACTCATTTTATCGTCCATTATTTTTAACCAGAACTACTCGGACTGATTAAAATTATCCGCGAGTTAACCAACCTATATATTTTAGATTATGAATATGTACAAGTCTAACACAATTTTCTGACGATTAAACTGTTTAATTGGAAGAATTCTATCTAATTAATCTTACGTCTGCAACGTGTTAAATTATAACTCGCATTAATGATTCGTTAATTTTTTTTATGCACGTATATTAATGTACGTACACATGCTTCCGTTACATCCCAGTTTTTATGGGATACCGTAATCGAGGAACGTAAAAATATTTACAGCCGTCGTTAATTATCACGTTTAAATTATTAATATTACAATATTTACTGCAACACAACGTATAACGCGGTATTTTGGTTTGAATAAGCTCCGGATGTACTAGGATTCTTGAATAAATTACTACCTGCACCTATTATGTTTATTTTGTACTTGTAGTGTAGTAAATTGATAATATTGTAGTGACCAACAAGTCTTGTGTATACAAATATACACGAATCGTACTATGTAGGTACCTCCAATTACCCCTTTAAATACTTTTTATTTTTGTATAAAATTGTTATTGGTTTATTTAAACGTGTTGTGAAATACATAAATAAACTGTTTTCGTGTTTTTAGAAAAACCGTGACGCGTTCCACACTATGTACTGAAGAAAAATACATACTCAGTTTGACATTTTCATTGATCTAAAAATAATTTTTCGTAGGTACAGCTACATGTTTGGTACAGACAATGTTCGTATAAATATGTATATTTTCATTGAGAATTGGCATATCTGTTTTATGCTCGCACCCATCAAATTGGCAAACGGTCAAGTCGTACATACAATTTTTAATACATTTTTTGCAGAATTATTGCCAAGTTTAGTCCGTGGTTGTTTGACGCGAACAAAAAACAGAAACACATTTTTGCCGACATTAAACACAAAACGGAGTGTGCTGTTCTTTATGGTGTTGTTGTAGGCGTGTGTTGTTACGTATTTGCATTTATTGGTCCCGATTACTAATAAACGACCCTTAAAATATTACTGATTTGCACAGTCGTATGGACCTCTATCGCGTGATTCCTTTTCTCCTCAAAAAAAAAATAAAAATTCAATCTTTATATGTAATGTTGTCCATGATTATATAGTATCTGAGTTTAGTTTTACAGCAAAAAAATATGCAAGTACTACTTGTATATGTAACTTTGGCTCTATAGATGTCCGTACGACGACGTTAAAAATTTCAAAACGCACCTCTGACTTTTATTCTTTGCAAATTTTTCTGAGATTTTTCGTCGTCCGCGACGCGCAGTAGTGGTAGTGGTAGGTAAATTTTGTTTGAAACTGTCTCTATGGCGTCTTTTTCCGGTGTTGTGCTTAGGTAACGCGCACAAACGGTGTGAAACGTTTGCCTCCAGTCCAAACGTCGTTATACCTAGGTACCCTATATAAATAATTATAATCCTCTTATACATTTTGCCCGTGAATGACGCGTGCGTATGAACTAAAAATTAATCTTGTTTTTGTTTTGTTCGTCATACAGGCGCAGTCTCGGGAAGACGAGCCGTGTCGTAGAAACGTTGACATTTCGGCAAATTTAACCGCATGGAAACCAAGTTTGCATTCGAACGTCCGGAAAACTACCGACACCACCGGAACGACGGCGGTGGCGAACGCAACTGTTTTACCGTCAACAACAACGCGTTGAAAAGTAGCCGCATGTGGAAGAGAATCGGAGCGAGAAAGCGCAGCAGGAGCAAACAGCGCGAGTTTACGGAATGGCGGATAACGTCGACGACACGGCAGAGCCGGATGTCAATAATATTGTACCGTCGAATGTAACCAATAGTCTTTTATCGCAAACCCCCGTTCCCTGCACCGCCGCCACGGCAACAATCTCCACCGCGACCACCGTCAACACAAACACCACCGTCAACACAAACACCGACTCCTCCAGTGATCTCTTTAGAGTTAAAGTCAACGGCGCGGACAATGAAAACCAGAAACAGTCCAAACCTCCTCCGTCGACGTTGGCGCTGCTGCCCAACATTGGCGATTCCGCCGCCACCGTCAGAAGAAGTAAGAAAACGGCCATCGGTGCGGCAGACTGTGTCGTCGGTAGTAAAAATCACGTTACGTTCTCCAAGAACCACGACAACAAACACCCGGACACGTCGTCGGACGACGCGGATCTTAGCGTTTGCTCCAAACACCGCGGCGGAGGCCTCCACCACCATCACCACCAACACCACCAACACCACCACCACCACCACCACCATCGGCGCATCCACGACTCGTACACGTCGTACACCACCACCACCAACACCACTACCACTTCACCGACGTCTACGACCGATTCGGACGAGTCTTCGTCGTCGTCGTCGTCGTCGTCTTCGTCGTCGTCGTCTTCGTCGTCCGCCGATCTTCTAAACCGCGCGCCCGACGGCGGCTGGGGATGGGTCGTGGTGTTCGCGTCGTTTATGGTGAACATGATCGCGGACGGCGTGACGTTTTCGTTCGGAGTGATATTCATGGAGTTCGAGAAGTACTTTGCCGAAGGCAAGAGCAAGACCGCGTGGATAGGGTCGCTTTTCATGGCCGTCCCTCTGCTGTCCGGGCCGATCGCCAGTTTTCTGACCGACCGGTACGGCTGTCAGAAAGTGACGATCGTCGGTTCGATAATCGCGTCCACCGGTTTTGTCATATCGGCGTTTGCCGACTCGCTGTTCACTCTGTTCATAACGTTCGGCCTGATCTCCGGTTTCGGCCTGTCGTTGTGCTACGTGGCCGCCGTTGTCATCGTCGCGTACTACTTCGACAAAAAACGGTCGCTGGCCACCGGTCTGTCGGTGTGCGGCAGCGGCATCGGCACGTTCATCTTCGCCCCGTTCAACAACGCGTTGCTGAAATACTACGGATGGCGCGGATGCACGCTCATACTGGCCGGACTGTTCTTGAACCTTTGCGTGTTCGGCATGCTCATGCGCGATCTCCCGTGGACCATGGAGAAGGCTCAAAACGAGTGGAAGAAAAAGAAAGATGCCAGGTTACAGAAACGCCGGCTGAAATCAACGGCCAGCTACGACAGACATTCCCAACACACGCAACTGCAGCCGTCCCCGACGTCCGGTAGTTGTAGCAAAGGTGAAATCGAACAGATGTTTCAGGACGAACTGCTGTTGCACCACGACTCCCTGGGGGGCTGCCCGGAATTCACCAAAGACTCAAGACTGTGTAATTCTCTCGTGAACTTGCCCACGTTCGTCAGAGACCATGAAAATGTTCCTTTGGAAGTGCTCGAGGCCCTTACTCAGAAAAAACAACTGTATTCTGTTTTAGTTCAGAACTATCCGAGTCTATTAATACCATCCAAAAGTTTCAGTGACAGTGGACGCATTAACGATATGGTAAATTCTACGTTAAGTATACAAAGCGGTAACAATATAATTCATGTTGAACTTACTAGGGTAGTTTGATTTCAACACTAGAGAGTAGGTGCTATTATTTGTTTAAGCAAATAAAAAAACATACCAAAAAATATAATAAAAAATTGTGTTTTTTTAAAAAACTATTTTTAAAAGATATGTAAAAAGTGGGTGACACAGACAATGATGTTATGTTTTTTTTAATCCGTTTCCAAAATGCGTAGTGGATGATCTTTCTTATAGTTCTAATGGAATTAGAAAACGTCTTTAAAGGGCCTATAATTTAATTTAAGGGGCATAACTACGAGTAGACAATTTATAGATGCAAGATTGTTGGTATAGTGACAAAAGCACAATAATACCATTGTTACATTTTAACCATGCAAAGGGTGTATGTTTTTCAACAAAATAATTTTGTGACTATGTGGTTGCCTAATTTATTGCCCCTTAATAAATGCTGGGACAGAGGCCACTTAAAGACGGTTATTTATGATTGCTTTTGAAACTCGTTTTGATCTTATAGGAATTTGTGAAAACAAGCCCTCTCAAAATATTAGCAATCCACCCATGGCAGTAACCTTGGCGTGAAACTGGCTTTTTGTTATTTTTTAATCTCATATAATGTTTTTGTTTCCTCTTTTCAGGGATTGCTGAAAAATGATGATGTTTTATATCTAAAGGTCAATAATGTGTCACCAACACAAAATGTACATGTTAATCAAATTCTTGCAATTCAAAAGTTAATTGATGATCAATCTTATAAATCGGACGCTGTTAGTACCAAATGTGATAAAGTTGGTACGGTACAAACAAATAACGGTTCTAACATAGTTTTAAAAAACTGTAATTATGATTGGTGGATTAAAAAAGAAAACCCACAAACTAAACGCCTTCAAACTGCTTATCTTCAGGATATCAAAATTCATAGGTGAGTCAGTTGTAATCATAGAAATACAAATAATAAGTAATGTTATTTAACTAAATTATTACAATAATAATTGCATTTATGTAAATTCTGCTGTTACCAGGCATTCGTTGACATATAGAGGAGCAATGCTAAATATAAACAGATATAGACTAAGAGCGTCTTCTTGTCCAAATATTTACCGCAACTCAATGACAACTATTGCTAAAGAAAAACACGAAGTAAGAAAAATATTATTACTTATATATGTTCGGTATGATTCTCAATTCTCATTGTAAAATAATATTACTAGTGGTCAGCTGGACTCTGGGAACTGTGGTATCTTCTACTTGATATGATGGATTTTTCGCACTTCAAAAATATACCTTTTTTACTTTTTGCTATATCAAATTTCCTCCTATACACCTGGTATGATGTACCTTATGTGTATATTGCTGATTTAGCAACCATGAAAGGTCACTCTGTAGATGATGCATCGTATCTCATCAGCTTGATTGGGATACTAAATATGTTTGGAGAGGTAAACACAATTATTATAATATATAATATTTCAATAATTTTAAGCCGATATTATATTTGTCCGACGTCGGTGTTGATCAAAAGAAAAACAGATTCGATCATAAATAATGTCGACTGACGTTGCCGTGTCAAAAAAATTGTAATACTTGCATTACGTATTGATTGTTTTTTTTTTTTTTTTTGTTTCTTAGATATTGTTAGGTTGGGCAGGAGATAAAGCTTGGGTTAATGCCAACATGGTGTATGCAGTTTCAATGGTGCTTTGTGGTTTGACCATTACATTAGTTCCTTTATTTGGTAGCTATTTAAGTTTAGGAATTTTGTCTGCTTGTTTTGGCCTGTTCATTTCTGCAAATTATTCATTTACTTCAATTATATTGGTCGAAATCATTTCTCTAGAACGATTTACCAATGCTTATGGAGTTTTGTTGTTGGTGCAAGGAATTGCTAATTTAGTGGGACCACCTTTAGCTGGTTAGTAAAAAAAAAAAAAAAAATTTTTTTGATTTGATATTATTGTATTGATTTAAAAAAATTGTATGTTTGATTTTGTCTTTTTAGGTGGTTTATTTGACGTAACAGAAAGCTACGATCTTTCATTTTATCTAGCCGGTTTCTTTATTGCTTTATCAGGATTGTTATTGTTTGTTCATCCAATTGTAAAGAGAATGAACAGAAGAAGACAAAACTTGATAAAAAATCAAAAGAATAAAATAATAAGCATATCTTCAAATTGCAAAAAGTAATTTTATTGAATTATTAACATAATATAGAAATTATTATCTCATACCTATTTAGCATTCTTTCTCCAAATAATTGTGATTATTTATCAGGGATGCCACATTATTTTGGATAGTAAAGTGTAATACATTTTTATAATGCTATGGTTTTCTTAATAATTGCAGTCATATTTTTAGACAATTAATTATAGTGTGATGTTCTACTAAGCAGGAATTGTCATATGGTTTTTTCATTATATTATAATTATTATTATGTTTTTAAGCTACAATACTTACCTCTGTGTATCTTGGTTCACGCCCGTAATTATTATTAAATAAAAATAAACAAATATTTATGAAATTGGAAAAAAATACTATTATCCTAAAGTTATTCATGTATTGTATTTTTTTAAAGTTTTGTTTAATACTAAAATTATTAGTATTTCAAAGTCTTCATAGTTCTATAGATTTTAAGATGTTTTTGTTTAAAGTCAAAGCATCTTATGTATGGTAGTCCTGAATGACAAATGTATACATTGCCATCTAATTTTTTTGTTCTACAACATTTTCAGTGTTTGTATGTATTTATATTAATCCAAAACAGAGGTATTTTAATTTTAATTTTAATGTCTATGTTGTTACATTTTTAGCAGTAAAATTATTCGTGTAAATTATTTATTTATTTATTTATTTTTTTTTTTAATTAGATGCACTGCAGTAGAAGATGACAGTTTTACATCTAAAAGACGCTTGAGTTTAGCAACTAGTGTTTAAAAGGCTTACTATTTACCAGAAACAATTGAATTTAAGCGTTCTTCAACGTCATTAAATTTAAATTTAATATAAGTTCTGTTATACTACTTTGTTTACATTCGAATCAAATTTGATACCTCTTTAGTAATTTTTAAATGTATAAAAATTGTATGTGTTAGTATTGTCGCCTATGGCATAGTTTTGTTTGTAACACGATTCTTATTAATTTTTGCAACAAAAAGAAAATCTATTTTTAAATCATACTTAGTCTATTATTACTTTCATTCTGAAACGCATATTTTAGCAAGTTTCTTTAACTGTTTCATGTATGACATTAAAAATGCCATTCAGATTTTATATTCTTTTTGGTCGTAACTATTATTCAATCGACATAGTTTTCAATGACATTAACTTGTTTGTAAAATCACCAAAAATTTGTTTTAGAATTGTTTAATTGTATTCATCGTATACGTGTCGTTTATTTTTAAATGTTTTTAATTTTTATGTTATTATATCAAGAGAATATTGATTTCTTTTAATAGTAAGTTATTACTTGCAGAACAAAATTGATACTTTGTTTTTCAATTGATTTTATATAGATTCCTTACTTGCAAAGTTATTGTGTACACAACAATTATAGTTAATCACTGATTAATGTGCCCATTTATAAAAAATTGTTTTATTTAAACAACAAAATTAATTTACAGTTCTGCAATAATTATTATTTGTACCTAATGTTTTGATAAAGATACATTTTATCATTTATGCCATAGTAATTATTAATTACTAATTTGTGATCATTATAATTATATTTTATTAACATGCATCTATGTATATATTTATAATGTGATTGTATAATGTATGTATTTGTGTGTTAGTAATTTTATTTATATGTAAAGTATAGAATATCATACACCTATTTTTTTGAATTCATGTTATAAATCGACTAATCAGTAAAAGTTGTTCTTAATAACGTAAGATATAATTCTATAGTTATCAATTTTAATATGTTGTATTACAAATTTATTTTTTAAAGACTGCTATTTACATTTACGTTTGTGATTTTAATGGCATTAAGCGTTTTCTTTTAGAATGAAGTGAAATAAATATAGATGTTTTTTTTGTAATTAGTTAAATTGGTTATAAGAACACTCAAAACTGTGACTGATAGTTTTTCCTTTAATTTTTATCTACATATTATTATATTGTAACAACTATTTGTTTTCAAATTGTTAATAATTTGATTTTTATTATTATTTATGTTAAAATTCTTTAACTATGTTTCTAAATGAATTAAATTTATTATTTAAACATTTTCGTGTATTTCCACTGATTTGCTTTCTATTCATACTACATGGACTGTGAAGTGTTACTGCTGTGGTTCCCATAGACTTTTGGTCAAAATATTATTGAAGTTGTGTTGAACTATCTCCTACTTAACACATTAGAAATGTTGTACACATTTGTCTGCTTTATTATCGGAATCAAAAGACTTGTCTCACGAGTCTTTTTGATTTTTATGGAGAATACACAAAAATCATGTGGCTTTAATATTACTTTTGAGACGAGTGACTGGTCTTAATTGTCCTCGTTGTTATTGTAATAATGAATAAGGGACGCATTTATCTACCTATGTTTTCTAAACATTGATATAAAATAAGTTAAAAGTTTCAAAAGAAATTATAATTTAATTCAATCGATAGTGGACACGATAACAATTATTTTTGTGATTTATTATTCATTTTCACTATTACAATTTTGATAACGATAGAGTCAGTTTATTAGGACGGTTTATTATTCCTTCACTTCAAAAAATTATTTCGTATATTTTCTTTTGACATTTTCTTCTTACTAATACTGTGTATTTTTTAAAATTGTTCAATTATTACACGTTTTGACTGTTGAAGAGACAACTCATAAAATTTAAAAACAATTGAATTCAAAAGTTGACGAAAATAATAAGTTAACGAGTTAACTGACTTAATTAAAATCAGTTTAACTTTTAACGCGTTAATGCATAGCCTTGAGGAAAATGAGTATGATTATCATAGGTATTCCGGTGACTAAATGTACAAACAAGTTAAAGCGAGTCCCGCAAAATTCAAAAAACAGCACCATCAGCGTCGAAAAATTAACCGATCAATCGAAAACACTTGTAAACGGGGCATGGCCGGTCGATAATATGCATTACTTTGATCCATTCGCCGAATTCGTTAGAAGTCATTCCGTATTTTTTCGGAAATTATACAATATAGGAACCGAAAAAAAGATTTTAAAAAATTATTTTTTCCCGTCGTTTGGTCGAAATATATATGTATTGCCCGGTATTTGTCAGACACGTGTAAAATATTCTTTGTTTTTATTTATTATTTCTACAGGCTCTTAGAAACGGACGAGTGCCGATAGTCGGGCATCATCTCATTATATTACCGCATCTACGTTTCGATAGATTCTTTTGAACGTTATATTGTTGGTAAATATAATTATAGGTACTGCATATTACTACAGGCTATCTACCTACTTAGCATAGGCGATTATTTCTCGATAAATTTCATAAGGCTAGATATTTACATTTTATATCTTGCGTATTATACGTACCTACAGAGCGGTACAATAATGGCACTCGTGATAGAACTCGGTAGCGTGATCCGTTTATGTGCCCGACGACGGTTCGAAATCTCGACACTTGAAAATACCGACAAAGCAAAATCTGACTATAACACCTTAGATTAAGTTTACAAAATTAATTGGTATTGTAAGTATCGCTACTCGATGCACACGTTTAAAATATTATTAAAAGACTTGTTCAAATGCAAATTATTCCTGTGATGTAAAATTAAATGAAAACGTTTTGGCTACCAGTTATGTTAGGTGTATATTTAAAAAAGAATCACTGACCTAACATACAGAATCACTGTAGGTAGCGTGGGAACGGTTTGACGGAGTGGTGGGCCATTGGTTTGGAAGTCGCGGTTCAAACGTATTATTTATTAATATCCGAAAGCGATGATAAATCATCGCGTCCAAAAATACGATAGGTACTGATCGATCCCAGTTGTCTAGTTTACGTCGTCCTGGTCCGTTTTGCAAGAATTTCAAAGTTCTACAGGTACTTACTTAGCACAACAATCTTCGAAATCGCTTGAAACCATATCAAACCCGTGTCTCGCGTAATTTTCACAGTACCCATGTAAAACTTTCAGCTTGTTCCGGTAGTCGTTTTGGAAGTTATGGCCAAAAAACTAAATCGGTATGTCAAAAACACGCGTTTGCCATAACTATAACGTTTGGCCTCATGACCGTACATTTTTCGTCTTTGAACTTTCGAATTTGAGACCCCTTAAAGCAACCCATTGATCATATAAATAACATCATAAAAAATATATTGAAATCCAAAATGAAAAAAAAATCGATAGTTGCATGTTTTTTCAAAATTAAAACCCATCGAATTCGTTTAAAACGATACTGAACGTATTTGTACTATTCGATTCTCGTTAAAAATGTTAAGATTTAGTGGGTACTGCTCCTCAATGCTCGTGGCCAGTGCAGCGGGGTATTACTGTTATTAGCACTTTATTTGAAACGATTTTGAAATCATCTGTATAGGTACTTTGAAATGTATTATTACCAAAAAGGATTGTTAATTGTGCCCGAAAACTGATTATATTTGCACAAAACTGGCTTTTATAAGCTACATTAAATTATTTTGTCATAATATTATTCTTAGCAGCCTAAATACAAAATAAAAACTTGAAATGGACTGCATTGTATGGGGTATCTATCTATGTTATAACGGATTAATATTTTGAATACTTTAAAAATCGTTAGGTCGGCATAATATGGAACTTTGAAAATTTTGAAAACGTTTTTTTTTATCTTTGAGAGGTTTTTATCGAATGAAATCCTTGATTTTTAGATTTTGATGTTTAAAAACGTAGTAGATATTATGTATATGGACTGCAGTTACTCAAAAAAATAAATTTGTTTGTTGTACAGTTATAATTGTTTTTCACATATATAGTTTAAGACTTAAGTGATAACATGGCTTAAGTCATATAACATCGAATCAGAACAGAAAAATTGCGAAAAACCCATCGGATTTTTCATATTATGCCTCCGGCTCCCTGCCTTTTGGAAAACCTGCGGCTAATAATAATATTTTTATCAGAACAAAATATAGAAAAGCCGGGATGGGATGGGGTCAGTTCTCCCCGTGATACGAGAAATGACTGATAATAGAACGAATTTCATCGGGGCTAGCCAAAACCACAAAAAATACCGGAGAACACCAACTCTGAATATTAAAATTTTCCTTGACGGAATATCATTTTTATCAATCAAACCAGACTGGAAAATAAATGATGTAAATATGTAACCTGTATAGCAGCTGATATACCGCGTGTTCGGCTCGCTGCGCTCCGCTAACAGACGATAGCCCATCCAAACCTATAGACACTTTACGCGACTCACTTATAGTCTTATTCCAAACCTAAAAACCTTTTGGGAATTTTCGTTTTTCTAAGTTGGCCATTCCGAATTTTCCAAGCGCCGACCAACGCGAGAGTATTACAAAAAGCACGCCGTGTTCAGAGCAGCAACGCCCAACGGGAAAATGCGGAGCTCCCGGAGTCGTCGACTTTCGAATCAGTTGTTTACGCCGCGCCTCTTCGTGGCTGTCGGGTGGAAAGAAAACGTGTTCAATGCTTTTGAAAAAATTCAATGTTTTAGTTTCATTTTATGTAAGAGTGTATGATGTATGTAATTTTAATACACCTACCTACATATTGGTGTTTATTAGAATTTTTATAAGTTAAGACGCTTTGTATTTTATTGTCGTTTCCAACGCAAATTTGGACTACTGAATCTGAAAAGCCACGGTTGTTGAGATTTAATGTTCAGACTTCAGCAGACCTACAAAACTGTGAGTACCCTACCTTTATTATTTTTTGTCTTCTTCTTTTTTTAATTTTATTTTATCTGCAACAATCACCGCGTGGTTTTCTTAAATCATCGCCTTCGATAGTACGATTCTGAGCGACCTCTGCAGTTGTCTATAGTGTGCGTCCTGGTAAAAAACAAATCCAACAATACAAACTTTTATCAAATCCGTAGCTTTCCTATTTTAGTACGAAGTTTCAGATCGGTACGATCTTTATTTCGGACGTTATGATCAAATAAATCGACGTGTAAAAAACACGTTTCCCGTAATTATTTGTCCCCCCCGTGAGAAATACACGGCCGCCCGGAACGACGAGTTTATAACGACAAAATAACAATCGGCTATAAAAACCGCGTGAGCCGATTTTCTAAATTTTTCGACCGCACAGTACGTCGAACTGTCCTGTTTAGGTCGTGTTTCAAAATCAAAATCGACTGAAATTTCAGCAGTAAGCTCGATAAACCGTTCTTAACGACACGCGTAGATTTCAAGTCGAACTTTCGAAAATTTGATCGTCTCGGATCAATCTTTTGATACGTTAAAATCGGAGCGTTCTTCTTTCTAACCAGAAACAGCGATCATAGAAAAAAAAAAAAGGAACGTCATTGTAAAACGCTAACGCTCAAATGGCGGTTTTTTTATTTTTCTCTAGCAGGTGTACACTGTATACAATGTTGTGCACATTGTTGTCTTCTGTTTACCCTGTGCTATTATGTATTATTTACGTACACAGTTTGCAGGAGACGCGAGCGTGGTGCGCACCACAACGCCGTCGTCAACGCGTATGATAATTACTATGAGCGCGTCGATAAATCAGACATTTAATCGAATTTAACCGTAAAACGGACGTTAAAGTGTTTCGTCGGTGTAACGAGAAAAAAACATTTCACTCTTGTGAACTTGAACGCGTCAGCAGAGACCTTGAACGTGAATCCTATGGCCGTGTCTGCGTTGATCGCCGCCGGGTTTATGAACGGTAATTATTACGTACTGTATAATATTATTACACTATCGCCTCGACGATAAATACGAAATTTCGACGGAAAATATATACCTTTCGTAGACGTCTGTCCGCGGAATTCTTCCGAAAAACCGAACGGATTAATATTGTGAACGTTAAACAGCGTATAGAGTTCGAAACACGCGCGCAACTTTTTGTCGACGGCGCCAGGCCGTGTTTTCAAGACTCTGCGGCTGTTTTATATATACGTTCTTCAACAAAGGGGGTATTTTCCTATTCAACTATGTACCTACCTTGTACAACCTAATTTCTGATTTAAATTAGGCAATCGATTTTTAACAATTTTATTTTTGTATTCGCTTATTGAAGTTTTTTTCCGTGAAACAATAGCCGCAAAAACCGACGAGCGCTAAACGTGAAAAACCGATTCCGATTTCATTTGTGTACGTTTAGTCGTATACACCCGTTCTAACGACGTGTACAAATTTCGAATCGCTGGAGGAGCACTTTAGAATATTTAACATTTTTTTGGATCATTACTCAAATAATTGTGAAAATATCGAAAAATTCTGCGAACAAAATACCATCTCAAACCAATCGGAGAAAAAAAAAAAAACATAGTTGTGTACACAATTAATACGTTTCTCATCACCACACTCGGAATCTAAAACTGTTATTATTGAACTTTTCCTCGCTTTGTTTTGCCGATAATACTATTTTATTAATACAGGTTCATATTTTGATTGTTGAAAATCAGAAATTTAAATCAAGAAGCACCTGGAAGTTTAATCAAAGTGACTAACGTTTTAAATTAATCTTTTAATTAATCATAACTTTGTAGCGAGCATGAATAAGTGTTAGATTGTCGTAATAACTATGACGCATAATCGTGTACTTCAGATCTATTTTACAGTTGATGCCAAAAAACTCGTACCTTATTTATTTTAATTGTGTTGGTTCGTGAATCGTTACGAATCCTTAAAATAGTATGAAATATTTACGTAAATAACTATGAAAAACAATTAATATTCAAACTATTTATTGCGAAAAATGGACGAAAAGATCTATGAAAAAACCATTTAAAACGATTATAATTTTAGAAAAAGAAACTATATATTTGAAAATTGTTTCAAACGTTCACTAAAACAGAAATACCGAAGCACATATGTATAATGATTTTTAAAAAAAATTTTCTACATAGAATATTTTTTTAAAAAACGAGTGCGAATTTTAGATAATTTTATAAGTAATTTCTTTTAAATTACCATTTTGTTACGAGTTATGGCAGCGTTATTTACGTACCTATAATACACTGACGTAATTTTATCATATTTACCTTGTTTATCACGGTCGATGCTCAGAATCTTCAAATGATCGCATGATAAATATTACAGAATATTGTATTTTACGCATCATTATAATATCATACTTTAATAATTGTTTGGATGAAGACTTGTGTTTTTTTATGCATTTGTTATCTATAAAACAAAAATTTTACTCCGTTTTCAAACATTTTGCCCATATTTTAAGACGTCTATAATCGAAAATTGTTACTAATTAACTATTTTGAAACTTTTTTATCTAAATAATTTATATAGAATTGCATGTTGACAATCTTGTGTTAAAAGTAGAGTACAAGTAAGGAAAAATTTATGCAAATGTTTGAGATCACCTAACTTAAAATTGAAACGTGTGTGTTCAGTTTACCGGTTAATATTTTTTTAAGGGAAGGAGTCTGGGATTAAGAACTAGGCGTGTAGAATTAATTTATCTAAATTCTGAGCTATTGTACGAACATAATACAATTTTAAATATTAACAAGGTTAAGGAAGTAGAGGGATTTCACCATTGGAGTGTTTTAAATAAGGATTTGTAGGTTTCCTAACTATACATTTTGTTATACGTGTAAAATGTGTATTCGTTTGTTTTTTAGGAAATTGGTTAACTGTATTCGCACACACGCAAAAGTTGCAATATAATGGGCCGTTGAAGCAGTCACAGCAATTGTACACTTCGTTCTTCAATGAATTCAAAACGCAGTGTTTCTGGGCCATGGCTGTCGGATATGGAGTATATTTTGGCTTTTGTGGTTACTTAGAAGTGAGAATCGGTCATTATTAAATTTTAAACTGATAACATTCAAGACTTTCAGTTAAATATTACATATTATTTGATAATCGTTTTTTCATTGAGTCGAGATAACAAAAAAATTACATGGATACGATATAAGAATAAATAGCTGACTAGATAAAGATACATTTTTTTTACTTATCAATTCAAAGACAAATGTAAGTTAATTTTTATCCAGACGAAAACTTAAACAATTATAATAATCACACTGAATTTTTATTTTTTAATAACTTGATGCTAGCTTTATGTACGCGATGTGTTTTTAATTTAGTGACCCACGTAAATAGTAAAAATAAAAAGTTTTATTCTTGTCGATAATTATAGGTACTTTAGTTAAGACCCACGTAGAAATGAAATATCTACCTAATTTGATATACCTAAAAAAAATAAAAAATATTATAAGATTAATGATTATCGAAATAATATTATGTTTATGTAGACAATTATTGTTGTATATTTTATTCAGAACTATTGTTTAGATAACTTGCCGAAAATTATTTGGGTAAAATAAATTACGCTTTGGGAAAGTTTGGCCTCGGTTGATGTTGTCTATAATGTTTATTATTATGGGACGCTTAAAAAGGATAAAATTTCAAAAGTCCGGTGTCGCCGAAACAGTCGTAGGTACATATTATACACGAAAACCGATTATTTTCTCGTAGAACAGAGTATAAATGTATACTTTATTTTTTTTCTTAAGTTCCTCTTCCAAAAACGGAAGTTTGGTGACCCATCAGTTGACGTTAGCAACAGTCCCTGTTCAAAGCTCACGGTTTTATGCCGATCTCTGCCAGGGGATAGCCAGTGAAGGCTTTGTCTGATCTACCCAACGCATTGGTGCTCTTCCACGGCTTCTTTTACCTTCGATTATCTGCTTCTCCCCGCTCGATCCGTCCCTTCTTATGGTGTGGCCAAAGAACCTTAAGATCCTCTGCTTGCACACCACTGCCAGTCTTGATTCCGCATTAAGCATGGTCAGAATCGATTGATTGGTCCTCCTTTCCATCCAGGAAATTCTCAACATCCGTCTACAAGCCCACACCTCAAAGGCGTTTATGCGCTTTACATCTTCTACTTCGAGTGCCCATGTTTCAGATCCATGGAGCATCACTGAGAAGACAAGTGTCTTAAGCAGTCGCAACTTGCTGTTCTTAGAGATATGATTATCTTTCCAAATTGGTATTAGACCTTCCCTCTCAAGTGTAACGCGACGCCTAATCTCCCTAGATGATCAGCCATCTGCTTGTACTATTGAACCTAAATATGTAAACTCGTGTATACTATGTAGGTACCCATTTTTAAAAACAATATCGCCATACGAGCTAAGGCTGGTCTGTCGAGAAACTATATACGTACAAACGATTATAATAACGATCCGATTCTAATATATTATTATTGATAATTTTTTTTTGTAATTTTTGCCGTTCCGTGTGCTGCAGTGGAAGTACTATATGAAGGGCCGCGGTAAAGAGACCGAATGGAAGTGTCAGCCAGACCGTTATCTGCCCAAACATCTAGTGTGGGACCAGATCAAACGGGGTTGTCTGGGGTTGGTGGTGACGAACATGGTGTCAGCGGCTATAGCTACCCATGTTCTGTGCGGTGGCTACAACACGGTTTACATGGGATTCGGCCAGTACCCGTGGTGGTGGTGGATAGCTCAGTGGCCAGTGATATTCATACAGCAGGTTGGTCAATCAAATACACTGCCGAATATCGA
This sequence comes from Hormaphis cornu, assembly GCA_017140985.1. Lineage (NCBI taxonomy): Eukaryota > Metazoa > Arthropoda > Insecta > Hemiptera > Hormaphididae > Hormaphis > Hormaphis cornu. The sequence continues at coordinate 32,054,034 of CM029358.1, forward strand.
TCTAACAGCAAATATCATTTTTTTTTAGATTCTGAGCGTCAGCGAAGAATTATGTATTGTTTTTACAATGATGTTGTTTTTTTTTTCCTATGGACACGTTTTCTAGTAGAAAAACTGCCCCAATGTTAACGTACGATACCTTAAAAGATGGACGATTGATCCGAGATGGCACATTTATCTGAAGCGCTTTTTGAAATTTTGATTATTTTTTAAGTTCTGAGGAAAACATAAAAACGTCCCAATTTTCGAAACTGCTCGACATAAAATTTATATAATGTCATTTAAAAGGGTTTTACGAGTGTACCGCTGAAATTTCAGTCGATTTCGATCGTTTTTGAGGGAGTTATGAAACTTTGAAATTTTTTGAATTGTTATTTTACGGCAGTTATAATTCCATAAAACCTCTAGTTTTTACGTTTAAGTTTCAAAACTTTGGTGCAATCTAAACAAGATAGTTTTACACACGTGGTTAAAAAACTTAGAAAGTTGGTTTCCAAAACTTAGAAAGTTGGTTTCCAAAACTTTAGTTTATAGCCGATTTTAAGTTGTCATTTTGTCGTAAAACTTGTCATTTCGGGCGGCCGTGTATTTCTCATGGGGGAACAAATAATTACGGGAAACGAGTTTTTTATACATCGATTTAGTTTTTTTTGATCACAATATCCAAAATAAAGATGGGACCAAGCTGAAACTTTTACATAATACTAAAATAGGAAGTATACAGATTTGATAAAAGTTTGTATTGTTAAATTTGTTTTTACCAGGACGTTAATAAACAACTGAGCTCGCTCAGAATCGTATTTTCGAAGGTAATGATTTATCGTTGCTTTCAGATATAACATAATGCGTTTAAATCACAACTTCTAAACTAGTGACCCACCCAAAGCGTAGTCGCTACCCCGTCAAACTACCCGCGCGACCTATTTTTTTTTTCTTGAATGTCGTAAAATGTAAACCGAAACATAAAAATATTTATACGAAAATTATAATATTATAAAATATAAACGACGATAAGTTGAAAATATTTACTTTTGGTTACCTTACCTATAAGTACCTAATAGTCTTTTATCAAAATTCAAATTCAGACATTTGACTCGTCCATATTATAAAATATGTTTTATGGACTTAAATCAAACGCACATAATAGAAATTCATACAAATTTTGCAAATAATCATAAGTTCTATAGGTATTTTTTTTTTTTGTAAAAAATCGAATTTGTTGTCACTATGTTAGTTCTTTCCAGTTTTGATCATTATATTATTATGTGGCTGCCAATTTCCTCGACCACTATGATAAATTTGTACGTGAACTACCGTATAGTGCTGATGTTATATGTATATAGTTTTACAAAGTTATTTTAAATTATTGACTAAGTAAAGTTTGCTCTAAATTTGTCTTTCCCGAGAGGATTGAGGAAGCCATTTCTTTATTGTTGAATTTCCATTTTTTATATTGCCTATATGTACCTATTCTGCAAAGATGTCAGTTTATGAAACCGCTACCTACTCAATGATGTTCAGATAATAGTTATCAGTCAATCCCGTATTTATTACAAATTTCACTCGGTGAAATACATCATTATACAGCTGAGCATTGAATTTTAATGTTTTGGGAAATTGACAGTCAGATTCCATAAAAATGTATGGTTATTATATTTCTATACTTGTGTATTAGGTATTTAGGTGGCGTTTTACAAGCGATTCGACTGGAAACTGGAAAGACCTTTTTATTTTGTCTAGAACCTAGAATTTTTTAATTGATTTTCTCAAACATTCTACAATAATTATTATTAAAGCTAACATTTAAGTTTCGTTTGCGTTACACAAATGTTACATAATTTTATAAATTTAGGACTACTCAACATATTGGATTCATCGGTTGTTTCATTCTAAATTTTTATTCAAACACTTTCATTACATCCATCACCAGTACTTTCAGCCCACCCCATGGTCGGTAACTGCCATACATCCAGTTGAAATAACTGCCGTTCAGTTGGCCATGGTCATGCCTATATTTCTCTATCCAGTGCACTGGCGTGAGTATAAAGTTTATTGTTTACATGACTACTTTGTGTTTAACTAATCGGCTATTTGTAGTTTCAATGTCCGAAATAGTCATTAAATACTATTGAACTTTTTACGCATTTCGTTTGTTTTGTATGTACTTTTTTTACTTTCATTGTTTCCACCGGAATGATTACGCGGAATTTTTGTCATAGATTGGATGTATTGACACATCATCATGTTGATCGGAAAATCGTTTTAATCCAAATATTTATTTGGTCTGTACGGTCTAGCGATTCCTTAAAGAGCTTAGACATTCCAAAGTTCTCCAAACTACGCCGACATAATTTTACGTAACTGATTTATTTTTTATTTTGACTTTTTCTCATCGGACATCAATATAACTTAGTACATAAATTTGAGTTGGTTAATATCAGTATAACCTTTTATAAAAATGCGTATTTTATTGAATATTCATATCACTGGTGTGAAATTGGCATGTTCAAATATATTACAAAAAAATACCTAGTGCGAAAAATTCATTTAAAACTTAAACAACGGGCCAGTAATTAATTTTAATAGGTACATTGTGCAGTGACACTTAACATCGAGGCTTGAACGTTATCATAAGATCACAAACACAATATGTTATGTTCCGATTAAAAAAAAAAATGTTTACAGCTATAAATTTCAATTCGAATCAATATTTGTTTAGATTTCAGTCGACATTTATCATTGAAGAATGTTTATTCTTACACACTAGCAAAGTGCATTGTATCTTTAAAGAAAATTTTAAAATCTAAACTGATAAAAAAGTAGTATATACAGCAGTTTCTCGTCAACTTAAACTAACCGATTTGAAATTGAAATTGTTTTAAAAGTGGAAAGTGAATTTTTTTTTTATCAATTTACACTTGACGAAATTTGTGCACGAAACGTTTAAATAATACGTATAACAATTATGTTAGGGATTAGTTTAAATAATACGTATAAGCATAAATTATATTAGAGATCACGTTAGGGCAAAAACTATTGTTACACTATACCTATCGGCTAGATTATGCATTTATACTTAACAAAATGCGAATACAATTTTTTCGTAGTACCATTTTACGGGCTGGCTTTGTACAGCTACTATCATGGGATCGTGCAACATTCAGGGATAACTTTTAAGTCTCAGTGGTGGCAGCCCTGGCAACCGGACTGCATGTTTCACGATAATCACCATCAATATTGTCACGTTAACTTTGGATTCAACTGTCACCTTTGGGATAGAGTAAGCAAAACGTGTGACCTTTTTATAAAGTATACCTACCTAAACATCCATGTAATATACTAATATACCGTATAGATTATAGATGTATTATAATAGATAAGCATATTGTGCATAACCTGCATTTTTTACGATTCGATACCTCTTAAAAACGGATTGTTGATGGTCTTACGAAGTCAGAAAATGTATAAAAAATTACGAACTTTTTGTACTATGACTTTTGTAAAAAATCTAATTGAAAACGGTGTAGAATTAAAGAAAATATCAATTTTTTGTTTGAGCCGTCGTCTTCGAATACCTCCCCAAACTCGTTGGTTGTTATTTAGATCTGACATGTACGATCAGCTTGCGTTTGAATACGTTTATTTAAACACGTTTGCTTAGTAATTAAATGCACAATACGACTCATTCGAACACCAACTCTGAATAGTCTTAGCTACAGAACGCAAAATTGTATCTTCTCTAATCAACGACTTTACGATTCATGACGTGCTTACGTAACTAAATTTTTAAGGCAGACATTTTGAGCTGTGGTGCAGTCTCGACGAACTTCGGTTGTATACTGACCTAAATAATGTGCGAAACAACTGCGTGTGCTTAATTCTGTAACTATCGATGTTTCTAAACTTCATGAACGATATTGTTAAATGTATACTATGTGTACTTGATACTTTGTTGGTTTCGAGTCGGAGGAGAGGCCGGCCGATCAGTGGCGGCATGTCGTTATGTAGAGAAGAAGAATAGTAGAACAAATAAAATATAACATGAACCATTCTAATTAAGTTACATCGGCGTTGGGTCGTGTACCTAATGGTTTTTTTTTTTTCAAATTTTTAGATCCATGGATCTGAGAGAAAGTCTGACCGTCATTACAGTGAGCGTACGGACAACTGGGGATTCGGCCGGCCACTAGCCAGCCTGACGGACATCGAACTGTGTCGGGAAATTCAGGAGAGGATCGCGGAGAATCCGACGGCTTACCGCGGTAATTTCAGCCCTTATTTGATGCCGAACGATGACCGCGGCGGTGTCGCGCTACGAAAAATGGCCAACAAATAGTTAACGATAAATATAGGCGCTTGAGCCATGTGTTATAGCTATATTTCGTTGAGCCGATGTCAGTGACGCAAACACTATTATGAGGAGCAGTCTCACTCTGCAGCACACAATCTGTATCTCCTATACTTCCTATTATTATCCATTAGCAAATCAATTGTTATCAAATCGTTGTTTTTTGTTGTACTATTCACTACCTATATAATGCAGCCTAAAACTTCACCGTTCGCGTTCTGTACATTAAACGTGGCGATTATTATAGCTTTTAGCACTTTACGCATAAATCTCGTGGATAGTAATACTAATCTAGACTGACTAAAAAAACCATACTGTAAATCGCACCGAAGCATCTCGGAAATTTACACGGTATATGAATATTATCTCGGTTAGTAAATAAATTAATTATAAAAACATGGAATTGTCTTTTACTATCAGAGAGTTATAAGTGGTTTTATATCTTATTTGAATAAAATAGAAGACTGAAGGTTCATTATATTTGTTATGTACAGTGTACACATTACACAATATGTCATATAGATGGTTCTAAAATAATAGAATTTGATAGGTACCTACTTAATAAAATAGGAAAAAAATTAACGATCTGTGAAGGGAACTTATACGTACACCGGTGTTTTGGGTGGATCTTTGGTTTGAAAGATGTCACTTATACTCGCGTAAATCGTTTATAACGAAAATAACGGTGCTATGCGTGTATAAAGTAAGTATATTTAATTCGAAAATGAAACGTTTAAACTTCATTCGAATATTTTGTTCCAACGATGTGTGTAAACATTTCAATGAATTTTTAAACGAGTCGATTGGTGGAATTTAATAAATATTTTTTTATTATGTTTGTTTTACAGCAATAGTTCTAGATATAAATTTGATTTTTATTTTTTGTTTCATTTTTTCAAGTATTGGAGGAAATAAATTAGGCGTTTTACATAATATTAAAACGCAGGCTTATATAAAACCATTGATACAATCTACTTTTTCCATTTACAAAGTCGGCTTATAGGGCTGCTCGGTTTTTTTTTTATTTTTACGCTCAAACGATCATTGGTCAACCATCGACGTGTTTTAACGTGTCTAGATAAAACTTAATGAAATGCATTTGCTTACCGCTTTAAATCTCTCAACCGCTTAAATTAAACCATTGTGTTTTCAGCACGAACACAATACGAGACGACATTACATTTCGTCCTTAACATTCATCGCTAGATGGCGCCACTTAATGTACCGAAAGTCTTGTTATACAAAAATATGGTACCAATAATTCGTGACTGTAATCGTAAATTTTTGAGCAAACACAATGACCGAAAATCTATCAGCTGTTCATCAAGAACAATAAAATGTGTATAGTCACACGTATTGATTGTCGGATGTTATATTTTTAAAGAAAATTCTCGTTGTATCTGTATAACAGTTATTGTTTTTGGTCTCTAATTGAATTCTTCACTCTCGAGATTCGGCTTGAGTTGTATGCGTTTGAATATAAAAACTGGGATGAACCATGGGATTTCGATAACAAGTCGTGTCGACACCGGGTTTTAAATCTTGAGTCCAAATACGTTGTACCAACGACTTGTTGATATTGCGGATGGTCTTTATATTTTCGACGATATTGTCATACGTTAACAGTTTGGTTACACTTCGAACTGTACTTGCCTACAACTGTTTGTTTGTCGCAGTTTCGTCAAAAACAACGATCCAAATTTGGTTCAAATGATCCGAGTGTTCTTATAAAAAAAAAAACAAAAAAACGCCTTTTATAAATGTATTTTCATAGTTTTGTCACTTATGGGCGCTTCTTACGTTTTTTCATCGAATTAAAAGCCGTGTTAAAAAATATTGCCAGCTTCCGTTTCGTACCAAACAGCTGTCGAAACAGTTTTGTTTGAATTTGTCTTGCGTGGATTAGACTATACTAGGACGAATCAACGAGTGAACCAAATGTATTCGTCAAAAAGACGAGTACTTACTTTGTGATTCGGTGTGTGGTTAAAACGGAAAATTGAGAAAAATGAACGGACAGAGAGGACAGAGAGTATCGGAGGAAGAAAGACCGAGGTAGAGAGACACTGAGCAGATTGATGGATGGTCGGCGGCTGTTCGCTTCGCGCGTCTTCTCTAATAACGCCGTCGAAGGCCGGGCGGCGTGAAAACAAATTAACCGACGGGCCCTGAACATTATTTTAACAATCTGACCTCGTACGTGTTTTGTCCCCTTTTTACACTCGTTTCGCGGCGTCGTAAGTCTCCGCCGGCGGAACAGTTTACCGACCGGTTATTTATGTTCGCGATTTGTAACACGCCTGTGCGGCGGTGTACGAAAAGGGGACGGGATGGAGAGAGAAAAAAAAGAAGAGAAAAGAAGAAGCGGATATATAGCGGTGAAAATGAGGACTGTGCGCGCGCCAGGGAGAGTGCTGTGGTGTATAGTAGCGAAGGGGCGACGACCGGGTAATATATCACGACCCGGACTTCGCGGCTGTGTCCCGGGGGAATTTTTCATCCTTAACACGTTTCCCGGGCTGTAGATTATTTTTCTAAAACGCGGGTTGTCCTCGGTTCGGTCGTTTGTTTGGCCGCCAATACGGTTGTTTGTAAAAATTCGATGGTTCGTACCTGTCGAAACATTTCTCCGTCCTACAATTGTTAAACGTTTCACGCAGTCCAGAGACCATGACCGCGCGGTCGAGTTGTCGTTGTCGAATTTCGTGACTCGAGAAAACCGCGTAGGTCCGTTGAGATACAAACTGGACGAGTGAAGTGTACAACTCGAAAATTTTAAAATTATACCGACGTTAAACATTTTTTTTATTTGATACGCAGAAATGGTTTTGTTAATTTTACGGTTCTGTCCTAACTAAAACGACTAGGTAATTAACAGTCGTTTTAAAAAAAAAATATCGGGAAACAAGTGTCGTCGATGTACTTCTATTTTCTTCGATCATCAGAATTCTATAGACTGAAAAGCTGTCAACACGCCAAAATATAATAAGGTAGTCTTTAAGCCATCAGTTTACCTTATTCGTTTGTCAGTTTAGTCCGGTCTGATTTTGTTAACGACTGAACGTGTGTTGACCGATTATTTAAATTGGGACCCAATATTCAACGGAAATAAACTGTGAATATTTTACTTGTTTCGAAATTTCTCTACTTGTAAACATCAGAATGATAAAAATCGACAAAGACGCTAATTTAAGTACGTAAAGTATAAATATGTAAAAAAATATAGTATTATATTCAACGGGTAGTACGTGGGTGAAAATAACGAAAAATTCTGGTGGAGGCGCGATGTCGAGAATCAACGAAAGTGTTTCGTTCAATATTATATAGCTGTCCGTAAAACAACGGGTGCAGTACATAAAGGTTTCACACACGCGCGCACACGCGCACACACACACGCGCACACGCGCACACACACACACACGAACACACACACACCACACACACGCGCACACACACACCGAACGGGGCGCGCGTGTCGAGACCTCGCAGTAAGTTATGGCCGATCGTAAATAATGCCGGTGTGTCAAGAGCGGCGATATATTTTTCGTGTTTCTCCTTTCTGCCGTTCTGCTGTGAAGATTTAATTTATGTCCTAGCCGAGGGTTCCGGCGAAAGTATAATACGAGGGTTTTTTCAATTTTTTATTTTTTTTTGCTTATCGAAAGCTTCGATTGACCTCCCGAGCACATAAATCCCCGCGAGAACCGCGCCACACGCTCTGTCGTTTGTACACGTATTCGTTATTTGTACTGTACACACACGTCGTCCAGTAGACGGCGGCGTGTATATAAGTGTGCACCTGTGTTGTATTTGTTGAGCCCGATTTGTTGTTCTCGTGCATCAGCCCGTTCTTCGTTTTGGGGATAGTAAAAAGTGTGTGTGTATACCCCGCGAGAACGATATAACGATACCGTTCGTTACAGGCGTGGCCGGGGATCTGACGGTTGGGTTTTCGACGAACCACGCGGACACTTGCCCCGGGGCAACAACGTATGTTCGGACGTAATAAAAAAGAGAAGAAAAGAAAGCGCCGGGAACGGTCTAGGTCGCGTGAAATCGGCTGTAAACCGAAATCGCGCGAACCAATTTACTAAATTTTTTAACCACACGTGTAACACTATCTTGTTTAGATTAAAGTTTCGAGAAACTAGAGGTTTTATGGAACTGCGTGAAATTCAAAAATTTCAACCGTTAAAAGTGATCGATTGAAATTTCTGAAGCCGTTAAACAATTTTTAACGACATATATCAATTTCAAGTCGAACATTTTCAAAAATTTTGCCGTTTTTGTTTTTTGCTCATAACTCCGAAAAACGATCAAATTTTCAAAAAAAAAAACGTTTCAAACAAAGTATCGTCTAAGATCAATTATCTATCTTTTGAGGTATCATACGTTAAAATTGAACCATTTTTTTCTACTAGAAAAAGTAATCAAAAAAAAAAAAACAAGAAAAAAAATCTAAATCGACGTGTAAAAAACACGTTTCCCCTAATCATTTGTCCCCCCCACCCGTTAAAAATACACGACCGCTCAAAACAACAAAAGTATATCGTAAATTAGAGCAGTTTTTCTACTAGAACTTTTGATCACAGAAAAAATAAAAAAACATCATTGAAAATCAATACGTTCTTCGCTCTGACAATCTAAAAACACTCTTACAATTTTTTGACCGTAAGTTTAGGAAATTAATGAAAATAATCAACTTCAAAAACCTTGAATTGTATTAAAACTGCGTTTGGGCTGCACGATTAACACGCGTCAAGTACATTGTGACACCATCATGTTTAAATCAATTTCGAAGTTTGTGATACACGAAGGTAAATATTTTTGTTTTAATCAGGATGTACCCATAAAGTGTTACGCTGCGCAATTTCGCAAATCTTGAATTTCTGTAACCATTTAGATGTTGGGTATCTTTTAACTCCTCTTATAGGGGCCAAAAAAAAGATTTGCCCAAGGCATCCGAAAGTCTAAATCCTCCGGCCCTATGCGTAGGACGCGCCGCCAGAGACGCGAAGAAGATAACAGAATGCGCTCGGATGCCGTCGGTTTGTATTGTAGTACGTATTACAGGAATGTCGTACCTATAAATTTTTTATGGCTAAAAAACGATGTGTCAAAAACAACGTAGCTAATTAATGTTCCTCCCGAGTTTTTTTCCTCGGTTTCTCACGACCCTTTCGGTTTTCAACTTTCGAATTTCAGACCTCTTCTCAACACGTACACCATCAGAGTTCGTAGTAGACCTTTCGTTAGTGGCCCATTGAGAATCTGTGGAGCATTTCCCATCGGAGAGTCTCGTTCGCCAGAAAACCGTACGTACAACGCGAAAATAATATCCGGATACCACCTATAAAAATATATAATACACCGTAGGTGACAGGGCAGCAGCACAATAATACAGAGCGGTTGTGTCAGTGTTGTGTGTAACGCGTGAAACAACCGTACGTCCTACTACGCGCGTGTAACAAACGGCGGTTTCCGTCGTGATATCCGCCGCCGCCGCCGTTTCGATTATAAATCGGTGTGATTTTCTCTCGTTGAAAAATATCGCCCATCACGGTTGCCCCGTAACACCGGCGATAACTTAAAAAAGCGCCGACCCCGAGACAAGACGAAACCGTCGGCGGCGGCGCTTAATGCACGCGTGTGCCGCCTGCCTGGCTGCCTGCAGGGACCGCGTTACACGGGACGCGGGCGCGACGACGATAACTTATGCGCAGTAGTATAGTAATATAATATAATATTGTATAATTTATGTTTTCGTTTTTTTTTTCTTTTCTACGTACAGTACATTTATAACCGGAATGCGTTTCTGTTGCGAGCACTGTAAATCACGTCGTTCGTATATATTACACGCGCGCGTAACGTTGACGTTTTTAGAAAATTGCCACGCGACCCTCTCGGCGCGATATTGCGCTGCAAAACAGTATAATACAGTACCTATATATATACATATATGTCTCCATTACGGTGTGCGATCACCCCTGGCCGCGTTACGGCGCCGAACAAAACGATTCACGCCGCCGCGTAATCTGTCTGTGTATGCAATAAAACGGCTCGCGAGGATTCGTCATCGCCGAAACCGCTGCGGTTAGCTTTAGAGGCTTGAAATTTTTGTACGGAGCTTCCTTAAGACAACGCACGGGCGCGCCGAGAGAAGATTTTTCGAAATTCAACCTCTAAGGGGGTGAAAACAAGGGTACAACATTCTGTACATCGCGCTGGGTCCACTGGGTCTAGAGGCTTGAAATTTTGTACGGAGCTTCCTTAAGACAACGCACGGGCGCGCCGAGAGAA
>CM029358.1:32064691-32078059 GCA_017140985.1 Hormaphis cornu
GATTTCTCAAAGTTCAACCTCTAAGGGGGGTGAAAACTGGGTTCAACGTTTTATACATCGCGCTGGGTCCACTGGGTCTAGAGACTTGAGAGATTTCGCGCGCACAGTGGTTCCTTATCCCGACGAATACGAGCGCCGAGAGAGAGAGAGGGTTTTTCAAAATTCGACGCCTAAAGCTTTTTTATTAATTCTTCCCTTGCGGCGGTGAAACAGGGTTTCCGAATTTTCGTGTAACTCGGAGTTTATTTAAATTTCATTTACTAAGCTTTGACCGACTAAATCCCGAGTTTGATGCCGTGAATCACTGTTTTGGAAGGTTTATCTAGAAGTTGTATATTAAATCTGTAAAATAACGTTTCCGAGTGAGCTCGGTTTAACTATAAAAATCGTGCCGTAACTATAGAATTTATTATTGGTCTTTTATTAGGCGCTAGAATTCAAAGTATTGAAAACGGTTGTTTAGAATCATAATTTTATCATCATGAGAAAATAACTTTAAAACAGATACCGAAAAACGAATAATATCAAATACCACGGAGTAACAATTGAATGTTATATTTTTAGAATTTTCCTAAAAGTCTGAATCACTCTACATCTGTGCGTAATTTTACTGTCATAATCAAAATAACACCGGTTTTCAATACTTTTTTACACGCTTTCAGAATCTACAAGGCGGATTTTTTGTATTACAGAACATATTAAATTTTCCAATCTTGAATAACAAATTTGTGCGAGTTACAAATGTTTTTCCCAAAAACATTCAAAGGTATATTTTCGAAAATTTTCCAACTTTAAACAACTAAATGTGAAAATTGTGTTAACGGATTTTTGAAATTTTTAAGTAACATACGTATTTTTACTTGTTGGACACCTTTTATTAAATTTTCAAAACTTTTTGTGACAAATTAAATTTTTTATTGAACAAAAAAAAAAAAAATGAAAATTTCAAAGTTCTATACTTAGCTCAACGATTTTCGAAATTTCTTTAAATCCGTATCAGACCTGATGTTGTCAGACCAATTTTTATGGTGTGTCAGCTTATTCCGGTCATCGTTGCGGAATTCGTGGTCAAAATCGATTATGTCAAAAACACGTTTGCCCGAGTTTTTAATTGTTTTCTCCGTGATATTTGATTAGTTTTTTTTAGTTTTATATGACCACTCAAAGTATCTCCGTCTGCGTCCATCTATCGTTAAAGGCGCTGACGTTAAAAATCGGAGCATTATTGACGAAGAAGTTATCGTAACACTCGGAATGTAAAAAATTCAGCTTAAACGTAGTCGTGAAAACAATACCGTTTAACGCACTCTATGTTAGTACAATACACTTTTATTATAATGAAATATGTGTGCGTGGTGCAATTTGCTTGCCTGGTGGGTTTATTAAATTTTCGCCAACACGTCAAAACCACTCACCGGGAAAACTGCGAGATTCCTTTTGTTCACTGCAGTGCCTCGACAATAAGCGCTCTATATATATATATATATCACTATACCTAACCGCGAGAGCCCTTTGTCCAGGCCACCGAACAACGGAGGGCGTTTTTTATTTTTTGTTTTTTTTGTTTTATGATTATCCATTTCCCTTTTTTTTTTTTTTTTTTTAAATTGTTGAACGTAAAAAAAAATAAAAATTAAATATCATCGTATATAGGTGGTACTGTACTAAATCACACGGGTCGGTGCGGTCGGTTTGATTATTATTTTCGTCCACAGCTCTTGCCCGCTTTTGTACTGCGCGTAATGATCACATTCGCGTTATAATAAGTATATTTATTACGTTATAACGCGTGCTTGTAACGTTTTATAACAATATTATGCGAATACTCGTTACCAAAAATGTGTACAATATTGTCGCGCTACAGCGGGGAAAAAACATGCAAAAAACATGCAAAAATCACCGGCGTTGACTCGCAGTTTCAGCTATTTGTTGTTGTTATTATTGTCCGGATGGTTGTGAAATCGACTGCGAAGGATTCAAACGAAAAAAGGACATACTTTAAACTAAATGACATAAGTTGAATGAAAAATCCGCGCGCATTAAATTTCCCCCGCGGTACTTTTAGATTCTCACCTATAGGGATGCAAGTATACTGTTTTTATACAATGTCCAAATTTGTTTCTCCGTGTACGCTATTTCCGTTAGAAAGTTCGGAACGTGTGCAAAAATGGTACTTTTTTTATTGAAGAGTTTTTGTTTTTTACATTTTTAATTATTGTTTTATGGTATAAATCTAAAAACCAACACTTTTTCAAAAATCTCGCGTCGAACAACTCGAATTCATCTGGTCTGGTGTCATCTTTTTGGGTAAATGGATCGCTCCGATGTTTACGTTTGATACACCACAAAAAGTTAGAAATTCTCCTTTGAATTGTACCGACAATTTGTTTTTTAAATTTTTGATTTGTTTTTCATATTATCATCCAAATACAACAAAACCGCATCGAATGACTTGAAATTTTAATCAAATTTATTCAATAGATCCAAACAAAGAATGCATTTTAATCCGGTGTTATGATATCAAAAAGAAAGTCGTAATTTTGTTTGAAATCAGTAGTGTAGTTGGTATTTGATCATTTGCAAGATAGATAACTATTTTTTTTAATATTAAAATATGTGTTTAACGTAAAACTCGGAACGTATAATGAATTAAAAGGAATTGAAATAAAATGCAAGGAGCAGTTTTACGTTCCAAGGTAAAAAAAAAAAGAAAAATTATGAATGAAAAATTATTGCTTAAGCTTTTAGGTTATTATATTTTTGTTATTGCTCCTCGAGCGCCACTAAATAATACGAGAGCATAAAAACGTCATACCATAAAAAACAAAATATAAGCACGGGAATCAAAAAATTCGAGGAAATTCATTACCTTTACCTACTGGTTTTTTTTATAAAATCTTTTAACAGCCTTGCTACTACACTACCATGATATTATATGATGTGTATATTCTGTAACAATATATGTACCTACATGCATTCCAACAGTTATACGGTGTTAAAGGAAAAAAAAATTAACAAATCTTTTGATATTATATCAGTATTTATAATATGCTGCTCGTGATATCGATGTAAAATTCACAAATTCTATTCAAATCAACGACATATTGCTAGTTCGATAACAAACGACAAAACGATTTTTGTGCCTGCACAATTTTTATTTTAATTATCTACTTTTTATACATTTATTTTATTCGTTCGCTCTTTGTTAGTTAGGTAATTTTTTATTAGTGTCATACAAAAAACCTAAAAAAAAAACCAGTCGATTACCTACAGAAGTGAGTAACTGATAATTATTATCGTGTTCATTATATTTAAAGAATTGATAGTGTTCGGAGTATGATAAACGAACGTACGTATATTGACATGCGTATTGTATTGTGATTGATCAACGTGCGACTGGTTTTAATGAAAGGCTAAATTTTAATAAAATGCCGTGAAAGATACCCCAAACGTTTGATTTGTGTTCAACGTTTGTGAGTTTTCTTGCTAATTTTTTCTTCTATTCTTTTATTTTTCTGTTTATTTCAGCTCCTTTCTGTCATCACGTGTGTCCTACTTAGCACCCACACAACGAGTGGCGCATATAGACGGGGGCATGACCACATCCACCCATGGTATAGATATGTGTCAGGGTAACGATGAAAAATCGTAGGATTTCAATTACGTTTTTTTCACACGATGACATTTAAGTTTAAAATTTAGAATCGAGATAACGTAATGTTAATAGTAATAAGTAAATAATAATAAAAGCCCAAAAACCTCCCCATCACGACTTTGACCGGTAATCGCGGGGTAAATCGGCCCATAGTGAAAATATTTTCTATAATAATATACGACAATGCTCTCTCAACGTGGAACATTTGTACGTAACGGGTATCTACGAAAATTGACAACTTTATCGTTTTACTAACACTTTAAAATATTATTTTCCGACCGACACTGCGTTTGAGTTATGACTAACGGGCAAACTTTTCAATAGGATTCGCGTGTGCACGGCTGCAGCAGAATGTGGGGGTGTTTTAAAGAGGCGGACAAAACTGCGTTGCGTTGACGATGATTTTTATCGTTTCGGAGTCTTACATCTTAGATATAAATATCCGCCGGAAACGTATAATATAATATAATGTTAGAGGTATATTATACCTATAGCTGTACCCATTTTTGTTTTTTTTTTTTTCGTTCTTAACAACGCGCAATACACAGAATATTATACCGTAATATACTGTTATTACATTTTGTTCTGGTTCGAGGGACGTCGTTATCGAGGGCAACATAAAAAAAATAACGTCAAATTTTATTGTTATTACACACCACGTGCCTCTTAAACTGCAGTGCGTGTGTATATAATATAATATTTTCATACACGAGTAATCTGAGTACGAGTCGGATCAAAAAATACACATGTAAAAAAACAATAGTCGATACAATTTTATTTGTAGATACATTTTTGACGACTATGTATGTGTGCGATTCTATTACGATTGAAAAATTTGTACGATCTATACGTCTGGACAAATGACTATTTTTAGTTTTTATTATATATATACGTAATTATAAACTATACGTTATACTTGTATTATATTGACAAAGTAATTTATCAGTAAAATCGTTAAAAAAAAATACAAAAATCACCTCGTAACGTTCTAAGTGTTCGCGATGATGATTGACGCTTTTTTAATATAGTTTTGGCGCGACACAGCCCCGCACAGCGGGTGCATTTTCAGTTCACGAAAACTGTACGACATCATGTTTTCCGTCAAATCGTCGCAGTGTTTATCTTGTAAAACGTGTTTTAGGGGGTTCTGTTTTTCCCGCATCTCCCTGCACGGTCTTCTTCTCAACGCTGTCTGTATTATTTGGTGGCCTATTATAGCTAGAAGTTAATAATGCGTTCGTATAATATTGTAATAACAATACACAGTGTTGTTATTCGTCATAAATAACAAGTCAAACGGCCGCGGACCAAGAAAGCGGAGTTATATAGTTATCGTTTGTTGGACATTATTATAAGGTGCACACACACAGTGGCTACGCAGAGCTGGCTTTCGAGAACGCAAACACAATACGTCCCATAAAAGTAAATTGGTTGTCACGTTGTCTAACGGTTTGTAAAAAAAAAAAAAACCCGATTTCGTGCGTCGGCCACCTATTTGGTGGGGTTTTTGATGCCACCAGCACAAAATGTGTATAAAAATATAAAATGTGTTTAAAAATGTTGACATTTATGTCAAAAGCAAAGCTGCTGTGTACGCGTTTAGAGGAACACAACAATGCTACTCGGACGACGCTTGTACTATCGAAAATTATTTGTTCAGGGTTTTTAAAATTGAAATACATTCCAAGTACGAAACGTGTCTTGGTGACCGGCGCACGTATACTACATTTACGTGTCTAATGTAAAATAGGTAGGTCTATAATACCATTGTTCCGATAAATAAATGCCATTTTTTAACGATTGGTAGGCACACTCAACACATTCAAAAGATAAATAAAAAAAAAACCACTCGTTTAACAATTGATTCATAAAAATAGTTTTCAAAGTACATTAGGTGTTCTACACATTGGTACGCTAAAGATTCTAGTATCGAACTTGAAATTAATTTTCTTGCGCGTGTTTATCGTTGTAATAAAGAATAACGTGTTTCGAAGTCTGCAATAGGATTCAACAAACTCGAATATAAAGGTTTTCTTAAAAATCTGTATCGTGATTATATATTATTGTATCATGACGTAATCGTATAATTTAATTAATCGAATAGACTGGAAATTTTCATACGATGTTAACAGAGGTATAATAATTTATTATATACAATATTAGAACAATCGTGCCAAATATTTTTGAAATTTTCGAAACTATCCAATTTTCGTTTATTGTTTTCGTTCAACGGAAACATTAATTTTCCCGACAAGGTTTGAGAATTTAATCTTATGCGCTTCAATTCGCGACATTTCAAAAATCGTTAACCTAAAAATTTAGTTTTTATAGGATACTTCGTGCAAAAGTGTTGCATCCGAGAAAAGAGTTTACCCAATTCACAATACCTATTTATTATTGATTGCTCATTAGATATTTGTATGAAAATAGCGATCGCTTTTAATATTTCGGGACTCTTTTTTTTCCGCGACATGTCTCGGATATTAATTTTTGATCGATAAAATACCGATTTTCAATTAGGATAAATGCGATGTAGGTATTTGTGTTTCGCGGATAACGACATTTTCGACCGTTTACGCGATAGTATATTTGGTTTTTAGACATTATTTTTTCTCGTAGGTATTTAACGTAAAATCGGGTCGTCTTTCCATGCGAAAGAGTTAGAAAAAAAAAAAAAACCGATTTCCACACGTCTACGCAACATCTTAAAAACATTATTGGTTTTTACTACGGAAGTGTTGCTGAAAAGATACTATAGTAATGAAAAAACTTGGGTTGTAGTTTACGACGAACAGACGCGTTTGTCAACGCGAACGGGGCCCGGATATCATAACGAGCGTCAAAACGCGTTTATAAATTTCCGTTTATTGCCGTGTTAGGGGCGCGTAGTACTAAAACCGTTCCGGAGATAATGTCCCGTAGAAAAGTTCCATACGTGGTTAACGATGTAAGAGAGTGAGGGTGAGAGAGAGCGAGTGGGTGAATGTGTGTGGGCATAAAACGATAAAAACGTGAGTGTGTTTGCACGTCATACGATACACAGGGTGCTCGAAAACTTCGAGGGTCGATGCTGCAGTTGTATTGAGTGAGCAGGGATAGTTTTTTTTTTAACATTTTCACTTGAGACGAGGTCTCAAACGCAGGAACTTGATCGGATAATGCACATTCGACACGGAGAAATGGGGGACGGGAGGCTTAACACTGCAGATTCACTAATATTTCTTAGTTCGGTGGGCACCTATACCGGGAGCCGTACAACTAACTTTTTGTTTGCTAAATTAATCCGACGCTCAAACGATTTGCGGCCGATCGGTTTTGTCTTCCGAGACAGCGCGTGGCGGATTATGTACAGGCTAGTCCGTGTGTTTAATCGTCAGAACGAATCGTTATAGGGTACAAAGCATGACGTGCGAAACCAACATGGTGGAATCCAAAAAAAAAATATCCCAAAACTGAACGTTAGCAAGTATGAAACGTGTTTTAGATTGAAATTTAAATTACGAGTTTGTAAATTTGATTTGTCGTCCGTTGACGAGAGTCGACAAATCGATCAGAAAAACCGGCGAAAAATTTCGTTTCGGCCAAAAATAAAATCAACAAGCCGCACAGTTTAGCGAATTTTAGCTTTAACGAAATTATTGAACGATAAAAAAGGTATGGCGCGATTAGCGTAGATTTTTACGAACAGAAATAAGTTGCGGTTAATTTGGATCCGGATCTCTCTGTACAGATGCGGGTGCTCCTAGGCCAACGGACAAAGTATTTTCTTGTTGACACTAAAACGAATGGTCGACACATAAGCTTCCTGTTTCAATGCACCGTGTTTAATCACGTTACAGAGATGAGTGTTTTGTTTTGTCTAAACCCTGTACAAGGATTTATAGAAGCTATCGTGTTATATTATCTGGACCTGGGCCAAACGATGGCGATGACTGCTCGCACGCTCGCGATAACCCGATTAATAACCTCCGCTTGCTTGCGTGTCCCGCGAGCTATTTGTTTTTAGCGTTGTCGATTTAGAGGATATCGGCTCGTGGTAGGGTGTTGTGTCGTGTGAGATTGGAATAGAAAAAAATCTCATAAAACGTATTGATTTTCCCGGTGCTTTTTATTGTTCACCGCGTAAAGCAAGTACGCGATAACGATGTTTTTCTCGAACTCGTGTGATATCTATTATTATACGTCTACAATAGTATTCTGCGAGATTGTACGCTGCACGTTTTAGCATTCGTGTGTGTACTATATAGTTTTTTTTTTAACGACGTTGTGTAAAATACCTAGTAAAATCACAAATGTTCATTCGGAAAAACTTAAAAAATTACCAACGAGGTCTTGCTAAAAACATATTTTAATGCGCAGGTATAACTCGCGCGAACCATACGAATGGCAAGCACATCTTTTCCAAAAGGAAGAAGGATTTTGATACACGTAGTGGTATGCAAGTGTAAAATATTCTGGTACATCACGAAATATTATATATTTTAACGTTAGCGTGGTTAAGAAAATATATTGAGTTTAAAAATGCAGTGGTACAACAACTTTTTGATCTTCTACGAGATGTTACATTATAACGTCATACATACTATAAAATATTTCTTTAAAATATGTACCACATTTTTCAAGTGTACAAAGTCTAGAGATACTTAAATTACGATTCAGCGTGGTTCGTGCTCTGTGGAAAAAAACACTTTATTAATTGTTGTGTTGCGATAACTCGACATTTTTTTAACATTACTGCGACATACTTTTAACACTATACGGTGTGTATACCGTCTGCGTAGAAGATGACACACAATTATCGACAATATCCGAACGCTAAAAACAGTCCGATAGGTACTGTACGGGACACAGAGGATGCAGTACACCACGTCCAAATCAAGTTTAATTTTTTTTTTGCTTACCGCTCGTTTTCTTCATACAACGAAAAACAAGAAAAACACCCAAATTTTTTCAATTTTAAAAACCAAAAGTACATAATATGTCAAACAAACAAACGTTGGTCATTTTAACTGATATGTTTTGCATTTATTTCGAAAGTTAGCAATCTCGAGAATGAAACCGATCTTTGAAGGGGACGAAGAGGACGACTCCCGTAGTGCGTTTCACGAAATTAGAGACTCGACTGCAGCGTGACCGGTGGACGAAAATTAGCAGGGCTTCCGAAAATGTTCGCTGGAGTGCGCGCGTAATTTGAAACGTTGGTGACATTAGGGCTATACGTTTCTCGAAATTGGAAAACTCGACTTTTACGCAATCTTTTCAGTTGACGTACTGTTTTTTTTACTTTAGGAACAAATGGATTTTTTGAAAGCAAACATTTTGGAAAGCTCTACTGATTTTTTCACACCAGTCGCTGCGCTGCATTCCAGTCTCTGTAATCTCGTGAAACGCGCTATTAATATATTCATGCTTTGCATAAAAAAGGAAGCTACGGTTCAGATATCCAGTTTCTAGCACCACGGGAAGTGCGCCAATAAACGTTACGTTTTTTTCGTTACACAAGATTTTTTTTACCTCCAAAGACGTAAAATAATGTCAAAAATAAATTCTGTGAAATACAACAATAATGAGCAATAAGCGTGTAGGTAATAATAATCATGTAAACGTTTACAAAACAGTTATGATTTACGACACTGGACACTGCAGGGCAACAGTTAATATTGGTTTTCATTTACCTATCGTCGAGCTTAAAATGTCAAAATACCATGTCGTCGTGGTTGACTGTTTCAATAATTGAAGGGCTCGGTGAAACCGACTTTTTACAAAGTGGCGCAACATTTATAATCTCAATGCGGTCAGTGGGTATCACATCTAAAAAAAAAAAAAAAAAAAAGAGCTTTTGAGATTACAAAAAAACATTTATAAACGATTTTCTCATCGTAACCGTGAGTGGACGTTTTAAACAAATTTTGTTCGCTATTATTTTTTTAAGACGAATTAGTTTACATGATCATACTGTCTTTATAAATACGCTCGTAAAAAGTGTCTTGTTACATTGTTGAAAAATTTTCCAGAAAGACATTGATGATTAGTGAGAGGATACGTGAAAACAAACTTGTTCAAAAATTATCAGCCTGTATAAAAAATATTTTATACCGTAATAGTTATACCTACGCTCTTTTATTTCCGAGTAAAAAACCGATAATTTACAGGTATAAAACTATATTAAAGTATAGTTTATTTATTACAAGATAATTTTTACCAAGTATCCGTTATGCATGGTCATCGTTACAATAACATAAACATAAACGAGTAAGAACCATAAGTATAATTATAGCCAATTGAAAATTATTTGAAAACAAAATATTTTTAAATTCAAAATACTTTATGCACCGACGCTTGAACTTGTAAATCGGATCAGGCGATCTGCTCGTCTGGTTTTTACAAACACGCAAAGTTTTATTTAGCTGAAATTCAAATAGGCGTTGTTTAGGTGTATCGTGATCACAACATACTCGGGTCGCGGCGCCAATAGTTTTTTTTAGTTAGTTGTCTTGAAAATACTGTAAAAAATACATTGTTCGCCGCTGTTCCCACTCAACAACTGCAGTCGCACAAAACTGCACTGTACCTACTGCACCACGTCTGAGAAACACACCCACTCTGGGTATGAAATCGGATACTCTAGGTGAAATTCGTACCGATTCCACGTCATCTTTCACGAAAAAAATCGTATTTTGACGAAACATCGCTTGATGACGGTTCGTTTATAGCGTACAGTGAAAAATGTCGCGTACAACACGGGGCGGAATGAACATCTCGGCTGGTTTTTCTCCCGTTCGATTTGTACACGTGACGTATTTTACAGTCTCGGCGGCGGCACTCTTTGGCGGCCGCGAAAAGAGAAAAAAAAAAAGAAAAACTGGTTCAAAAGCGCAAATTCGTAACGCGGTAGTAACATTTTACCGTGCGTTTTATCGTGTGACCCCCGTTGGAAATGGTTATTATACCCATTACTGCATTCCGGCGCAATTAAGACGTCACACTGCGGTTTGGTAAAACACTGCGACATGATGTATGTCGTATAAACGGTTACACGGTCCCGCGTCGCAATTAATAAAAAAAAATATTAGATATTATTGAGATGTGTACCTACCTACGTACGTACTGGATAAAAACAATTTAAAAAAAAAAACGATATAAATAAATTATCACAAGTACGTCGGCACGGCGATTTATCGACCCGCGACGGGGCAGCTGGAGCAGCGTTCGGGCTCAACTAATATCGGAGGATCGATAGTAATGCGGTTTTTCGAGTAGTACCCAAATCGGGTACCGGCCGCGGCGGCGTTTATAACGACAACTGTCGGTTAACTCCTTGTCGGTCTGCACCGACGCAGACCCGCCGGATTCCGCGTAGACGTGTGCGCTTTTTAATGCTGGCTGCTGCGGCGGCGGTGGAATCCGGTCACATTTTTCACGCAAGTATCTCTGTGTCAAACCTACTGTCACAAAAGGCAGGGGAAAAAAAAATCCGATTTCTGTATAAAACCGTATGGAAAAAATTTAAATCCCGTAACATATTTCACTCGGTCTAGACGTGAGTTTTTTCGCGTGTTCGGCACGTTTTTGGAAAGTTTTTTTTTTGTCCTGCTGTATAATCGTTTTGAAGAGTTAGTTAGTAAGAGTTTAGTAACGATTACAACCGTAATCGGACCTTAGAAGAAATTAACGTTGTCCCGTTCGATATTATATCGTGTGTATAAGAGTAGTCAGTAGGCAGCGAACGGATAATAATATCTCGTTGTTTACAGACGCAGGTATTGTTTACAGACGATTTTCGACCAACCTGTATTTTTTTTTACCTACCGACAACGATATTATTAAATCGAATAAAAAAAACTGTTACGTACATATTTTATAGTGCCATTTACAGGGGATGAATCACGCTCGATTTTCAATAAACAAACGTTTTTAACCGTGCGACCGAAAAGATTTTTAAATGTATTTATTCGAATAGTGCGTTCTGACTTTTCGTCGAACGTTTGATGAATTCAAATACTACGGAAGTACTGAACAATTTAAATATGTTAAAGAGTTATAGGTTTCGTACAAAAAGTCATGCAGAAAAGACGAGGGAAGAGTTTTCTTTCCCTTCCAATACTTCTTTAAGACATTCTAAGCGTATTATTATAACGTGTATTATGTCGTCGTTATAATTTTCGATAATATCTAAGAATAAATCGCTGTTGATAGAAGATTTTTATGTTTTGATCGTATTGTTGTATTATTGAAGCGAAGAATTTCCAAAGTCTGACGACACGATCTATTTTCAGCAAAAACCCAAAAAACGTTAGCATACGATGAAAACGTCATTTTTTTTTTTTTTGAAAACCAAAGATCCTTCTTTGAGAAAATATCGTCCAATTCGTACCGTTCAAGCAGCGAGCGGCCACGAGGACACTCCGACAATTTCAACGTTTAGCTTGCCACGTTTTTTTCCTATTTTGTTCGTGTCTAACGGGCAGTACAAAATCAGTCTATATATATAAAAAAATAAAAGATACTTAACCCCTTAGATAAGGACGCACTAAAATTAATGTACATCGTATTGGTGTAATTTGTTTAAAATACAAACCCACGAGGAGAACTCGAATCATATCAATTAGTTTAACTTGTCGATTAGTCGTGTTCGTAAAAAGTCTTTTGTGAACATTTCTTCTTTACAAAACATCGTTGGCGTTTACAGAACGAGGCTGGTTTGTGTAGTCTGAGGAATAAATTGAACTTCGACGCGACGAGATTCTTTTGTGGAGCACAATGCGCGCGTACCTACGCTTTTACAAGCGCAGCGCAGTATTTAAGTATTCCAAATTCAAATTAAAGTATTCGTGTATTTCGAGAAAAGCAATCATCTGAAGAGGCGTTTTTTCAACGTTCGAGTGCTGCAGTCGTGTGACACGCAATCAAATAACACAACATATCGCATACTTGTATTGTGTCTGTGGTCTCTTTAGAATCAGAGGCGTATTGCAGCTACAAAACGAATTACAAATAAATGTTTTCGTTCTTTGGATGTATTTTCATTTTAAACGGGAAAATTTCTTGAATATCCACAAACACACTATAAGGGTTAACTAGATCGTTTAGCGATTCAAAGCGTGTTAAAATATTATTATGTTTTAAAACTGTACATCAATCTTACTGACGGGTTTTTTTGTAAGTTCAAATACGATTAGAAAACTGCTTGTTCGAAAATCGTCAGCTACAGTTCTGTTGTCGAGCAAAACAATTAATTTTTTAAAATATTGTACGGTAAGATTAAAAGAGTATGACAGGTCGGCAAGCTCGCCGATTACGATTTTTCCAGCATTCAGTCATATCTTATACGTAGGTTTGAATGCGACTTGTCGATTGTGTTATACTTGACGCGTAAGCTATGACGATCGCGCGAAGTTCAAAAGCTTGGTCAACTAAAATAATAGCCGTTAAAATTTCAAAAATGTTTACGACCGTAGTGATTTTTAATTTATAAATTAACAAACTACACAACCAACAACGTGTTTTAATGTGAAACAATCGATCCCGTTGTTTAAAACGCATAATTTCCAAGACTGCGACCCGACCCGTTGTTAAAGAGACGAAATACAACAGTTTGTTACTGATTTCGACGTAGGCACTTGTTTCGGTTTTTTTGGTTTGTGCCAAGTGTAAAACTCGAAAAGGAAAATTGCTAATTGATTCGAAATACATTTACGTCAGATTCATATTTT
>CM029358.1:32078459-32112784 GCA_017140985.1 Hormaphis cornu
CGACGGTGACAGGTGACTGGCGGACGTCCAACTACGTACGCGGTAGAAGGATTGTGTGTCAGACCTAATGGATCGGTTAATTGACGTTTCGGCGCGCGACCGTCCCTCTCGACCGCGGCCAAACCGTCGTATTCGGGCTCTCCGTGTGGAGGACGTAGCGCGCGTCCACGCGAAAACAACTGCAGAAATAAACGCTTTGTTCACGTTTACGCGTGTAAAGAAATGCTTACACAAGTTTTTTCCTAACCGAGTATCGTGTCGAACACCACGCGAATCGCAGGTTTCTTAAAATAAATCGCTGAACGACATTTTGAACGCGAATTTTTATGCGACCGCGACGAAATCATGAACTTCGGCAGTACGCCGGAGACGTTTTAAACGTTGCGTTGTTACAACGTTCTTGCATCGCCACAATAACTGATTGAACGCAGACGTCGTGCCCAAGTGTTTCACAAACGTTTCAACTCGAGAGTTTTTTTTCTAAACTATACGGGTAGCTCATAAGAATTAGGCTACTCAAAGTGCATAAAAAATGTATAACCTTTTTTTTTACTCATAATTTTAACTCGAATCGGCCATATTTTAATAATTACGAGTGGCCAACGTAACCGCGACATATTATATATTATGTCGGTGGTGGTTATGTAGCAAGCGAGTACGATATATACTTAATATTTTGTTACGAGTGAATTAGACGATAACGCGTTATTATATTTAGAGTAGACTTAAATTCATAATTAAAAACTAACCGTTATTGAATTTATTGATATTTTGAACGTTCGAAATATGTATGTGTAACCTTTATAAAAAATCGCACTTGTATCTTGATATTTTCGAAACGCTCGTGTTTCATTCCTAATACTACAAAAAAGTCGCGCACCTTCTATCAGCACTACTGTCTGTTTATTAATCAAACTGGTAGGGCACAGCTTTTTAAATAAAAATATACTTATTTATTTTGCTCGTTGCACGCACATTGCACACACAAATATTTCTTATAGAAAAACCATTTCAAACGAGCGGTTTATTTTATATTAGTCTTCGAGCATTGTACACTCGAGTAATATGTATATATATGTAACAAAGTCTGATCGTTTCTTGAAATGCGATCCACCAAAATGTTTTTCTTTTTCTTGATGTATGTTTACACAGTGTCTAAGACAGGAGTGTTTTCCAACAGACTTTCAGAATTAGAAAACAACGTCAGCAAATTAAGAATCAAAAGCTCTTGGCTGAATTCGAGTACAAGTACAGTTTTTATTGGTACCTCGACGTATGAAATATATTTTTACGAACACTCGGGCTTAAAATACTTTAGTCGTTTTTTCGATAACACTTTGATTAAATTTTATACTACCGTAAACTGCGTATTCGCCGAATGGACTAGAGATAAGTTATTTAAACTCGTTAAACCAATACCGTTGTTGTATCAATCGAAATTTCTCGACGAGTACAACGACGTATTTTTAAAACACTTCGACAAGTCACAAAAAGTTGTGAATAAAATTATACATAAAACGGAAAAATTCATAGACGTCTTAATGAATTTCATAAACATATATTTGAGTGCGAACGATACATCCAACGATACGCACATGTTAAGAGTATTACTATCGTTAAATTTTAAAATCAATTTCATCAGAACACTCGACGCTGAGACGCCCACGGACGAAAATAATAAAGATTTTGTTTTGGTCCGCATGATGCTTGGTGTGCTAAACTGGATTCAGAACTTTATTTTTCTTAATTGTAAACTGTCTTCTCACTATAGCAACAAACAGTTTTTCGGATTTTCAGAGAAAGAGCAAAAAAATGGATTAAGCGTATCTAAATTATTCCAAAAAATAACACCGCTGAATTTGGAGTCACGGGAACGTTGCAGTGTAAAACAAATGGTGTTGTTTGGTGTGATTCCCCGTACGTTCGGGCACATATCATGGAAAATACAAAACGGCATTGTGACAGTTAAACATGTTGTGCAAAAGATTCAAAATTGTCCTGACCTAGAAATTATACACTGGTATCAAGTAAATATATTTAGGACGATAACAAAACTATTGCTCACAAAAATACGTCATCATTGTGCGTTACACAAAAATATTTCTAAAGACATTTTTAATCGATTCGAAACAATGCATTCACGTGTACTACGAGGGATCGTTAATTTACCGTCTAAAATAATTGAATGTTTTTCGCTACCAATACTGAAAAAAAATACTTCGTCGTGTATACTAAAATTTAGTTCTTATGTTATGTCTTTTTTGAAATCAACCGATGAAGATTCGTACCCTAAAGATGACGATCTGAAAAAATCAATTACCGTTTGTTTAAATTCACTCGATGACATTGAACTAGAAACCGACACGGTTAATATAATTCCATCAAATGAAGGATTTGATAACGTTAGAGAGCACTTGAATAATCTTCCAATTTCCACATTGGAAGAATACATTGTTTATTTGGAACAGATCGCCGATGATCTCAAATGTTTCATTCGGTTTTTTGAGTTCCTCCACAGTGAAAATGTTCTTTATAACGTTCCTTCGACGGAGAAAATCGAAAAAATTAAATATTTTGAGAAACAATTGATAGAAAATGAGATTCGGAATGGTGAAGAAACTGAACAGCGATCGCTTGAGAAAGAAACACAAGCTAAACAAGAATTTCTTAATCGGCAGGGATGTAATTATTTTAAAAGTATGTATCACTATTGTTTGGACACTATTATCCATCTCAACATAGCAAACGGTGAAAATAAGTATGAGAATATATACGATGTTCAAGTTACCTCGAATTTAGAGAAAGTCAAAATGTTTTTACTTGAATTAACCAATGAATACTGGCATTTTCCTCATTTTAAAGTTGTTCATAACATAATACCTCTTATAGAGTTACAGACGGAATTTAAATTCTCGACTAAAATTCACGATATAAAACGTTTAGTATTGGTAATTATGGCCGAGTTAAATAATTATAGTATTGAGTATTGTAATCCCGCAGAGTTTAATTATTTATTTTTTAACAACATTAATTTCGATACCATCGGTCTCCTTTCTACGCGAGTGAACGACGAGATTAAAACATCGATGAGCGTCATGAAAAAACAGACAAAGGGTTCCGACTGTACGTATTCGAGAATTCGAGACATTTTTAAAATGTTTTTTGACTCATCAAATGTATTTACAAAGTACAGTAACATAAGACTGATATGGAAAGGTAAAAAACAAAAAATTGAAGAAATTTACAACAGTTTTGTGTATGCTATCCTTAGTCCCTCTAATTTGTATGCAACATATCATTTTTATTTAAAATTTGCCATCGCTATATTGTACTACGAAATATGTAATGCTTTTAATCTAGTTCCTAATTTAAAAAGAGACTTAAAAATAAAGTATCATTTTAAATTACATTTAAAAGAACACGAATTCCCGACCGTGTATAAGAAAATCATTCGGAGTATAAAAGATTTCAATCGTTTTCATGAAAATCAACCGATTTTAGAGGAGCATATTATAAAAAATGACAAAAACAAAATAAACGATGAATTTGAAAAAATTGGCGTGTCTATAGACTTTTCAATATCTGATGCGGACAAATATGACATATCAACGAATCTCACAACAGAAGAAGAAATTGACTCGTGTTTGAGAGAGTTATTTTTAACCGCTCAGTCAGATGTTGAAGGAATTGTCTATTTCATAAATAAAGTCATAAACAATTGGAATCGTAATTGCGTCTACGGAAAGACATAGTGTATGCTATTAAAATAATATTATCTAAATACATTTATATCATAGTAGATGAACGATTAATTTTTGTATAAATATTATTAGAAATAATCACAAACTGAATTCAATATTTATTCGGATGATTCATTGTTATATTAAAATGTCTTATGAGATTTTATTAAGATGGTAATATAGATACATATGAGTATTATAAAGCACTATAAAAAAAATAAGAATCAATTAGACGTTGTCGCTAAACAATTTTTTTTTTTTGTAATAAAATCCAAAAATTAAAATGAAATTATGACGATGATTATTATGCCAAATTACACAACGTTTCTGTGATTCCGAATTCGGTGGTGTTATTTTTTGTGATAATTTAGATGTGCCTACTCATTTTTCCCTCTTTTTTTCTGAAAGATCGAAAAATTGTTTTATTCCAGAGACTAGAGAACAGCGCAGCTGCAGTTTGACGAATGTTTGAATTATTTTAGTGCGTATCATAATCACCGACTTAGCCGAAGGAAATCGCACTGTTGAGCGTACAGTTTATTTTTAATTATAAAATATGTTGGACGGCACGGAATCGATAAAAAGTGATAAAATATGTTTTTTTTTCCATTTAATTACACAAATTATACTTTTTAGTTTAATTCTTTCGTTAAAAATTTTTTTTTTTCATAATTTTTAGTGAAATATGTGACGTGATCGTTAACCATAGACGTATAAATAATTTATACATATCTACGTGGTTATTATGTCCGATGTCGTTACTACCCACGTGATAAACCCGGACTGCCGATTCCAAAAAGTTGTTTCTTACCACAACAGCGGTAAGCTGTATTGCCATATAGAGGGTAAAAACGACATTATCGCGATTTTTCTGTAAAATATTTTTGATTTTTGTTAATTTTTCCAAAAATCAATAAAATTCATATGCAATCACCCGTGAAATTAAACCTATCAAACCGAAATAGTCTCATTATAATCGGTTCATAATTGGTGGAGTCATCGCGTAACAAACATAAAAAAACACTCGTTAGGTAGTTTGTGTTTTGCATAACATCTACGTTACGATTGAAGATTTTTTTCACTATGTACAATATAACCACTATTGTTTTTGAAATAATCAGGATTTTAGACAATATTTTATTTTTGATAGCTGTTTCTGAATCAGATACTTGTAGAATGGGTGTTACATATAAGCTTTTTGTTGTAACCTTAAAAAATTAGACTAAATTACAGTTTCAAAATACAATTGATCCGCTTGGAATATTTCATGTTCTTATTAACAAAACTATAATTTGTTCTTAACTATTATTAAGTGTTCCAGTTTTTATAAGGTCTATATGATTTTCATCTGAGAAAAATAAAACTGTAAAAAAATTTGTACAGCTTTTTAAAATTATTATTTTTACAAAAATATTAAGTGGGTACTATTTAGAATCTGGAGGTGGTAAATTATGACGTATTGATTTTGTAATATTAATTTTTATTGAAATTTATACCTTAAAAATAATTAAGCATTTGTTTTTCAAAACAAAATTTTTTATTCAGTGTTTGATTTGTTGAGCTTGCTCAGAATCGTTAAATTTGTAAGCAATCTGTTGCTTACGAATTTAATATAGACATAAAATTACACCTATCAAACTAGTGACCAAACACAAGTCTGATACCTTCTCGAAAACAAAGTCGCGATCCTTTTTTTATATTTTCTTATATGCAATATTATAAGTACCGAAATTATATGAACTTCGATAGAGTTGGATTTTTTAAATCGTATTTTTATATAAAAGTTAAATGAACTTAAAAGCTTGTAAAATAATATAATAAAAACACCTGATATGATATTACACCTGTATTTATAATCAACAACACATTCTGCAGTTATATCAAAACAGCCAATATTAACAGTTTATGAGTTTTTTTGTTGTAAATACTATGTTTTTCCTATATGTTTGTCCTATACGTTCATGAGATTTAAAATTAAACTCAATACTTACCAATAACTTATCGACTGAAACATCACATCCAATCAAATGCACTTTGAACAATTTTTGTGTAATATGTTTTATTTAAAAAACTGTATGTTCTTGTTTCTGTACACAATGACGTTGACAAGTATAAAAGATCAGTCCGACAGACTCAAAATATTGAAAAATGCCGTTAAGAACAGTGGAATAAAAAGTGTTGCTTCACAACAAAATATAAGTAAAGTTTACATAAATGATATATATTATGAAATATTTGTATACGATCTTAATTTTGACATCTTTCCCAGCTACAATGATAGTACATTAAATAAATTATACATATGCATAAATTGTGAATTCGCTAAGTGGGTTCGAGACCAGTTATTTAAGCTGATTGAAGATTTACCTTTAATTTATCAAAAGAAATTTTTAGAACAACACAGTAATACATTCATAGAACACGTTGAAAAATCAATTGGAATCTTAAACACTATGATACATTTTATTCAAAAATTCATTAACATATTGTTAAACTTTATAAACATAAATGTACACGATTCATCTTTTGACACTGATGTTTTAAGAACATTATTGTCATTACATTTTAAAATCAGTTTAATTTACGACGAGAATTCTGATTTGAAGAAATTCGATAATGCTATAATTCGTAGACTACTTGGAAGTTTGAATTCAGTTGAAAATTTTATACTTTTAAATTGCAAATTAAATTATTTTTATAGCAAAAATAGACATTTTTTCGGCTATCCAATGAATACGGATCCAGAAGTTAAAAATATTGATAATTTTCTTGACGATATTAGTCCACTTAAATTAGAAGCTCAGAAGTCCTGCTCTGTAAAACAAATGTTAATGTTGGATATTATTCCTCGTCAATTTATGGCTATAAAATGGGAAACTAAACATGGCAGGATTTCAGTAGAACATGTAATGCGAAAAATAAAAGAATCGACTGATAATGAATTAATTTTCTGGTATCAGACATTTATGTTTGATACAATCATGAAAGTAATTTTTACGAAAACTCAAAATCACTGTATTAAACATTCGAAAATTTCAGACACCGTTGTTGATATTTTTAAAACAATTTACAAAGGAGTGTTTTTGGATGTAACTAATATACCGACTAGTATAATTGAATGTTTATCCCTTATTCTTCCCAAAAATGATCAAGAAAAGAAGAGTTACGTAAAGAAATTTTTGTCTAATTTTATTTCATTTAAGACTTATGACCCTCGAATGCTGGAAAAAATCATGACTTGTATACATTTATTTCAAAATATAATCTTAGAAACATATAGTAATACAATTCAAATTGCAGCTGAAAATGTTGATAGCGTAAATGATATCTCATTAGAAGAACTTGTGCTACATTTAAACAAAAATATCGATGATTTCGTATGTTTTATCCGAATTTTTGATTTTTTTCTCGGTGAAAACAACAAAATGTATAATGCCTCTATTCTAATGAAATCTGAAACAGTACAACTTTTTGAGCGAGACTTATTTATATATGAGAAATCCTTAAACACCGAAGAAGATCCTAAATATTTGGCGGCAGAAGATCAAATTGCGAAAAATGAGTTACTTAATCACAAAAGATGCAGTTATTTTGGTTTTTTGTATCAAATTTGTGTGGATACTATTATCATTCTTAACATGGCGATAAGTGAAAATCAAGACGAAGAATTGAAAATTTTTTACTATCTACAAGCTCTATTAAATCTTAGGGAAGTCAATAGCAGTTTGTTAAAACTAATCAAGATTGACAGCTGGAATTTTCATTATTTTAAAATGGTGTACAGCGTAATACCTTATATCGAGCTTCTAGAAGAATATCATTTTCCACAGGATTTTAAAGATATACGTCGTACCGTACTCATTATTATGACCGAGTTCAATAGCTATAGTATTGAGTTCTGTTATCCACCGGAATTCAATTTTTTGTTATTCAATAACATTGATTTTGACAAGATTGGTCTTAACCACGTGCTCAACAATCCCGATGAAAGTATAAATTGTGCAACTACTCACAAAGTTCATCACACGGAACACGAAGATGATATTGGTGATAACAAGGTGTTCAAAAACTCCAATGAAAGTATAAATGAAACTACTACCAAAGTTAATTTAAAAGAAAAAAAATTTAATGATGTTGGTGATGTCGATGATGGTGTTGATGATGATGTTGATAGTGTTGATGACGAAAATGAAAGTGATGATGATATAAGTGTTCACGATAATGCCGAAGATCGTACTGAAGCATTTACGAGTGAAACTAATGAAAACGATGAAACAAATTCTTCATTTCATTACTCGAGAATAAGGTCATTATTTGAAAAGTTTCATAACAAATTCGGTGTATTTGAACAGTACGAACAAATAATTAAGTTAAATTGGAAAGGAGGAAAGCACAGCATTGGGGACATATCGAAAAGCCTGCAGTTTGCTCTTTTAAGCCCATTTAATTTGTATGCGTTGTATGACGTTTACTTGAAGGTTTCTTTCGCAATATTATTTTATGAAACGTATGCGGTTAAAGATATTAAAATTAAAGGAAAGAATAATGATACTATGCTTTGGAAACTATACCCTGAAGTCTTTCCCAAGAGTTTTGAAGAGATAGCAAATTTTTTCAATGAATTTACTAATTATTATTATTCAAAATCTTATGATAGAGGACCAATAAACATAGATGCGGTTGAGACAAAAATATTTAAACAGTTGGAAAAATTTGGAATTTCTATGGACTTAACTCAATCAAATCAAAGCTTAAGGCCCGATGAATCATTGAAAAAGGCTTATTCACACTCAAAAGAAATGTTATTTTTCATAAATTATGTTCTTGACTGTTATTACTTCTTTACAAAATAGTATCTATTAAAGAATCATGTTTACAAATGATTCTTCAAAAACATGTATTTAATAAATAAAACTACTTTTCAAATATGCAGTAAAAATGACATTTAATTCTCCTCAACTTTTAAAGCATATAAAAATCCAAAAGCATTATGTAGGTGATTATTATAATATGGTGCTGTATTTTTCAAGTAGGTATAATACATATCATGAGAAATCTTGTTTTTTTTATAACAAACGAATCAAAAGGATCCCGCTCTATAACATATTGAACAAGACAACGTTACAATATTAAAATTGTGGACTAGTTTTTAAAATCTAAATGTTTATCTTAATACTCACAAAAAATATAATTATTTAAGAATTGCCATAACACGAGTTATAATTTTTCATACAATACCAGTTGTACAAACATGTTTTATAAATTGTATTTTTCTTCAACTACACATATATTGCTGTATGCCTATTATAGTAAAACAGTAAAATAATAATAATAATTTTATTCAACTTGGATGAACACATGTATTGTATTGCATTGTTGTTTTTGTGTACTACATGCGAGTTAATTACCCCAAAATATAAGCAAGTTTGTCGTGAAATGTATTCTTGTTTAAAATATTTTAAATTTTTTAACAAACCTGTTTTTTTATATAATATATATATTATGATTTTGTCAAAATTGCAGCTATTTTTAGTCGTTATTTTGGAAATTTAGACCAAATGACTTAATCGATTATTTCAAGAATTTTTCACCATAATCTTTACCGTTTTTTCCTAAGATTTGTTATGGCAAATTTTTATACTTGCACCCTAAACTCTACGAATCGTTAATGTAACACAAGCCACCCGAAACAGAGTTAAATATCGGAGCATTTTTTAAGAAGTTATCGTGGTTTCATTAGAAAAAAACAAAATTCATGTTCAAACTGTGTGTGCTTCATTCTTCGCTACACTCGGAATCTAAAAGCTTGTTAGCTAGTTAAGTAATTTGAAATGAGCAGTTGTTTAGAGTAATATACTCGACCCGAGTGCGTCAATATTGTTATGAAAGCCTATAGGATATTGTGTACATTGGCAATTTTACAGCGTTAAATACAATAGATAGGTAGAGAAAATTTGGAAACAAATACTCGGAACAATTTCAATTTACATAATATAAAAAAACTACCTATCCTGATCTGTCTTGAGTTTAAAAACTAATATTCTCTTATCGAAAAAAATATTAAAATAAAAGCCTTAGACAAGATTTCAGAATAAATCAATCAATAAAATATAAAATAAAAAATTAACGTCATTTACTAAAGTCTTTTTTTTAGTTAGTTTGAATATCCCTTGAAACACGGTACAATTTATACTACAATGTTGTAGAGGTTGTAAAAATTGGAACACTAAATAATAGTTTAGAACAAAATATAGTTTTATGAAACAACACAAATCATTCGAGCAGATCAATTGTAATTTTTCAACTGTAGATTAACTTAATTCCTTAAGGTTACAACGACAAGCTTATTAGTAATACCTACTTTATGAGTCTGATTCAGTAACAGCTATCTAAACAACAGTATCGACTGAAAATCTGATTATTCAAAAAACAATAATGGTTGTAATGCACTTAGTGAACAATATCTTACCTCATAACGTAGATGCTTTTCGAAACACAAACTATCGAGTGTAAAGTTTTGAAAAATGCTGTGCGTTAAAATGTTTTTTTTCCTATTTTTGACTTCTATATCGTTTGCTGGAGCTGAAGTTCATCCCGAAAGAATTTCTCGATTAAAATCGGACGTTGAAAAAAATGGAATCGTAAGTAAATATAAAATCACATCACCGAACACAAGTGTAGTTCATATTCGTGGACAATCGTATGAAATATTTGCGCCAAAACATGAAAAAACCCATAAGTCTGGATTCTATGAAGAAACTTTATTTACATTGTATACATGCATTAATTGTGAATTCGCCGAGTGGACAAGAGATAAATTATGGAATGCAGTTGAACATTTACCGTTATCATTTGAATCGTCATTTTTATCAATTAAACAGATTGTAACATCGACTAACATTCGGAAATCGAAAATAGATATCATTTTAAACGATCTTGTGAAAAATACAGAGAAATTCATTGATATACTATTGAATTTTATAAACATACATTTAAACGCGTATGATACATCCAACGACACGGATATTTTAAAAATATTATTGTCGTTGCAATACAAAGCGAATTTCATAAATGCGCTTTTTAACGCTGAATCTTCTGCGGTCGAAAATTCTCTAGTTGTCGTGGTTCGCGTTATACTCGAAGAATACAACAAAATTCAAAAT
The DNA here is from genome assembly GCA_017140985.1 of Hormaphis cornu. NCBI lineage: Eukaryota > Metazoa > Arthropoda > Insecta > Hemiptera > Hormaphididae > Hormaphis > Hormaphis cornu. The sequence continues at coordinate 32,089,363 of CM029358.1, forward strand.
TTTATACTCCGGAATTGTAAATTGACAGCTTTTCACGTCAAGTCACCCCTGTTCGGTTATACGAAGCGGGATGATAATTTTGAAGAGAAAGATATAACAACATTCGTGAGCGATATAAGTTTGTTGAATTTGGAGTCGTACAAGAGTTGTAATGCAAAACAAATGCTATTGCTAGACGTAATTCCATGTGGATTTGGTAACATCAAATGGAAAACAGCGAGCGGCATGATATTTGTCAAGCATGTCATGCAAAACATGGAAACCCAGTATGACCTTGAAATAATATTTTGGTATCAAAAACATATGTTTGATACAATTATGAAATTACTGTTCACTAAAACGCTTAAATATTTCAAAGAACAAGGTAATATTTCAAACCATATTGCGAAGAGTTTCAAAACGATATACTCAAACATACTGTATGGATTTACTAACTATTTACCGTCGGATCTGATTGATTGTTTTTTATATTTGACATTGAAAAATAAACACAGCTATTCTGAAAATAACGAATTGGTAGTGGCAATTAATAACTACACCGAACGCCTTCAAGTCATACACATAGAGAACGAATCAAACGCATTTCCGGTCGTAAATGAAAACGTTGAAGGTAATGTATCATATAAACTTTCGACATCTTGTTCGCTAGAAGAATTAATTTCGTACTTAAACACCATTACTGATCATCTTAAATGCTTTATTCGGTTATTTGAATTTCTTCTCGTTGAAAACGATAAATATTACGTACCGTTTTCAGACCACGCAGAAAAAATAAAAACATTTGAAAATGAAATTATTAATAATTATGGTATTGGCGGCTCAAATTTGATACGCAATAGCTCTACCAAATATGATAGTCAAATGGCAAAAGAGAAAATAGATTCAAATATTTTGGAGTCAGAGAAGAAAAAATTAAATACTGTTGAGTTCCTTAACAGCTATGGGTGTAAATATTTCAGAGATTTGTACCATTATTTGTTTGAAATCCATTTAAATCTGAACACAGCAGAGGGTTACAATAAAGTTGTAGATAAACATAATTTTTTTTATAAGGAATTTTGGCGTTACATCGACACGGTAAAGTCGCATTTGATTGATTTAATTGATGAATACTGGCATCTTTCTCATTTTAAAATCATTTACAACATAGTTCCTACTATTGAACTAATGGAGGAAAACATGAGAGAAAGAATATATGATTTTGGTGACATAAGGCGGATATTATTGACAATCATGACCGAGTTAAACAACTACAGTATCGAGTTCTGTCATCCTCCCGAGTATAATTTTTTATTTTTTAACAACATTAATTTTGGTATGATCGGCCGCCTTTCTTCAAATGTTTACAACGAAATTGTTGAATTAAGGAAAGAAATGAAAAATAAAATGAGTTTCAAGCGTGACACAGGCTACTCGAATATTATGAATTGTATTAACGTTTATGTAAATCACGTATCATCTATTTTTGCACAGTATGATGCATTTATAAGTTTGAACTGGAAAGGAACAAAAGCAACTATTAATAATGTTTATCGGTCTATCAATTTTTTTTCGAGCCCTTCGAATGTGTACATTTTTTATGATTCTTTTTTTAAATACTCTCTTGCAGTAATTTTTTACGAGATTTGTATATTTTTTGAGTTCGATTCATCTCCGTTTGAAAAGATCAGTGATACAAAACCTGTAAAAAATATTTATTTACCTAAACTTGAAGACAGATACCCGTCATATTTCAAAAATATTATCAAAAGTATCAGAGAATACTATGACTCTTATGTTAATCGTCGTGCTAGACAAAATGAATTAGAAGACAAAAAAATAGAAATACATTGTCAGTTTACACGTATTGGTGTAACGATAAATACCTCGCAACTGAATCTAAATCCAAATCGGACTTCCGACAGTGTGGAAAATTTTGCAAATCGTGTGGACAAGTGGAACGGAAATGTTCATTCAATTCTAAACTATACAGCTGCAATCCACGTTAACTTTAAAATTCTAAGCAAAATTACAATTTGATAAAAAAATCAGTATTGAAGAAAATTTTAAAGAAAATATTCTATTATTTTGTCAAAACAGAAAAATTGTTCATTTATACTACCTACATAGTATACTGTATAAAATTATATAATTATTTTATAGGTTACTAAAATCAATGTGTATTTGCATTCAATTAATTTTATTACGGTAAGCTGTCGGTTAAAAAAGTTCATAAATTAAATTTTTTTTTATGTAAATTGGTGTTCAATCAGCATAGTGTTTGAATCATTATAATTTATCACTAAATTACTATCATATTGTTGATAAAAATGTATATTATTCAATATTATTTAGTTTGTATGAGGATTGAGTGATGAACAAAAAAAAAAAAAAAATTAAAAGCAATCCATTGCTCTTCAAATTTGCCATTGTTAAAATGTAATTCAAACATCAAACTACAATTTCCGAACCAGTGACTCATCGACCACATGCAATAGTCACAATAATCATACGTTTTTTAAATTTATATTTGAAATTTTCAACAGTAATAAAAATGCAAGCACTGAGGTACCATTTAGGTACATGTTTCGAGGAAACGCCAATTGGAATGATACAATTTTCTTCTGTTTTTATACCGTGAGAGATGAAATTTGGTTTTTGTGCTCCTTTAGAAAACACGTATATTCCAAAGTTTTCATCAGGAACACAGGTCAGTAGGTAAGTTCCGGATACTGTATACGCACTGTCAAGGCCGGGTATAACCTCGTTCAAAGTTAAAAAGTTTATGGTTAATTTACTCATTAACCATTTTTTTTTCTCGTTAATTTATTACTTGATAAGTTTTTTTTTTTTCTTAAATTTTTCGTATTAAGTTTAAGTTAATCTGTAATAATTAAATTAAATTTTTTTAATTTAAAAAAAAACATTACTCGGGGAAAAATTCCCAAAAAAATAAAACAATTTTTTAAAACGCAAGAATCGTCATGCCTGGTACAAAACTATGTGGACTTTTAGTATGAAATATTATCTTTATTTCAAGTCAAGTTACATTTTTTTTTGTTAGTACACTTTCAATATTTAAAAAATTAGAAAATTAACTTTTAACTTAACTTTTTTCTATGAATGTTGTTAACTTTCCCAGCCTTGCATACTGTACCGCGATCGTGTTAGATTGAAGCACCTATAGTCTCGATCTTCTCGTTTCATCCTCCTGCACAGCACACGATCCAGTGTAAACTTCCATCAAAGACGTCATATCTTTCGAGTTTTAAACATATCGTAAAAATAAATCGTCCTCGAAACATTATGTGATTGAATTACCCGAAAATTTTCCGACCGGAAAAAAAATTTATTCGATTCTCGGCTAATCATCCGACAACATTATTATTATTATTGGCGACTCTCGGACCGCCGAATTGTCTTTGCCATCAAATCGTTTTACGCGTCTTCTTTTCGCAGTCGGAGTTTTAATTCTTTCGTACTCTTCGCTCTACGGCGCGCACTATCGTCGAGTATTTGTTATCACATAAAAAATGCTCGGATTTTAACGTACGTCAAAAGACGGATCCGAGACGGTTCTGAAGGGGGTTTTTTTTGAAATTTCGATAAGAAAGATAAAAGTTTTTGTTTGCGTTAAACTGGTTTTTACCAGAACGCGTGCTGCACGAGCTAAACTGCAGAGCTCGCTCGGAATCGAGTATTCGTTCAAGGCGGCGGCGGTTTGTCTTCGCTTTCAGACGTAAAATAACGCGTTCCGACCACACAGACCAGTGACCCACCCCCAAAGCGTACAGTACTACAGTGAGATGCCGGCCTTTTTTTTTTTTTCCACCGTCTCGCGTTAAAATATTTATTTGCGTTTTTCACGTCTTCCCGGGCGCTGCAGCGGGTCGGGCACTCGACAGTGTAACAATAATAATAATATATAACAATTAACGACGCCATAAAAGTCACGACGCCAATTTGCAGCCGGCACGACGGCGAGTAAAAACGGACGAAAGCGGGGCGGGCCGGAGAGAGATTCTTTTAGCAGACGTTGCGTTGGGCGATAAATCACCCAGGGCAGCTGCAGCGACGCGAGGGGTCGAGACGATTTTAATAAATCGCCGGGCCCGGACGATTATTCTTTATTTCGCTCCTACCGTGGTAAGGGGCGCGAACAATTTGTACGAAAAAACACCGAAAATTGGGAACGATTTTAAAAATTTTTTTTTTTTTTTTTTTTAGTAAAATCTAAGCATCTAGGGCGCTCGTTTTGGCCAGATTTCGTAGCGTTGACACGTTGACGAATTCGTAAATAATTTACGACGTTTTCGGATAGAGTTGTACGCCACGACACGATTAAAAATCGGCGAAACTCCGACACATTTTCATCCGTCCAACATGGAAAAATACTCAAATACAGTTCAGTGGCTCACTCGTAGAATGAAGTCTGCTAAACGTCGGCGGTCTCGACAAAGCGGTTTTCTAAACAGATTTACGCCGCGTTAGTTTCGCCAGCTGAGCGACACGATTTAACCAGAAAATAAAATTAGTTTATTTTCTACGACCGTCGCTGTACGATGGAAATTGTTCTAAACGCGTATAGTTTTTAGAAAAAGTTGAATCCACAGCATCTATCAGCTACGTGCTTTCGTATCAACACGAAACCACAGAGTGTGAAAATTTCGCCCCTTAATAACAAACAGTTCCTCTTAAAAACTTGAAACATTTCTATACACGACCGGCCCAATAAACCAACATTCGTTTTGACCTGCTAGAAACACAAACAAAAAAACGAAACGCCGCGACGCGCTCTCGAAGATAACAATTAATTAATTACAATATCTACTCGGCACGTTTTTTACACGCGCCGTTTGTACCTATCTTTCAGCTAAACGACAACAATTTGGCGGATCTGGTGACGTTCGCCGTGATCAATATTTTACCGGCCAAGTATCTATAACAGATGCCCATCCTCTTTTCTCTTTTCGTATCTCACAACATTACTCATAACCCTTTCGGAAATTCAGCGAAAACCCGATGATCTAGTACTGTGTAGAACGTCCAAAATTGTCGTCCACGTATTATTATGATCATCCTAGTAATAGAAAATTGCGTCAAGTATAAAATTTTAAAATATTTCAAAAGACTGAAATGTTTCATGATTTCAAAGAAAAATGAAACTGACAGTTACACGCATAACGAAAAATAATGTTACTAACGTAAATTATTGAAACTCTGGCTCGCCGGCCCTGCAAATAGGCACCATGGTACTCTTGAAGTCTAAATAATCCAACTACAGGAGTATCATACAGAGATCTACAGAGATCTTAATATTCCAACCATCCAAAACGTAGCCAAAATATTCTACAAACGCCTCCACTCCAATCTCTCCAACCACCGAAACCCTCTCATATCCGATCTGTCAACTCACACAGTTCCAGGTTACCCCAGAAGGCGCCTAAAACGAAAATGGTGTCGTGACCTTTTGGAGGACTAAACCTAAAACTCCACACCCGCCATGAAGTTCCATCAATGGATGGATCCTTCTCCCAAAACATTCAATGCCTGACGCAATAAATATTAAATTGTTTATTTAAATTTTACTGTGTTACCTACTAATATCACTTGTGCTTATTGTAAAAACATGTTTACAGATTGTACAAATTTTAAAAATAAAAAAAAAAAATAAAAAAAACAGGAGTATCATACTATTTATAATGCGTATCCTAGTGAAAGAAGACCCGTTCTAATTTTTGTGCGTCTGTCTGTTTATAAATGATAACTCGTAGTTTTATCCGAAGTCCAGAACCAGGTTGGTACTTATACAAAGAGTATAGTGCTCATTATTCACACACTGTATTGATACGTTTTACGGCGAACGTGAAAAACTGTGTCCGTGTGGTGGTAATGTACCCGAAGGCCGAGGTGCGACGATAAATAGGAAAACATTACCTATTCCTTTGGTAAAAAAAAAAATAAATACTTTTGTGTAAATATCTAATAATAAAATGTACAACCGTGAAAAACATTTCGAATGGCTTTTATGTGCGGTAACCTGTTTGTGTTGGGTACGTACTTGTATTTTATTTACATTTTACAGCCTTATCTACAACGCCGCCGCCAGTATCTATGACCCAAAAAAACTGTCAAACATTTATTTTACGAACGCTGTGCTTAAAATGTTTTTCGACGTGCTTGCGGTGTACCGCCCGGCCAGTAACACTTGTCGAACGTAGTAAATCTTAAAACAAACAATGGTATACGCGTACTATTCTAAGTTCTCACAAGATATTACTGTGAGAACAATAATAATTACAAAAATAAATACACAAAACATGCAGGTTGTAAATAATATTTACCGTACTGCTTAAAATGTCACGTCGTGACATAAAAATAACAGTCATAGGCGTACATAAAACAAATGGTAGAGGCGTATAATATATTATTGTAATGCCGTACTATTAAAGCACAGTATGAACAGATAAAAATCCTTAAAGTACGTGTAACTTATACGGTTGCACGATGAATATTATAAACAGTGCGTTGGTACAGAAGATATTGTTGATGATCGAAATGAGAACATTCTACACGGGTATACAGATTCCGACACTTGATTGTTTCGTTTACATGATCAATGGACACTGTACACGAGGAAACTTTTGAGATCAAAAATGGATCTTATATAATGGTTTACGAGAAAATACATTTTTGTATCTATATGTATTTATAAAAAATTCCATGGTGGGCGGGCCAAGGACATGGAGCTCCACAAATGTCTCAGGGTGCATAAAAGTGAACATCCAATTAGTTTTTTTTTCTTCTGCTTAAATGGTTTGATTGAGTACATATGCCTATATAGTTGATACGATGAACATAATAAATATTTTTAAAAAACTTTATTTATTTTTTAGTCAGTATTACTACTTTGTGCAGTTAAAAAATCAAAATCTTGCATTATTCAAGTTCTTTCCCAATAGTTAAAGTTTTGTAGTTCGAAGTCTGTAACATTCAAATGTACAATCTATACGTACATCGCTTGACATGGTCGATTTTTCAAAATTAATCTTTTTCCGAGTTATCAGGGTTTAAATTTGACCTCGTGGGTAAAAATTAAATTTTATGAATACTTTTTTTTAATAAACGAAATTCCGAAAACACAACGTCAGTGCTATACAGGTTCCTATCACTATTCTGAACAAAAATTAGTTAATAATACTATTGTTTTATTCGTGAAGGAACCAAGTTTCCCTACTACTGATTCAAAAATAAAGTGTGGAACGCGCTCTGGTGGAATTCGACACAGTAACTCTATCGGATATCACCCCTTAAGATACGTATTTTTAAGTGTACATACACACTACTCATACTCACTTCCATTTTTCCCCGTATTCCATATAAAACTTGGTGTCTTGGTTACAACCGCCGGTTACCAGAAAAAGGCGATTCGTCGTGTCGGTATTACAATAGAAACGTTGAAAATAAAAATTTTTGACCAGTCGAAACAACGGTTTAAGCCACACCACGCCAACTTTTCACATTACACGTTCTGTATGGGATTTCCAAAATTACACTTTTTTTTCTTGCGGTCGTATACATATAAATTTATCCACGGGTATTTTGCAGAAGAACCGTTTGCGAAAACATCAGACGAATATTTACCACACCATTGAATTTCAACATTATCGTCACTGGATATGCGGCATGAGACGCATTCTGATTTCGAGCCGTAAACATTGTGTCAAATATATTGTATGAATTTCGAGATGACGGCTTTGTTGAGTAGACACGACCTGTTTATTCGGTCTTTGATCTTTCTCGGAGGAATTTGTGTGTTTAAAATTGTGTACAGAGCGCCATCGCCGTAATAAACGTGCCCGCTTTCTATTTATCTCGGCGATATTAAGTGGCGGTGTCATTCGTATTAAAGAAAAAAAAAAAAATTCCAACAGCTAATTCTAAGCAAATAAGGATTAAACGTTTTCCGTCGTCAACTCGTCGCGCGGTCGTAAATCTTTCGCGTCCGCCTGTCTAACTGGCACAAAGAAAATTAATATATAAGTATACAGTATATATCATATACACTGTACAAAAACTCTTTTTCGTCGTCAACTCACGGCATGTTATACGACGCGCACATTAAGATCATCACAATCATATAAACACCGCATAATAAAATAATTATTACAAAAAACTGTATATTATGGCATTGTAGCGCTTTCATCGAGTAAAAACTCGTCTTGAGCCTGAATGAGCTGTAAAATATATATATATATACGTTTTTTTAATTGTAAGTCAATGATTATTTATGAATATTATAAATTTTAGATACTGAGCGTCAGCGAGGAATGCGTATTGCTTTTACAATGATGGTTTTTTTTTTTTTTTCTGTCAACAACTTTTTGGGCAGAAGGAATGCTCAGATTTTAAATGTCAGTACCTCTACTCATTGGTGTATGGATTTCGGTAGTAATTTTATTGAAGTCTTTTTTAGAAGTGTTGCTTACTTTTTGAGTTTTACCCCAAAACCAAAAAAAAAAAAAAAATCGAGAATTTAACGGCGAAAAATTTGAAATTTTCAGGTTTGAAAGAACGTTTTCGGGTAGAAGGAGTGCTCCAATCGTTACGTTGAGTGTTGCATAAGAGTTAGGATTCGGGTTTAAAATTTTATTTTATTTTGAGTGTTTTTCGATATTTTCATTATTTTCTGAGTTATGTGCCGAAAACGACGAAAATGGCGAAATCGCAAAATCCGGCGTCGGACACATCGATTTTGTTTTTTGGCCATAACATCCGAAAAAAAGATTGGTACAAGCTGAAACTTTTGCAAAATATTCAAATAGGTATGATACAGGTTTGACAAACGTTTCAAGTGGTTTTAAAAACGTTTGCGCTAAGTATAGACTTTGAAATTCTCGAAAATTTTATCAGGACGTATACTAGACAACTGAGCTCGCTCAGAATCGTTTTTTCGAAGGCAATGATTTATCATTGCTTTCAGATATTAATAAATACGTATGAATCTCAACTTTCACTTTCAGTGACCCACCCAAAGCGTAGTGGCTACTCTGTCAAACTACCCATGCGACCTAGAGTGGTCCCGGCTTTTTTTTAATGTAATACATTATAATATTAACGTGGAAAATTTATGGTAAGTGTTCAATTATACACCGACATAAATCTAAAGTGATGGTTAGAAAGACACAAAAAAATCACAAATTTTATAGTTTTCAAATATTCGATAAAAGTAGGCACAATTAAACGTCAAGACTTGAGAATAATTAAAACGCGTTTCATCAAGAATAACATGATTTTTATTTTCTGTAGATAGGTATGCAAAAATACTAAAAATTAGGTACAGCTCTTTTGAGTTTTGGTTTTACACGTGCATTATATTGTTATTCAAGCATGGGTTATATAAACATGACGAAATTCGTATAATTTTGTTAATTTATGGAAATACGTGGTTGTGTTTAAAAAAATGTTTATGAGCAGTGCCATGCATAGTTGGGCACCCTATCAATTATTCTTGACCAAAAATTATAAAGGGAGCATTATAATTTTCTTAATTGTTTGTAAAAATGTACGGTAGAAACGATTTTAAATTATTCCTAAAGTTAATAGTTTGACTAAAAAAATTTCTCTCTTTAAAAAGAAAAAATTTCACTTGTCTATTTGGTTAAATCAGTACCTTATTAATAACGTGTAATGTGGTTTATAAGCTTAGTTTAAAAGACAAAGTATTAGAAAATTGATTGGTATTTTAAAATTTTTACCCGAAAAATTAGCGTATTATTTTTAATTAATTCTAACCATATAACACGTATTATACCTTCACATTATTCATTACTTTATAACAGTTAACGTAATATAAAGAGTTGAAAATTGTAATTACAGATTTCCTATAGCTATCGTGATCATGGGACGATGTCTTTATTTGTATACTATTTAAAAAATATTTTATGGGAATTCCTGTTATTACTTATTAGTAGTACACTGAATATCTGTACACGAAATTAAGTAATAAATAAAATAAATGGCAGAAACTTGTTGTAAAAAAAAAACACTTTATTACATTACGCTCATAATTTACCATTGCAAATTTTATCTTAATAAAACTAACAAGCATGGAACTGCAGGTTACCATAAAACGTCCATTTCAGTTGGAAAACAAAAATTATTTATTAAATTGCTACATAGAGGTACTCGCCATTAAAGTAGAATATAAAATGTAAAAAACAAAATTAAGAAAATGTGTTCATATAAGACTATACTTTTTACATTGACGTGTGATTTATGAAAACATGGTCAAGATGCAAAACATTAACCGAATTCACATTGTACAGTGAAATCTTGTTTCGACCGCAGTCTGATCACTGCAGCGAAATCTATAATTTTGATTATGCAGCTAAATGTCTTTTGCTACAGAGAATACTATCATAGTTTAAAATAATATTTCATTATGTTTAATACTTCAGCTTATATTATTTTCCATGCGAAATCGTTAACACAAAAAAAAAAAAAAAAAAAAAAATAGGATATCCCATACTTCCACCGGATGTTTTTGATCGGCTGTTCGTATAAACACCACCTAAACAATATTAATTTAGTGATGTTACGAACCCAAATTTTCGCGGTCGAACCGAACTTTTTAAAATTTTAACGAACCCGAACCGAACTTCATAAAAAAAACAATATAATAATATAAATGACCATTTATGCCGAACGATGTCTACGATTTATTAAGTAGGTAACCACCTCTTTAGCATGATTTTAAGGGTAAGTAATTCGGTTCGAAAATCGAACAGTTCGTAACATCACTATAAATATTATAAACGTATAATATGTTCGTTCACGCGGGGACTTTACGTCTCGCGCTGTTTTCACCCCGTTAAATTTATTTCACCCTCACTCGTCCCGCGGAGTCGAGCGGAGCGGGCTGGAAAAATTGTCGAGCGCCATCCATCATCTAACGCCATCGGAACGTCATTATTCACCCGCGCTTTTTGACAGCGACAGATTCTTTCCAGAACAAACAACAACCGTCGACGTTTTTGTCGTCGTCACCCGTCGCTGTTGCCGCATCATCGCTCATATTATAATATTATAATAATGATAAAACACATTAATATGATATACATACAGGGTGCGGCAAAAAAACCTCGCCGATTTGCGAAACTTCTGAAAGCCAAACCAAGTCAAGTATGAAAAAAGTGTACTTTATTTATAAATTGTACATAACATGATGCCATTTTGGTTTAACCAGTTTTGAAAATTACATCACTTAAGTGACGGTCCTCCTCTTTTTCAATACACTGATCGAGGCTTTTTTTGTCCGTGACCCCCTACGGGTCATTTCGGGGCGGGATGGCGCTAGCAACTTCCTGCAGGTCATTTCGGGGCGGGATGGTGCTAGCAACTTCCTGCGGGTCATTACCTCCTACAGTTCCTTCCACAGTTCGGGGACGACGTTGGTACACTTTGCTTTTGAGATAGCCCCGGAGAAAAGTATGTCCCACGGAGTCAAATCTGGTAAACGCGGTGGCCACCCACAGTGTCACCACGTAAAGATAGACGATATTCCCGGAGAACGTTTCTCGAAGAGTGCCGGGTGCCGACCGTTCTGTTGAAACCACACACACGTTGTCGTTGTAAATCTAACCGTACTCATTTAAAAAGAAATTTTGATTTTTCGTTTGATATCGGCCGAAGAAAGTTTTCCAGCATCACACCACAATAACCGCGATTAGAGGTCACCGTTGCCGTAACGCCGTAATTCTTCAAAGAAGCACGACGATGTTCTACCGCCCGAGCAATGATAAATACTAATTAATTATGGCATTAATACAATTTTTGCCGATTTAAGTCCCATTAGTCCGTCAAAATCCGCACATAAGTTAAAGCCTTATCAAACTAGGGAGTTGTTTTTGCCGCATCCTGTATATACACACGTACCTATATTTATTTTACGAAAAACGCAATTTTTGTAATAACATTTTTACGATAAATAACTCTAACATTTTCTTCGACCGTTCTCTTCGTCCCCGTTGCCGATGCTGTTATAATATTTGTTTACGAAAATTTTACGATTAACACCCGTTTCTATTGAACGCAGTTAAAATTTAACCAACTTTGTCATTACGGTTATTATTTTCAAAACGGATAACAAGGTGAAACGATTTTTGTTACGTTGCAAAAATATATATATTCAACGATGGCGCACTGAGAAGTTTTAGACATCAGAATGTCCTTTAATTTGCCTATACAAAACTCCTTAACACTGTCAGTGTCACGTTTTATGAAGTTTACATTATTATTATAAATATAATATATTATTGATTTTGAATGTCCATTTCAAGTGGTGTTAATTTAAAAATTTTTTTCTCTAACTATCTTCTATCTTAGTCGAACTAACAATTTTTCAATTGTTACAGTTCACGCGGAACACTTCTAAATGGTAGATATGGTAGAAATATTTATTTTTAAGAAGGGAAACTCATCTATAAATCAGCGTCCTCATTTCTTTAAGTTTGCCTGTACAAATTCCCTTAAAACTGCCTTTTTTTTTTTTAAGTTGATTTATTATGATTGTCATATTTTTTATTAATCTTTTGAAAATACCTACGTAGGTGTAGGCATCAAAACGTACATGTTTATTTGTTAAGAAATTCAGTATGAGCAATTATAATTACGTTAAAAAAATGTTTATTGAAGTGTAGCGATGGTCGTTTTTATTCACTGTTAGTTGTATAATACTCAAGTACGATTAAATTCAGTTTCACGAACTGTCCGTGATTCGTTCAAACATGAATAAAACAAATTCAAATCGAACATTTATGTAGGTTTTGTGAAAGGAAACTGTGTGGCGTTTGTTGTAGCTTTTAACATTCCACAGCGGTGTATGAAAAATGAACATTAAAGAAATAATTATAGAACCCTTATGTTTCATAGTCGTGGTTGTAACTTGCACACACGGGTGTCAAACAATGTGAGACGAACTACTGAATGATGAACCATATAACACTTGGGTACTATCTAACTGAATATTTATCATACAAATATCCTAAAATCTACGAAACAACCTAGTATGTGAATCACAGTTGGTCGAGATTCCGAAAACATTTCTAAATCTATCAACGTCCTTATAAGGCGCCACTACGCTTCGATTTTCTTAAAAGCGTCTACTTTGGATCCTATCTTCAACATTCTTACAAAATAAATTTTAAATTTGAATTTTTTTTAAATGTTTTTTTCTTAAAAAAAAGTATGTCAAGAAAATGAAAATTTTAGCTCGAAGGATCCAAAGCAGACGTCTCGAAGAATTCAAATCAATTCACAGATTCCTTATCGCGTTAATATAGATTGACCGGTATGTTGGAAGTATAAAAACCGTCTAAAGTCCTATGATCTACGTGTGACGGACAGAGAAAGAAAATCGAGGTTTAGAGGTCTCTTACGGAGACCGAATTAAATGAACACGTAATATTATGACTATAAACTGAAGGCGTTTAATATAGCTATCTTGTGTGCGTATACATATTTTATATTCAATTGTACTTTTGACATTATTTTTTCGTGTAAAAAATTTACAACACACACACACACAATAAATACTCAGTAAAACACTATCAACTCTAACGGCTCACGTTGCCAAATTTATTGACGATCAATACCTATAATCTATATAATATAAATTATGATATTTTTGTGTTTATTACACATTTTCTGCGCTATTCGTACACGTGTTCTTATTACGCCATCATGACGTTAAAAAGGGCGAAAAAATAAATCACGTTGGCTTATTCGGTTTGAATAGTTAATGTATAACCGAAAACTGCGAGTTATAATAAATGTCTCTCCGAACTCTTGTCACCATCATACGCCCCCATACATCTTCTAGAAGTCGCGGACGGGAGGTGGATTTTCTGTCAAAAACAGCGCCATTAAATAACTTTCCGTTACTCACACGCATGCACGCGGAAAGTGTTTCTTTTGAAGTGTACATCGAAAACGTATTTTTTTTAATACACACCGCACGCGCGTTTAAAAATCCAATTTTCGTTTTTCAAACGCTTCGCGCATCCATTCGCAAGAGCAAAACTTAACTTTACGAATGTTTTGCCGGGTCGGATTGAAGTAACGAGACATATAACTTCATATCATTTCACGTACGGTTAGGTATCAAAATTAATGTCTGCAGTATATCACTACACTCATATTATATCCCTAAAAAAATATTTCTAACGTTTTGAAAGGTACAATGATTGATAATACTGAGAGGAATATAACATTTTTATCGAGGGATAAATTGCGACTAACTATTATAATATTTATAACGGCCGATATCGAATTCAAAATTCATGATACAATCATATTGTGACATCTGAAATAAAGTACCTAGTCATATTCATAAAACTCTCCGAAAGTTTGATGTACTTATAATTTGCTTATTTTAATGATAATAAATTACGGTGTTATAATTATTTTAAATAAAACAATTTCACACAAAGAGTTTAAAATTGAGTAACAAATGTGCACTTATTATAATGTTTTTCACATTTCGTTCAAACAATTGATGCAACACAAGCAGAAAGAATTTTTTCGAAAATGACATATACAATAAATTTTTCTTTTTTTATGATTTCCGTGTGTACAACTCGTGTGACGCTGTACATATATATATTTATTTCTAACCATAAAACTCGTTATTCTTCATCGCATCAGTTTTATTTAATAAATCAAGTACATTAAATCAATTAACAGAAGGTATATGTACTAGTTTTTTTTTTTTTTTTACGCATCGAACTATAGTTTATTAAAAACCAGTACTGTTGGAAAACCGTTATATTGGAAAATTATTATAAATTATATTGAACTGTCAAATGATCGAAGTAGGTACCCATATAATGTTAACGAATTCATACATAAATACAATTTATTAGTTAGAAACAAGTTCAGTAGAAAGTAGTGGTTAATTAGTTTAAATAATTATATGTTTTTATAACCCTTAAACTAATTGTGCTTCAATTTTTCATCTATGTTAATCGTGTTTAGTAACTTATAATATAAATAACACTTTTAAAATCTTCAGATATTCAAATAAATTTTTTTTTTTTTTTAATTTAATGGTTATAATAATTTAACTAACCATTATAATAATGATAGTTGTACATTTATTTAATTAAATGAAAACACCAACACATTCTAAGACATTCACATAACTTTATAGATAAGGCTGCGGTGTTTGAAAGGAAATTCCAAACGAAATATCATAATTTTAATTTTCATTTGATTTGAAATCATGTTCGTATCTGACTATCTTGCCAATACATTTTTAAAATAAATCTTTTAAATATTCCTCTATTACATTCTTGACACGTTTACACTGTACATGCCAATATTATTGTTTCTGTAATACCGTTGTGAATAATCAATTTGTTAAAACACAGAAATAATAATATACGTTACTACTATTTCAGTTTTCGAAAATCTTTCTCAAAACTTTTTGATACTTAATGCAACAATGGAAAACGTTACTACACGAATCTAAACCCATTTCAAGTGTAGGTGTTTACAATGTGATTACAATCAATGTATTAGTGTTGTACATATATATTGTCTAAGTAAATTTTAACTGCTAAAAAATTATAATTTTTTTTTAAAAAATGTTTACCGGTTAATTCAACAAATATTTATTGGACCGCGTTGGTTATAACGGATAGCTATTTTTTTTTTTTTGGTCGCATTTTTTCATTCTAGTCTAGTAGGATATATCTTCAACCAACGAATACAATTCCCGAAAATGTTTTATAGATTGAACGAATCCGTTATCCGCCTATTTTGTTTTATCGTTCAATCGTGCCGATTATGAACTTTACAAAGAAACAGTGGGTAGATACATTTTTTTTATTTTTTCGTAAAACGCTACTGGTCACAAGCGATTTTCAAATATTCCTGTTGTTCGTGCGTCATAAAAACGTTAAAACTATACATATAGAATAATCTCTAAAATCATATTTTGAATCGGCGAAGTATTTAAACGTGTTTCGTTGTAATATGTGTGTATACTAGTAAGTGTTAGCTAATATTTTTCAACTCGAACGGAGTATGACATTAGCATAATAATTTATTACTGCTCACCCAAAATCCGATGGGTGTAATATTATTACGTAACAGTCACGATTGAGTTTGCATGATTTTGATGTCGTTTTTATTACTGTAAGCACAACAATAAACATAATCCTAATAATAATAAGTGACGTGTGGAATCGTGAATTTACATAATATCATTATCAATAGAATTTTTATGACGATTAGCCGCGCGAAAAATATTTTTAATCCCGAATGACAACTGGCGAATTCGTGACACGTGACTTTAATCAAATATACGTAATACCTAACGATATATAAGTATAAACACTATACTATAATACGGTATAACCTGCCTGTATGGTAATGAGTTATGTCCAGTTATAAAAAATAATGATGTCTGGGCGTGGTCGTACTCATAAATCATGTCGAGAGTAGTCTATAAAACGCTTTTAGAAAGGTTTTCTGCAGCAGACGTATTATAAAAATAATATAATATACACTTTAGCGTTGTGCAAGTGTGTGTTTTGCACGTAGGCTGCAGTTTCTGTTCAATGTTATGAATTCGCACAACAATAATAACCGTCAACATTTTGCGTATTTAACTATACACTGTAATATTTTATGTTTGCCGTGATAATATATACATATATGTATATAGTAGGTATAACATCAACTAGTCTACCATATTACAATACTCTCTTACTTTTTACTGAAAAATCTACACAAGCGTAAAACATACAACAAATATGAACGATATTTTTAAAACACAACGATTCAATAAAACTAGTAATTAGTATTATTATAAACCCGTCGTTGTTGACGCTACGAGCGATTCGCTCGGACGATCGCCATTTTTTTTTTTTTTGAAACCACCGATTCAAAATATGTCATTTTATCCTAATATTATGGCGTAAGAATTTCAGTTCATTTCAGTCATTATTTTGAAAGCTATATTGCCGACAAACTCGATCGATCGCGTCAAAAACAGGTTTGCCGTAATTATCAACGTTTTTTCTTTTGCTTCCGTGCTTTTGATTTTTCCGTCGTAACCTTCTCTACGTCGAACTCTCAAATCTGCGAACGCTCAAAGTACCGTGCCGCAAAGTCGATCCTGCACCAGAAACCGGGTATGCGACAGCATTTTTGAAGAAGTTATCGTTATGGTTTCGTAGTGATAAAAAAACACACACACACACATCATGTTAAAACATTCGCTCGGGATCTAAAACTTTACGTTTTTTCGCATGCTTTAGGTGCAATACAGATATAAATTTTTCCTCCCAAGCAAGTTATTAAATCGTATTTTACCGCTGACCGTGTAGAATAACGAATTGACGTCTTGTAGACGATAGTGTGCAACGAAAAGGTGTGTATATTACATTGGTAAAGATCAAAATCGTCCGTATACGTCGGACAGATGGAGTGCGTAGCTGGCGCACATGGCTAAATGGCGTTATCGACGAGCGCCTAACACTGTTGTACGTGTCATCCGAGAATAATTCAGCGAAAAACATTATCAAAATGTTCGAAACACTTTGTAAAAAGGTTCGGTGCGTTGAAAAAAAAAATATTATAAAATAAACACGCTCGTGCCGGTGGCGACGGAAACGTCAACTGCAAACGACATTTAAATAATTCGTAGATACAGCTCGACGACACTGCGTGTTGTGTGTGTTAAAAGAAGTGAATTTCGGTAGGCGCGCGAGACGTCTCAGCTGTCTGTCACTCAACGGCTCCGTCGAACTATTGTAAAAACGAAACAAATCCACCTGTACACAATACGTGTGCGTGTCGGAATCAGACACATCGTTGTACCACGGCGACACACAATGGGTCACACCTACCTGCATATTATTATTATTGTTGTTCGTATCATCCAGTTATTGACATTATTATAATAATGTATTATTGTTGTCGGTATTATTATGTGGTGCGCGTATTATTGTTATTAATTTTACAGGAGTGCGGTGGAACGTTATGTTGTACGGTTCGGAGTGTTTGGTGGTTGACAGGAAAATAGAACAGCACGATTGTGAGCGCGGCGGCGATGAGGACGCTTACGAGTGGAGTAACAATAGAGAACGGATAGAAAAAAGAAACGGACATATCATACTGTAAGAGGCAGTATCGGTGTCGCGTCGGTAGTGGACGAGATGAGGGAAAATATACATGGGCTGGGATGGTTCGGGCGTGCGATGAGGAGAGGAGAAACTGAAGCGGGAAGAGGAGTTATACACGAAAATGAAGGAGAAAGAGGTGGACGAAGACCGATTAATGAGAAACGGATGGAAACAGATGCGACGGTTGTTGATGTGCGTGCAGGAGATGCTCGTGGAGGAATAGGACGAAAATGGCCGACCCCAAATGGTTGGGAGAAAGGCGAAGGAAGAATGAAGACGAAAATCCCGGGCTACTATGGTTGTAGTTAGCATGTACTATTATAGCGATAAGGCGGTATGGTTAGGTATGCGGGTTACAACGTGAATTAAAACAGAGTGTACGTGTAAAAATTTCAACAAAATCAAACCGTCATTTGTCGTAAAAAAAAAAAAACAATGAAAATAACCGTGTATAAAAATCAGCAGACAAAACTGTGAGTACCAACTTTCGACATAAGTTATAACCAAGTTATAAATATAAATAGGTTGTGCTAAAACTACAAGTCTTTATACAATATTGAAAACTAAAATTTTTATGAAACGTCAACTCCACATTAACAAAGATTCACTAAAAATCAGTCGAATTATATTTTAATGTGCAAATTTATTTTACCCCTTTTTTTATGACGAAAAAAAAAAAAAATGTTAAATTATTTGAAGTCCTGAGAAGTTTAAATTATTATGCATTAAATTAAGTGTCATCTCGATCTAATCACTTGTATTTGGAGGGAAACCAAACAGAGTTCGTAGCGATTCTACTCCTCGAAAAATTGATGATAGAAAACTATAGAATAGAAACGTTATTGTGAAAACAGTATACGACCTTTGTGACCATCGGAATCTGAAAAAACAATATTATTTTTTTTCGTCATTAACAAAGACATCGCTGTTGATTATTAACAGCTATTAACAATGATACTATTCTTCAACTAGTATTATAATATTGTGATATTATCTTTGAAAATTGCCTACGCGAAACGCCTTTTAAATTATTATATTATCGGTTAATTTTATTTTATAATGATAATATTTTATGGAACACAAAACAAATCTCACATTCACATTACAAACGACTACAACGTATTCGTTAAAGGAAGACCGCATTTACATATTATAGTACTGTTCGAATGCCTAGAATTTATCCTGCTTAAGATAAAATTGTGATTAGATTGCCTATAAAAGCCCCTTTTTTAACATTGACAGTGGCTTGTTTAATATTTCAGTTTGTGTGAATTTATTAGTCCTGGTCAATTCTAACGTCGAATTTCAATGTTTCTTTTTATATCGTCAGGTTAACATTTATTGTTTATACAGTGCGAATAAGCGGTTCATCCCATATTTAAGAGGTTCGCTGTTTAGGTAACTCATATGTTTGTTAACAATTTTTTTTCTATTATCGAGCGCGTATTTACTATGACGCTTTACGTCTAGCTCGTAAAATGAAAATTTTACTTTTACTCTTTTAAAACTGAAACATACGAACCTGTAGAAAAGTCGCTGTATTTCGAACGATTTTCTCAGTATTCATAAGGTACCTAAATGTAATCTCCGGAACGTTATAAGTCATCACGATTGTATAGCGTCATTCACATATTATTTTATAAAAGTATGAAAACCTAGGACCAAATGTTGGAACGGAAAACCACTGTAATCGCTCGGAACTGCGCGGTCTGCTTTCGTCGAAAATATTTGCCCGGCAGCCATAACGGATAGAAGTAGCACGTGTTTTTAGTTTTTGCAGTACCCCGTGGCAGTTGAAAATCCGTGAACATATGAATACATGGTAAAAATAATACGTTATACCTACGTGTTGTATACGTACCCATAAGTTATAACAATCCATCATCACCGTTCCCTTGAAATTTTTAACCGCAAACGGTGAAAACGATATATATATATATCTTTATTCTTCATAAAATGAACAACAGATTCGGCGAATCGTATTAATTCACGAACAACGTGTTTTAATATTTGTTTTTATTCACACAAAATCTCATAACGCACGTTTAAGCCTTAAGGATGGAATTTTTTGATCCGCACACCAACTATAGCTGGTACCTAGTATATTATAAACAATTTTTGACAAGCGCAATTCACTTATTCACGCAATAACAACACGTCCGTAGTACTTGTAGCACAAGTACACGCATTTATCAGAAACTGCTATGTTTTCTTTACAGAGATAATAGTACACGCTTTCGGGTCGTAATATTATCCTCATCGCGAAAAAAAAACAAAAATCCCTCGATGTGTTGAATCCTGAACAATTTTTTCTCGTCATAACGCGTTTCCTTAATTATAATTAATGTACGCGACAAAGACGTATACGAACGCGGGTTTCTACTAAAAATACTGTTTTCCAAAAATGCTTTTCGAACTATATATTTGTCCAACTTTTTTTAACGTGTTTGTTTTTTTTTTTACGTGATCAGTTCATAGCCGCATGTGAACCACACTTTTAGTACCGTATGAAACGTCCGGATGGAAAAATATTTGGAAAAGAATGTGTTCCGATCGTCATATAACAAAAGGTTTTTGAATGTTGATGATTATATACGTATATGTTGAATCGGTTTTGAAAATATTGATCATTTTTCGAGTTGTGTTTCAAAAACCAAAACAATTTTGGACGGCGGGCGTTTTATCAAAGTTTAAGGGCGTAGGATACTCGGTGATCTCTCTGGGCACCTAAAAAAACAGAAGAAACATAATTATTGGCTTTCTAATAATTATTATTTCCGTCTCCGATAATATTGTTATACCAACGGGTTTACTACCTTACCGCGTACTACCCTCCCCGTTTGTAATCATAACAATAACGCCATAGTCGCGAATCAAATTGTACCTACGTTAAATAAACGCGATTTTAGTTTATATCCGTTGTAATATTATGACAAGATTATTATTATTACAAATTAAAATATATATTTTATGCACCGTTCAAACTAATCAAACGTGTTATTATAGCGTGCGGATGATAGATCGTTATTATTATTATGTTAAAGCCATTATACGTGTTATAATAATAATTTAACCGGCTACACCGAACGCGCTCATAAACAACGTTAAAATCGACCTTATAATATAATATTATACACAACACGTGTTGCCACATTAATAACACGAATTTATGGCATCTGTCCGTGTCGATTACGTTTTACCAGTAGTTATAATTTCTCAATACGGACGATTATTAATGGGTTTTGTCACGTTATAACGGGGAGAAAAAAAAAAATTTCAAAACGAAATTCATTACCGCGCTCGTATTCTCGCTGTAATAATTTATTGCATCGATTTAACACAAAGTGAAACATCGAAAATATCATTATCATATTAATGTATTGTAGAGGGTACATTATATAAACACAGTCGGAGCGTGGGCCACTTCGGTGACGTGCATTGCACCTCTGTGTACATGTGCATGTGTATCTTTCTTGCAACATCGACCTGTCGGAGAAAAAAAAACAAATAAAAATCGTCGTAAGTAAAAAAAATAGGTACTTAATTTTCTTTATAAACCTCATTTTTCAACAAACTCTTTTCTTTTTTTGTAATCATTTAGCCCGCGTCGCCCGGTGAACAAAGTCACCAGCCGGTAATAGCTGGCGTACTAAACTGTTTTTCAATAAACGAAAATCGTTTAATCTATTGTTATAATACTTTAACACGGGTAAAAATGAATTAGAATTGAGGGGCAATATCGTTTTCGGTTTACTACAGTTTTCTTCAACGTTTCTTTTAATTTCTACGAATATTTGATTTAGACGCGATTACAACATTAGTACAGCTCGTACTGTCCGCATATTAGCAAAGCGTTTTATTTTATATTTTATCAATGTAGGTACATATTATATTAAATAGTAATTTTTGAAAATCGGATACGTTCTATGTACTAAAATGTAAACATTCGTATCATCGTTGTGACGGAATATGTACTCGTTCTCGGTTATGATATTTACCAGTTTTTTTTCCTTTTGAAAATTGTCTTATTACCTAAGATTTTACACGTTGTTTGGTACTACAAGTTCTACAGCCTTTACACACCCGTCAAAAATTAAAAATACCAAGTACAAAAAATGTTATACAAGATCTACTCGTCCATTTTTACGTCGGTTTCAGGCTGCGCTCCGTTTAGTTTTAAAGGCCGCATTGTTTTTTTTTTTTTTTTTATCGACTCATACTTGCGTGCCAAACTCTGATTGTACCATCACCGGTTCACCAATAAAAACGAGATTAGGTACCACACCGAAAGAAAAGAAATGAACAGCGGCGACGACGGATTCGCAGAAAGAAGTTTGCGACGCGTTTTATGTCGTTTCCGCAGGCGGAGTTCACGACAATGGTAATAAATATTTTTTCACCCTCGACCGTATAAATCAGTCGTCCACGTGTGCCGCACTACTACAATACAGCCCGATTTCGTGTAATGGCGAACCACGTAAACGGAATGTACGAATTCATACACATTCGGTAGTTCCAAACGAATTCGTAACGGCAACAATATTAACGTTGAATATCGTGTAAGTGAAACGCGACGAACTGAGGGTTTTACAACGAGTATTCAAAAACACTGTCGAACGCGTTTAACGCGAAACGGTTGTCGCCGTTGTGATCGGATGATTTTACGACGATCCAAAGGCAATCCACGAGGTTCGTATTTTACAAGTAAAACGCGATGATCGCTTTTCGCTCACTCGGACGCGCGTTGTTTCTCTATCGTTCGCTAACGAGAAACGTACGGCACAAATTGTAATTTTTTTCCGTGCCACGTTACATATAATAATATCATTTGCGCTTAATTTTGTTGAAATTTCCGAGGGATACCACCCGCCTATACCTACTATCCTGATCCATCTCCTCCGTCCTCCGTCTCTCTCCCTGTCCGCGATGTACGTCGGATGTTTCCACCGCGGCACCGCTCTCTTATACGTCCCTTATCTTCTAATATCTTCGCGTCTTGCGTTGGCCACTCGTGTATAAAGTCTGTCTTCTCCTCCCAAACCCTCGTCGATATAGCACGATGTATAACGTAACGGGCTCCTTTCCGTCGTACAGTATCATCGCCGGTCCGTATTTCGCGTCCCGTAATAACGATAGTGCGTACGGGTCGCGTAATATTACAAAAATACACTAGATACACTTATACGCCACACTGTATCGCGAAACACCTCGCATAATTTATTAGGTACGTATTATTTTATACGAATATC
>CM029358.1:32128484-32212044 GCA_017140985.1 Hormaphis cornu
AGAACTTAATGCTGTATAAACGTTGTGTTTGGCGCGACATAAAAAAGAAATCGATACAGTAACAAATTTTTTTGTTGGCTAAATTCAGAACCCTGGGAAAAGTGTATAGTTAAATCCAACCGGGGAAAGTAGCTCGGAGGAATCTATTCGGTAAATCGTACGTCATGTCTGCGAATTTTCTTTCTTGATTCACGTAAAAAGACACCCCCGGATCGCAGGCGATACGAATCTCGGTCAGTAACCGAATT
The DNA here is from genome assembly GCA_017140985.1 of Hormaphis cornu. Lineage (NCBI taxonomy): Eukaryota > Metazoa > Arthropoda > Insecta > Hemiptera > Hormaphididae > Hormaphis > Hormaphis cornu. The sequence continues at coordinate 32,128,733 of CM029358.1, forward strand.
CGATAATTATACTGCGGATTAATTTTGAGATTTTCCATCCGATTGACGTAGAGAGTATGTGACGACCAGACTATAGAGCCAAAACTAGCGCGTTTAATGCTATTCACGCGTTCTTCAAAATTTTCAGCGAGTGTCTCGACATCGCTGTTGTTGCGGTGACAACGCGAACGATACTGTTTTAAAACGTTCCACTGCGGCCACCTGTCGCCCCTCGCCCCCGATTATTACTATAACATGCGGCGAACAGTGCAGCAGCAGCAAACGTGTAGTGCGGCCGGCGGCGTATAATAGACGTCAATGTTTTTGTCGATCGCGTCCGGCTGCGGAACAGCGAAAGCACTGTGTGCCATGAAACGGCCAGCGACACACTGACAGCGATCGATTTGTTCCGGCCGTTCGGGACGGACAAGAGGGGAAATACAGAAAAAGAAAAGAACGTTTGTTTTGTACACAACATCATAACACGCCGGTGCCGGTGCAGCTGCAAGTCATTTTTTTTTTGTCGTCCGAAAAATAATAACACTGCCGATAATACGTGCCGAGTTCATCGCGTGGTGCCGCGAGAAGGACGAACCGTAATAATAGTATATCATACGGCTCTCCGCGGTGCATCTCGGCGGGGAGGCGTTTTCACGTGCATCGTAATATTTTATGACGCACGCACCGCCGGCTGCACACACAGCGACGTATTTTACGGTGCAACGTGTGTGCCACCGTTTCGTGAATTCCCGCAAACGTCCGAACCACGTAAACTGCTGTTATTGCGCCGAACGAGCAACGTTGCTTCTCACGGGTCCTGCGTGCGTTAGAAAACGTGCGGGACGTGATTTTGCGCCGACGGAGGATCAATCGTCGAGAAGACAATGCGAACCGCGCGGGTTTCGAGTAGAATAAATACGTTTTCTTGTAATTTTTTCGTCCGAAAAAGTCAAGCGCAAAACGGCAGCAGATACATTTTCTAGTGTATCGTTTATACGTGTATAATATACGTACGTCTTTGGAGTTTACCGAACGCTGAAAAGTTGGATTTTGTCAAGAGAATGGTTTACCTCCGAGACACCGTGAATGGATGTGAAACCTCTCGAGATCACGGGACGATAATGGCGTATCGCGTCCGGACACCTTACGCGACTGCGCGTCTAACCGAAAAATTCTTTTCGGCGGGAATCAAACAGTTGAGAACCACCCGGTTATTCTAACGATGTTGACGAATTCGAAAACGAGGATTCGGAAAATTTAATGTCGGACCCACGTATGCGTTACAAAGTGGTTCTTTTGTTCAACAAGCAGAGTGCTAACGATTTATAAAATAGGTACTCCACCACCTACTACTCTTCTATTGTGTATCGTAAGATGCGCAAAACAATCTGCATTATTTTTTATCCGTTTTAAATTTTGATGCTCAAACTCCCAAATCGTGTTGCCGTATACGAAACATTCGAAATCCAACACAAAACCTGTATCTATATATTTTTTTTTTCTGCATAACCCCCCGAACAGCCTATCTCAGTCGGGGTACACGGATTAACCTTCCCCCAAACATTTTCATTTCAGCCCTTTCAGTTGCGCTTACGCGGGTGAATATATAGGCATGTCCGAATAAGGTGTCCGCGATTGTTACGCTTAATCAATAACGGGCAGCCAGTTAATGATAGGCTTTTATGTCCATTTCTAAATAGTATTGTTTAGTAGTTTTAACCGTGTTTCTTTTTTTTTTTTCAGATAAACGTATGATCGTAATATCTCGTTTTCATCTGTTCAATAAACGCATTTTTATCCAACGTGGTATACATTGGCCAGTCATGATTTCAAAACTGTTGCTCGATTTTTACTGCGTAGAAGATAAGCTTTTTTAATGAAACTTGTAACAATGGTTATTTCAATACGGTAACGCTATACGGTTTACTGTGTCAGCTAGTGCCCGAAATAAACCAAACATCGAGGCGGTGAGTTAACGACCTCACGTTCAAACAAAAACCACTTGACAGTTGACACAAAATAATACGGTGTGCGATCAATCGAAGTCTGATGAGGAGAAAAATGTCCGATCTTTGATTAGCATTTTGTACAACGGACGTCCGTCTTTGAAGATAATACTATCCTTATTTTGACGTGTACAGAGGGAAAAAAACGAAGGCCGAAATGATTCTTACCTGACAGTTTAAATATGTCGCAACCAGAGAGACTATAATATATGATAAATGAAAACGAATTCGTTCGAAAAATTATGTATTGAAAATTCGTTACTCTAAACTCACTAAAATACTCATTATAATGAAATACCCTATATACTTAAGGAGCATTTATATGTAAAGTACAAGTAATGCGTTCTTAAAAGATGGTTTATTACTTAATTGATACCACGGTGATTTGACTTATAAACTTTACTTATTTACCGTTTAGCCCGTACTAAAACGGCAATTTTTTTTCTTCGCTGACTAATTATTTTTTAAAATCATTATGTTAGTATACCTATACTAAATGCAAAAAAAAAAAAAAAAAATAAAAAATTACACATATTTACGCACAATAATGTACCTACATAATAATTTTAAAAAAGGAAAACAAATCTTGATAGTTTATCGTCAAATTGTTGTCGAAAATTGCTGTTCTTATTTACGATTTAGTATTTTTTAATCATGGTCTGAATTTATTGGTACTTAAATATAAGAATTTAGATTAATACGGTTTTTGAAATATTACAGTCTATGATAAAGCATAATATCTAAACGATAGTAGCATACAAATTTATTTAACTATTATTTTTGCACCGAAAAAAAACGGCAGTTTTTTTGTTTTCATCGTGTCATGACACGATAATTTATTAGAGATAATAATAAATAAGATTTTACTATTTTTCAATTAAATTTACAATGATCATTGTATTGTATACGCATAGTGCATATTTTGATATACGTTAAGTTTTTGTTTTTGTTTTTTTTTTGTTAAAATGTTTCTATTTATTTCAAAACTAAATCGTATAAGAATGGAAAACTTAAAAAAATAAATACTCACCTTAAAAATATTGCGCTTTAAAAAATAGTCGATAAGCGAAGTTTAAAACTCACATTTTATAGTAAATTGTTTTCCGCATAAGCGCATATCTCGCTTATATTTATGTACGAAAACAATACTGCACCTATTTAATTATTCCATTATAATAGCAGGTGACCTTTTTCATATTTTTTTTGGAAATTCAGTGTTTTTTTTTTTATCCGTATTGTTATTGCTTGTTAGTGTTAATCATTATAAATTTCATCTAACGTTATAATTTAGAATGTCATAAAATAGCGGTGATAGTAATTTTTTTCAATAATCATAAATTTTTATTATTTATTGTTACTGCCGCGTGGATACCATAATATTTCACGGTAAAAAGTTTTTTGGAAACTGAGACTTGTTATTCAGCAACGACCTAATTTGCCTTTTGGTTTGAACAGCTACGAAAACAGCATTATAGCAACAACAGTCTGCAACGATGCAAGTTGCTACAACCGTTATTACTATACTCTTTACGAATTCGTGTACAATTTTTAATTTCGAGACCAAACCTAATGCATTGAAATCTTTAAGAAGACGCCTAATTCCTTTGATAATAGTTAAAAAACAAAATAGCTATTTTGTAAAAAATTATTCAACATCATTATTTTGTGATCCATATTTTGCCAAATGTTTTTAAATTTGTATTTTTATTACTTTAAGAGTGATAAATGTTTAGTTCATAATTTGAAATCTATAAGTTTCTTTTTTTTTAATATCAATATATTTATGTTTGGATCTGTTTGGTGTTGGTATGCGTATGAAACCGACCGACTTTTTATTTTAACAATCCAAATTATGAATACATATAGGAATTACTGTTAAATAATTCATTATTTATTTTAAGCGTTCAAACCTTTAAAATGTTTTATGGTTTGGTTTCATATTATAATATCCAAAAGTATCATTTTGTTTATAACAGTTTTTAAAATCTCCAATTTTCTATAATAATAATATACTGTTCGAAAATCTATCAAAGTCTGAAAAATTTAAATCATAATACTTTATTGTTTAAATTTTATAACAATTCATCATGTATAACTCCTAGTTGAACTCCTAGTATTAACAGCGTGGTTTTATTTAATAAAATTCGTATTCAACAATATTTTTGATTCGTGTTACAATTATATCGGGCTTAAAGTAAGTGTATTAATACGTTCGAACAATTCCGAGTCCATTCGACTGTCGTTAACACTTAAAATTCAAAGTTAACGCGGTTAACGAGGCTAATGGTAATACATTTTATAGTTGAAAGTTAAACATAAATGTAACACATAAATCAAATTATTGTTTAATTAGTGTTTAAAAAATGTTTACTTCAAACAAATTGAATTAGCGGTAAACAATTCACTTTAAAAATTTTACCCAATGGGTAAAGACATATAGCAGCTGTTGGTTTATTGACCATAAATTAAAAACGTATTATAAATTATACCCACACAATCGATAGTGTAGTAGTAATTTATAGTATAACTTAAGTTTCTGTTTTTGTTTTAATTTATAAAAAATGTCTTTTCTAAATCGAGTATGTGTAAAGAAAATATAACGCAAAATACCATTTGTTTTACTCTTGTTTAAGACACATATAACTTTTTTTTAAATACAACTTGAAAAAAAAAAGACTCGTCATTATTTCTAAAATACGTTTTCGTTCTAAAATCACCCGGAGAGCCGTATTTTTTGAAACGCGTGAACCCGTATTGTCCCGTCCACGTCTTCCTCGAGCGGTGTTCCGATTCAAATGTCAACTCGAGATTGAAATTATTGTATTCTCTTTATTTCGCATGGTTGTTTCGTGTCAAAAAAACGTTCAAAAAGTTACATTCCCGTATGATTTTGAAGTAACTGCAGATAGTTTGAAAGTACGAGATGTATCGAAACGCGTCGTGCGAACAAAGAAAATATTGTACTATTTTCGGATGTGGTAAAAGACGTTTTAAATGTTTATTCTACTGGACGACGCCCGAGAACATCGTTTTAGCCGGGTTTTTTTTCTTTATCAATTTGTCCGTCCCGCGGGTGGTCGTTTATTTTACACCGTCTGCATCGGTTCGATAATGGTTTTGCAACGCTGGAATTCGCATTAACTGTCGTCGTAGTAAAAATGCGCGAATTCTCGTTTCGTCTTTATCAACAGTGCGGGCTTTCGTACTATATTACATAAAACTCGCCTACATTTCGCACGTATTTTAACAATACTAATTAAAAACTATAAAGTCGACGGCGTAATCTTCGTTGTTCGAACAGGCCGTGGACATGTTTTCTTTCGATTACTGCGGTCAATACGCCGCGATGTCTGTCGCAGACACGCGGGAATTATTTTTTTGTTGAAGAAAATCGATTTTTTCGGACAAACAGTTGGCTTTTTTCACCCGAGTGCCGTCGAGTCCGCCGGTAACGTACAACAACAATGTAGGACCAATAATGTCATTACGAGAACCGTCGGATTCAACAACAACAACCACTCGCCGCCGCCCGCCGTGTCCAGAGCGATGGGTGTTCATCGCAGAGAGTCATGCCGCGGCGACAAAACTGTTATTTTTTCCATTCTTTTCTCGAACGGTGTTTGCGCACACACAGGAAAGGTCGAAAAACGGCCCGTTTGTCCGGTGCGCGCGGCACCTTTGAGTGACGTAAATCACGCGACGACTCGCGTTTTTCGGCGCGTTTTACAAACGCGACGTCGCGGGAAAAAGCGTCCCCGAGAGATCCACACACACACGCGGGCGTTATTTACAATAATATTATTACGCTTTCGTTTTATTATCGTTTTCTATACCGGGGTCGGGGCTGCTAAAATATCAACAGACACGATACGATATTATTATTGTTGTAATAATTTACGTGTACGACAGTGTACACACACGTACACGCGGCGGTCGTGTCGTCGTGTCGTGCCCATTGTCGTGACCAAACGAGTACGCGTATTATCTACACACACACACACGACGGCGGCGGGAGCACTTCCGAACGAGACAAAAGCGGCGGCTCGTAAATCAACGCGCGATCGGGCAACGGACCACACGCGTCGTCGTCGTCGTCGTCGGCTCGCTCCGGTGAGACCTTCGCTGGTCCCACCGGGGTTTTATTTATTCGTAAAAAGAAAAACACGTTGCACGCTCGAAACGGTAACAATACGGTTTTACGTGTCCCCGAATATTTTCAATCGGCCGTAATGGCAACGGCGACGAGCTTAAGACTACACGAGACACTTCTGTTCCCCAAAGTGTCACACGCGCACGTCGACGCGGACGGCGTTTCGGACGTCCAACTTAGCATTCGCGTGCCCCTATAACGTACAGTCTACACGGGTAAAATTTAACGAAAAATCGCGCAGGTACGCCGTTTTCCCGCCGCCATTCGTATTCCTTCTTCGCATCTGGCTCTCTGCACTGCGGCTGCCGACGTTTTCTTCCGACTGGCATCCGCGGACGCGCACGTTCTCCTGCAGCCACGAAACGGTGTCCTCGACGCGATCGGGCGCCGCGTTCGCTCTCACTCGATGGCCGTCGGGGAAGGCGCGGTGGAACGGTTCAACACGCTCGTACGGCGCGACGATGACGCCTAGGACGTCCCGGAAGCAGCGATAGTGCGTGCGCAGTGGCCGGTCTTTCGTGGCCGGATGTCGGGCGGTAGAAGACATCTTTCTGGTGCCACTTTGACGTTTTCCGTTTGCCATCTTACCTGACAACACGTGTCTGTCACTGGGTAAATTCCGGTAGCGCAGGGCGATGATATTCCTGGTCCTTTCCGATCGGCCAACTCATCGCCATCTGACGAGGCAGTCATCGCGAGACCCGCGACACCCGTCCTGTAACACCGTGTTGTTCGTAAAAAGCCGCAAGACGACGAGCCAGGTCCCATCGCCATCCCACACTCGAGCTGCGTACAGTGAGTTATCAGTACTGTCGACAACCGTGACAATCAGGGCCCTTTTTGCCCGACGCGGCACACTTGTTAGGACACTCTTTCAACGTGACGTCAAAGTGTCCCGTCAAGCTCAACCCCTAAGTATCGGATGGATCGTTTTACCCCGACCGCATGATTACCTGCAATCTTAAATTCTGGCTTACGGTTTTTTTCTTTTTTTGTTAGCATGACCTCTTCGCGGAAGAGACGCTTGTGAACGACGTGTACGCGGAAACTTGCGGCACGTTTGTTCTACAGCGTCTTTATCGCTATCGTGTGTTTACGAAGATTTTTTTCTGCCCGGAATAATAACTGCGTCCCTGGATAAAGAGTGCGGCCATCTCGCGACAACGCGATGATGTTCACGGCGTAGGAAACCGCGTAAACGACTGTTGCCGAAAAATACGTACCGAGGCGTATCGCCGTGTTGAAACCTAACCTAATATTCGTAGTTTTTATCGTACATCAGTCACAGAAAATGTATTCCGGAGTTCTTACAACGTGTTGTTGAAAACGACTAGCCCCCAGTATTCACGTAACGTAATGTTCGTCGTCTGGCCAAATCGGACCGATTGCGAACGTAATGCTCCGGAAACGTTCTGTAAGTTTCTAAGTTGTACCCATATATTTTACTAAGCGTTAGTCCGGTGGGGTATGCGGTGGCCGCTAGCGGAGCTGCTACATCACACCTAAACACACACCATTTTTTCCGTCGGCAAATTAATCGTTCTTACGCGGTATCGGTTTCAAAACGATTCATACAACAAGAAAAAAATACAACATCGTTTCTTAAAACGCCGGCACCGAAAAACACTACTTTATTTACCGCTCGTCTCAAGATTTACGACCGAACGGAGGCAATATGTGCTGCTACGAGTGAGTTATGCGCGGTGTTTTTTCCCCGTAACGCGAAAACGACGGCTGTTTCCGCCGCCGCCGCCTCCGACCGCCGCCGCCTGCGCGCGTTGCCGACACGACAAACACCGCCGACGTCGTCGCGTGGCGATAAAAAAAAAAAAAAGACGGTTCGAAACACGCGAAAAGATCGAGTGGCGGGCGGCACGAGAAACTGGGTCGTCGTACCAGAGAGCTGGCGGCGAGAAAAAAAAAAATACAAATTAATAGCTCTGGCGTCGTGTGTTAAGACTACGGGAAAACTGGCTCGCATAAATCGCGATATCGCCGAAAAGAGACGGCAGGGCGATAAATTACTTAAATCGTAATTTACAGCCACCGCGACGGTGCGTCCGCGCCCTAAAGCCACCACTACTACTACTACCGCGCCTCGCCACGTGTTGCCCGGGCGCTAATGAACGACTGCGGCGAACGCGCGTCAAAAGCGCCCCGAACGGTCACGCGTGGGGGGGGGGACGAGAAAAAATCTGCGTGAGTATCATTTTTTTCCCCGTTTGAACGAGTGCCGAAAATGTTTTTAAAAAAATCTCGTTCGTTTTTTTAGTCAGTGACAGTTTGAAAATAGAAATTTCCAGTGCTTTTCGACTAGTTTAAGTTAGAAGTCTGACAACTTTTGAATGCGCGCTATCCAAGTGCACGTCCCTTGACACACTGTCTCGTTGGCTAATTTTTAAAAAATCAGTTTTTTTTTTTTTTTATTTAAAATTAGTTTTAATTAGATATTATTATTGTTTCGTTTTTGTGACGAAACCAACATTCCCTACTAAGATATAGCTCACTGCTATAGCGCGAGAATTTGACAGTTACTATATCGGATATTCTTATAAGCGTTTAATTCGTCGGACGTGGATTTGCCGACGCATCCATAAAGTTATGTTTCTTTTCAAAATTCGTGGTTCCAAACTCGTGATTATACTATACCCAACTATTATATCAAGAAAATCGACTTTTGGGCGCACAAAACCGTTGTTTTAATAGAATAAATGCATTTCAGATCAACGATTTAATTAATTAGAGCACGCAAACTTTTTACAAATATTTCCCGTCGAATTCAACCGCAGACCCTGCGATCTGGCATACAGGTGAAACGAAAAACTCGTCTGCAGCGTTATATTTAGAAACGTCATTTTAAATTCCCGCGATTTTTCCAGTAAGTGTATAACCAACACAATTAATGAGTTAAATTAAAGGCAAGAACGCTGTTTTTACCTGAGGATTTTTCAAATAAATAAGTTCTCACAATGTTACGGCCGTAAGAAATTGAACAAATACCGTCATAATCGTCTAAGAGTACCTACTTGTATGTTTCGATTTATAAATGGCAAAGAGTTGTAAAAGTAAATGCCTATCTCAACTAATAATTTCTATTGTAAATTTTCCAAAATCCACTATTAATAAGTCTTGAGAAAATAAAAATAGCGTTATATCAATCGTTATGAATCTAAATTCATTAAAAGAAACCTATGTAGAGAGAGCACTGTGCAGGTATTTATGCGGTGAAACATAATTATATAGTCTTCACGGCTTCGATGCAATTATTTTAAAATTTTCTTTCAATTCAACTCCCGTCACAAATTAAATGTTCGCATGCTCAGCTGAGACGCATTATCGCGTAAAACAATAGAGGGCTGGCTTAAATTTTGGCAGATCAAGTACACAAACGTCTAGTATACACATTTAAAGTGCATCCGAATGATTCACGAGAACACCGTCTTTGCGAGACGTCTCCGAGTTGTCGGCTTCCATTTAATTATATCGATGGGCGTTGTAAATGTGGCCTTAATTGATTCTTAATCTTTTCGTCTGACCGTTTCAATACTTTCACCGACAACGATTAGCCCGTCATCCAGACCGCAGTCGAACCACTTTCGAAGCTATTGATTAACCGCGGCACAAGTCTAAAACTAACGTTTGCACACAGTTGGTGGTTTGACACTCCACAATATCGTTTCCGCTTTTATACAGGATGGTATTATTCTATTACTGATTACACTATATAATTAATAAGTTGCCAATAACTGTAGTGAAACGTATCTGCATTACGAAACACCTATGAAAATGTTTTATCACGCGCAGTTTAATAGTTTGTACGTTGCTGCAAGTGAACCCAAATATTATGTTAAAAACGATTAATAGATTCTGAGCGTATCGTAACAAATATAATTTTTATAACGATCTTTTTTTTTTTTTTTAATGTAACCATTTTTAGAAAGAGTTGTGAATCCTAAAATGTTGTAGCACTAGAATGTCTGGAAAGTTGACGTAAATGTTACTTTACTGTTGTAGCGTCTTTTTGAGAAATTATATTTACTCTTAAAAAAAGAAAGGGAGTACATTTTAAGAAAAGAAGGAAAGAAAAGGAATACATTTCACAACGGAAGGAAAAAAGGTAATAAATTCTAAGAACGGAAAGGGAGTAAATTCTAGGGCAGCTGAGAAATCGGTTAGATTAGATACTACGCTTTGGAGTAGGTCACTTTTTTGGATACCTAGCTCATAAGTTCGGAATTTGTGGTTTAAACGTTTAAAGAAAAACGTGAAATTATAAAAACAATATAGGTACATATATTTTTTCTGCGCTAAGAATCTAAAATTTAATGATTTTCAGCCCAGGGGTTTCTAGTATTTTAAACGTGAACCTCGCTGTAAGCTGTGGCTATGCCAACTAAATATAATATGAAATCCAATGTTCGTAATTCCCGACGAATCTCCAACAATCATATTACGTATATTATTTGGAGTGATTGTAATAGTTGACCCGAAAGTTTCCGATAGTCTAGTATAAATACTCAAATCGTTATTTCGGAAATAAGGGTCAGAAATAATAAAATTTTCTGCGACGTAATGCCATTAAACAAAAAAAGGCGGTTTCGTTAATACTGCAGGACCACACACGCTGTTCGGGCGTAGGTACCTATTCAGAGAAGACACACGTCTATTTTATTTGTTCGTGAAAAGTATCCGACAGACGGTCGTTTTTACAAACGCGTTGTGGCAAATTTATGGTTTTCATTTATTTTTATGTTTGCGCCCAACGAAAATATCTCCGCCGGTGTTGTGCCAGCTAAAAAAATAACTACAAATAAATTTAGTAATGTTTCGGGTTCTACCAAAATATTATGTTCGTGCGCCTTGACGGCACTTGAAGACAATGCCATCAGCTAACCGCATCGCTAAAGAGGGTGTAATGCGTATTGTAAACCAATTTAATGATCACACGAGCAATCATTCATGTCAGCAAAGATCTTGTTTTTGATAGGGATTAGTAAATGCGCACGTCAGAGTCCGTTTAAAAATCCCTCTGCTTTATGATACCTAACTATATTCCCATTAATTGTTAAAAGGAAACATAACTTTAACGTGTCACGTTTTTCTTGTTACGCCCTTTTTCGATGACCTTTTCACCGTGAAACCCATTTTAAACCCTTAAATATCTAAAGATTGAATCGGTAAGTGGCAATTATACTTTAGGTTTTAACTGTTGGTAGTGGATACCATTTTATAGATATGTGCCTATATAAATTTTTTTTTAATTCTATAACTTTTATTTAGTACAATAATTTTCTCAAAGCCTACATCCAAACTAATGTAACTTACTCTTAACCTCAGGACTAGCTTTGTTTTTTACTTCATTCAAAATAATGTATAAAAAAAACTGCACAGTGATTATTCTAATAGTTCTGTAAGTATGGGATATACTGTTTTCCAAGTTAACATTTTTAGATCCTCAGTGGAGAGAGGAACGTATTGTTTTGAAAATGTTGTTTTTTTTTCTCTGATAATTTTTTGGACGGAAAGAGTTAAACGTCAAAATATAAACGATTTTGAAATGCAGACGAATATGGTACGATTCATACAAAGCGTTTTTCGAAATTTTAGATTATTTTTCGTGTTGCGATGAAAAAACCGAAACAATTTCGAAATTTGGCGTCAAACAATGTAAAACTCACTTGTCCGTAACCATACGTCTGTAATCGGGTACAAGAAGCGCACTGATATTTGCGTTTGATGCGAAAAACAATGTTTAGTATACAGCCGTAAACTGTTGCATTTCGTTTGAAACTTTTGCAAGTTTTTTGAGTTACTACGATTCAACATAATTTTTGTGAGCATGTTATTTATAAAGCAATCGATTGCTTACAGATTGAACAGCAACATTAAACCGTACACCTACACCTAAATCGGCGATCCGCCCAACGCGAAGTTTCCACTTTGCTCAGTGTTCTACTACCGACTTAGAATCAGGTATCGCTCCCATTTAGATTCTGAGCGCAGCGAGGAACGTAGTGTTTTCAAAATGACGTTATTTCATTTTTTTTTTTCTGTCAACAACTTTTCGTATAGAAAAAATGCTTCAATTTTCAAAGTCAGTACCTCTAATGAAATAAACTAACAATAATAAACCACAGAGCGCGAACGCCGTCCCGTCAAACTGCCCGCGCGACCTAGAGTCCGGGCTTTTTTTTATTTTTCTATCGCGTTTGTATCGAAAAGAGTGTGCCGAGTTTTTTTGAGATAAACAGCGTTTGCTCTTGTAACAGTATATTTTTGGTTTCCGACGCGTTAATGGACTCGGTAACGGACTGCGTGATTTGACGTCCCGCGAGGCACTTACGTCTCTCTAATCGGACGTAGGTCTAACAACAATTATTACCGCGGGGCCACTAATGCGGACGCGCGTTCAGCGTTTTATATTACTGTACACACAGTGAAATCATCACCGTTTCAACCACATCGCGGCCGTCACGATCCGTTTTAATTCGGTTCGCCCGTGTTCTGATTACGTTATAAAATTCGTCCGGCCCGTCACGTCCGTTACCTGAACATTTTGTCGTGTCACCTGCAGTAAGCGGGAAAAATAATTTTGCATTTCACCGTTCCCTCCTCCGAATTCGGAATCGGTAATCGCGCGGGTCGGGGGGGCTCCCCCGAGAACACGATAATAGTCCGAAAATTATGTTCTACGTGTTCTCCCCCGAGTAAACAGGTCCGAGTCGTGAAATTGTCACCACTCTAAAATATGTTCGATTCGAGTACGACTCGAATAGTCTTCAGACGCGTTTTTATAGGGAGCCATGTAAGGAGCTAGAAGCGGGGAGAAAATATTGAAAAACCGAAAGCTCGCGGGATGTCGTATTATACAATGTGGAACGGCGAAAATGCGTCATTAATTACGTTTTACTCTAGGATCGGTATTTTAATTAACTGTTATGAATTCGCAACAGAAAAAAAAAAATTACGATTGGGAGGGATCCAGCCACCCGCGCGCGAAACTGATCAGCGCCATACATACCTATAATATTACTACGCACAAAATTCTGCGTACTATTATTATTTTTTGACCATAACATTGTCCGCGGCGAAAACCTCAACTACTATACATACATAACACAGACGACAGTACATACTATTCGGAGTACTGCAGTTGAAAAATTTATAACAATTACAAATCACAATAGAACGTATAGATTGGGCACAAACACAATATGACGTACGCGGTAATTTGTTTTTTTTATCTTTTACGTTCGAACAACAGCATTTTATTGTTCAGTGTGTCGATTGACCGACCGTAGTCGTACATATCGTTGCCCACGAATCAAATCAAAACAAATCGCAATCAACGCTAGTGGCACGTGTGTACGGCGATCCGACCGCGCTGGTTCGCTCGAACTAACACGAATAATTCCTATACGATACACCCCCGCAGTTGGCCATGACGTACCTACGCCGATGGACGCCATATTTTCGCGGTGTCGACGTGTAAAGGTAGGTACACACGTAGAGGAAATCCTCAAGGCTTGGACTGCGCAGTCCAAACCTCGAGGATTTCCTCTACGTGTATAGGGTCAGCCTTGAGGCCCATGTCGGCCCGCACAGTCCAAAAATCCTTTTAGAAATTTCAAAAGGAAAAATTGCGCGGGCCGGACTGTACAGTTAAAAGTTATTCGTGTGGTAGCATAATAACATCAAAACAAATAAAATCCTCGATTAATTCCCGCGCGTGTGGCTGCGAGGCATTTTCTTGAGGAATGGCATTGAGGATTTGTACTCGAGGATTTCCTCTACGTGTGTACCTACCTTTAAAGCCATCTTAAATCACTCCCTCGCGCGTATCCTTGGGTCCACACAGAAGATCCTCGTTCCGCAAATAATAACCGGCCGGCAGTCGTCTATTGTGACATGCGCGCATCGGTTATTGTCGACCCGGTCTCGGAACAATCGTTTTTCATTGAAAATTTGAATAATTTTCAAAAAAAAAAAAAATTGTACTCGCTGTGTAACTGTATTTCAGTGAACGCGAGTAATACCCCATACGTTCCTATGGACATTCTTACGGCCGTACAACACGGTCGTAGTGAAAAACGGCAAAGAGCATCCGGGAGTAAGCGTAATATTCGGGGGAGGCCAGAGAGGTCTTTTTAAGAAAATAACCAATCTCAGGCTGGCCGTAGAACCTGAAATCAGCCCCTGAAAAATTTTAACTTCAGCTCTGGTCTAGGGGGGACTTTTGGTACATGGTCATTCAGTGGGTTATACGGACTGATTGCGTACGCGCCAAAATTTGGCTTTTGCACAATCCGTTCCAATCCGTGTGGGTTTTTCGTCTAATTTCGCTGGGCAAGTCCGGAAAACTGAAGGGAACCGAGAGTGTTATACACACAAATGTCCTCAAAAAAAATGAGAATCCAGTGATGCCAAATAATATTGCGGCGTTCACAGGACGAATATTACGTCTTTGCCAGAGGGTTCGAATAACGTATCATCAACAACGAATATAACGGGGGGAAAAACACACACACACGATTCGCGGAGAGGCGCACAAAAAGCCGTAGCGCGCTCGTTACTCTCTGTCATCTTCTCTGTGATTTCGTTGCCATCGCCCCGCGGCCGCCGCACGGACGACCGGCGGCGCCGCGTTGTTTTCTCGCGCGTGCTTATATATTTATATTTACACGCGCGTTCACGTTATGATAAATGTCTGGCCTCGACGTGTACAAATTAGCTATCATTTTCATCTTTTATTACTCGTACGTTTTTTTTTTTTTTTCCCCCCGTCGTAATGGCGTAATTAAACGACGCCCGGACGGGAGTGCGACGACGACGACGGACGTTTGTCCTAATTACGTCGGAGAGCCTCCGCCGAAACGTCAGACTTCGAAGGCTGTCTCTCGCCAAAGGACAACGTTCTCAAAACCGATTAATCGAACCAAAATACGTATATATTATTATTATACGTAGTATCATTTTCGTCTGGAGTTTTACAAAAGAGAACATTTTTTTTTTTTATTCTAAAAAGTTCGACGATCAGAACATCACGACGCGTTCAGCATCTTTATCGCGTTCTCGGTCGATCGATCGCGTGAGATGCGTTCGAAAACCGTAGAAATCCCTACGATCCGCGTGCGACGGAAAATAAAAATAATCGACGCTTCCGATCCCTGTAAGGAACTTTCGACGAATTGGGTTTCCGCTTCAGCGCCGAGTCGGGCAGTGTAGGCAATCGCGTGTGTTCGACCCGTTGACGCTACATGAGCGATTCGCCGTTTTTGGAACCGCTGTGATTCGATCAACGTCGTTCGCGTTCAAAAGGGCATTTTGACTCGTCAACGAAACACATTTTCGTTTCGTCCCCAAGTGACGAATTTCGCAAAGGGCCGGCCATCGGTACCGGTTGGGTTGTGTAATGGACCTGAGTAAAAAAATATAAAACACCCGTATGAACAAACGATTTGTCGTCGAAACGCTGTCGGATTGTCCGTACAAATGTTCTGAACGTGCTGTGTACCGTATGCATATGTGCGCCGAGTTTTCCGGTCAATTCAAAGCGCGCGTGATATTGGATTATACTCGGTGGTACGCCAACACATCGCGGTTAGGTCTGATGAAACTATTGGAAAAAGCGGATTTGAACGGCTCAAACGTCTACCGATTCTCAAGCTGTCGTGCGAGCCAGCCGGTCACGAGTAAACTATTGAGTTACAACACTGGTTGTTAGACATCGTTTCACCCCATCGCGATCATTTCTTTTTTAACCGTCCAAAGAAAATGCTCACCACGCACGCATCAACAAATTAGAATAATAATAATACATTACAACGTCGGTTAACGTGATTGAGTACACATACTGTATATCCCGCGCGATTGCGCCGACCCCAAAACGAGTCGCGCGCAATCCGTCGAAAATCGGTCCGAATTTTTTTTTCGTGAGTCTTTCGCGTTACACCTTCAGCGGGTCGCTTGCCGAGACGGCGGGTGCAGGAGAGTGTCGTTTTTTACAGAGGGTAACAAACTTCATTTCGACGGTGTTCGATTTTTCATCGGCAATAACAATAATAATATTACGTACGTACATACGACACGAGAACAAGATTTATCGCGTTTTCGATGTTTGTCGTTTATTTTGTTTGTTATCGCCGTTCGGTTGGGTGTACAAAACCGTACGTTCATCAACCGTACGTTCGTTTTTAAACATTTAATAAACGACACCGTATTACTCATATCGTACACGGGCTCGTGTGTGCTCGACGAAAACACAAAATAATTTACGGTATTCGTGTTTTGTGTGTGAATAGTGCACGCTACGCTTATTAGTCTTCTCTCGAGCGGCCCGCGGGGGAAAAAATCTAGTATTTATCGTCTTGTGCCAATAATAATAATAGCTCGTGGCCGCGCAATGATTAACGGCCGAACGTCATAACAAATAATCATTCTCGTCCTCGTCCTCGTTCTCCTCACAACGCGCAACAAGTTCCCACGACATCGCTTGCGTACACGAAAATAATGGTTTTTTTTACGCGCGCGCCGCCCCGAAATTCGTTACGTGCCTTTTACGTTCCGAGCGTCGGAATGTTGAAAATGCTATTTTTTCCCTTGTCAACAACTTTCGCGCGGGACGATTGCTCCGGTTTTCAAAGTCAATTACTTCTTCAAAAGTCCCACGGACTCCGCTCTAACCCTTTGCTCGTGCGATCGCTTCGCTTTTTTTGAGTTCTGTGCGCCAAAAGTCGCGAAATCCCCGAATCCGCCGGGTGCGTCAGAACAACGCTATCCTATAGAACCGTCGTTTTAAAAAAATTATCCGTCTTAAAACTTTTACGTACTAAACTAACACACTATTTTTTTGTTTTTTACGCATTTATAAAAGGAATAATTCCCGATCGTTTTAAATTTTCACCCAGGACTTATCACATTAGATAGCCCGCTCAGAATCGTTTTTTTTTTTTGTTACCGTTATTTTTTATTTATGCGGGGTAAAAAATTAAAAATTATTCAGTAACCCTCAACGATTTGGTATGGCCACTGTTTGGATGAACGTGGTAGAACGAACTAGCGAAGCGGACAGAAATTTACAAACGGAGGAACCACACGGCAAAAGCAAGAGAAGGCCTAAAACGATTGAACGGAATTGTTTTTATCATTCTTTCGTTCAAAAATATTGAGTAAGATATACCCACGAATTCAAACGATAGCCATTCAATATTGTATCATTATTTATAACTACTATCCTGCATGATCGTTATTTTTAATAGAAATAACCAGCCAAGTTCGCTAAAAACTTGTTGTTTGGCCACAGTCGCCGAAGCGGATTTACCCGACGAAATCCATCACTATCGGCACATTATAACCGCAGTTTGACGAATTATCATTTTACTTTTGTACGAGATTACCTGTGTTATATAATACGAGATGCGACGATCGATCAATTTCTGTACACGCACCGTAATATACGAACCCGAAATGTCCGAGTAGAGATCGTCGGTGTACCTTTAAACGATTCCTGTCGAATTTCAAATACACAGTGTTCTACTGTACACGAATTATTCTCGAGGCAAAACATTCGAGTAATTTGTCAAATTCGTGAATTTTACACGGTTCGTTTCTGATCCAGTTCGGATAAGTGTGCCGCCGAGTAAAGTATCAACTCGGAGCAATCATTATAATACAATACGTTACACGATTATAGTAATTTTAAATTTGCACATCGTTTACAAATTTAGACTGGTTTTTTGCGTTTGTTGAAAATGATTTAAAATTATTCATTTTTTCCACACGTATACATGCCTCCATATGTATGTCGTTTTAGTTTTAACTATAATTAACACTTTATATAAAACCGCAGTGTAACCGCCGTAGTAGAATCAACAGTAGCTCCCGAGTAAATGTATAAGCAATTTGACAATAATTTTACAAATTGATAGGTATACGCGAGCGTCGTACACAAAAATTTCCAACCTTTTTTTGAACGTTGTTTTTACTTCCCGAAAATTGAGTTAAAAACTATAAAACAAACACTCGCGTATACGTGTTGTACGGGTGATTCGAAACTGACCACGAAGAAAAGCACCGATTATTATTTCGTGCGTGGAAACTTCCACTATGGTCTTTAAATATCGGTTTCATATTTTTTGAAACTTTTCGATTTTTATTCTCAAACTAAAGGGGAAAAAATCGAGCCGACCCTCGTAGAATTTTCACGAAAACCATAGTTTTCAATTTTTGGGCTTTTAACCCTTATAGTTGATAATTTTGAAAAACCATTCATCGCAATAGACACGTTTGAAGCTTGCAATACAACTCTATTATAGTTATGATTTTAAGAGACTATATTTGTAAACAAACATGTTTTGTATCGATTGGTTCGAAACAATTACGTTGCTTGGATCGGGCCAAAAAGTTTAAAACCAGCCCGCGCGTACCATTATAATTATGTCATGTCTTCTGACTCGTGAGCGTTTTAAGCGGCGGTTTTACCATTAAAATCACCAGCTTGTTATGAAATTTCACGGTTGTAAATCATACAAAATACTTATACTTAAGGCCGAATTCCAAGCTCATATTATTATACATGTATTTTAAGTTGCGGCCGTAACATTATTATAGTTTTAAGTGTCCAGTGACGTATTATTACGTCCGGAGTTATTTTTCTTAAATTATCTACGGCGATTAAACGTTGTTATGCATGCGCGCCTTTACTCGTTATGTTTTTACCTGAATTATGTGCATATCTAATTATGGTTTTTTTTTACATATAAATAAAATTGTTTACTATTCTTAATACTCATACAATATGATAGAATACTTCAAAATAACAAACTCACACACGCGGCCGACACACGAACAAATCCGATGTGAAAATTAACAATAATATTAACCCACATGAAATAAAATTAAAAAGCTAAATATTTTTTAACCTCTATTCATATAGAGCGGTTATAGAGTTATTCGGTAAATTCCATTTAGCTAAAAAATCAAACACACTGATAAAACTTTTGACACGTTTGTCCAATGTTTCATACCCGATTCGAACGCAAAATACAAATGGGAGTTTAGTCATAAAACATAAACGTATATTAAACATTAAACTAATTTTGTTATTATATTAATCTAATAATAATTTTGAAATCGTTTTACAAGTTGAAACAGATGTCAGTTTTTCAAAATCGTTGAATGGAACCAACTAAATAAGTTTTTTTTTTTTATAATTTATTAAACGTTATCACATACAAAATTATGTTACTTTTATACTTTGCGATAAGTACTTACTTTCACGTGTTTATTATTGTTAGGTACTAATAAAGTTGTTGTTGTCGCAGTTTTATTAATATCTGTCAAATTGTTTGAGTCATTAATAAAAAAAATTCACATTATATTTTGGTAATAAAAACAATTTTTATGACTCCAGTACGACGTTAATACTGTAAAATGTATACGTATGCGTATGCGACGTATAATAATGTCGCAGATATTGCTCAAAAATAATTTTCATTTAACTAAATAATCAAAAAATTGGTCCATTTTATAAGGTAAAACTAAATATTATTACCTTTCCGATAAAATATTGAATCTGCGTGAAACTATATAGTTAGATAGAAATTTATTAAGAATCAGCTGAAATAAAATTCAGGAACATTATTGTCTCGGTCGTGATTAATTTAAATTCCTTTTTGATTACTCCAAAAGAGTATTTTATAAGACATTAATCGTATGAAACTAGTATGGATATACTTGGTAGGTTTTTATCTTTAAAAGTTTTTTATCTTTTTTTTTTTAGTTATTATTAGATACACTTACACTAGTATCGATATTAGAAACTTAATTTTGGCGTAGAAAAAGTGTTTATAGTTTCAAAAATCCAAAATATTTTCGATTGTTAAAGTATAGTTGCCTAAGTACGGGGTAGAATATTTATCTATTATTTTAAGAATTTAGTGTTCGAGTAGAAAAGACAAGAAAAAGCACGCTCAAAATACTACCTTCCACCAACAATAAATGAAACCTATATTTTGCCCAGAACCTTTGTATGATTAAAAACATTATCTTTTATTGTTAGATATTTTTTTTTTAATTTTGAAAAGTAGCATCGATTTTATACATAAAATCACCTAGTTACGAAGAATTTTCGGTTTACTGTATGTACGCACCAACTTATTATTTAAGCAAATTAAATATACATTTTGTACCTTTTTTACACTTAATCAAATCTGACTATATTCAAATTACAAACGTTTTGAACTTCCAGATATTGTATATGTTATGTTGCCAATTCATATACGATGTCTCACAAAACAAACCATGGTGTATTATGTGTACGACCCGTCACATTCCATCGCGGTTTGTATAATTTAAATGATCATAACTTACCGCGTTGAAGCCGTGGGAACTTTGAGACTTCAAAATTAAGTTGATGTTGAAACTAGAAGAAATTGCTTGCAAAAAAACATAAAATAATACCCAGTATATCCGCTTGACGTACGACACATACGAGGATAAATATATATGTATAATTTATATACATATTGAATCTGTCCAAATCTGTTAGATATGGTACAAATCCGAGTTTCGAGTGCGTCGTGGCATGATAAAAACGCCGAATAATTAATGTTGAGACGAAAACCGTCTGCACACGTACCCGATCTTTGTACTTTGTTTGAAGCTTTTTTTCGAAATTTTGTTTACTTTTTGAGTTTTACCCCAAAAACCAAAAAGAAACGAGAATTTTACGTGCAAAAAATTTGAAATTTTCAGGTTTGTAATGACGTTTTTGGGCAGAAGCAATGCTCTAGTTGAATACCACATAAAAGTTGGGATTTAGGCTTTTAATTTTATTAATTTTATAACTACCCTGAACGCGACCTAGAGTGATCCTGGCTTTTTTTAAATTAATTCTGTTAAAATGTATATTGATTAGGAAAGTATATAGGTATTTGGTATATATTATTTGGTATTTAGTATATTTGGTGGATTTACATAAATTTATACAAATATGAAAATACCGTTCTATTTATCAAACAGAATTTTTTTTCGACCTTCAATTTTTCTTTTCGCATTATTAATCAAACGGGTTACATGAATTTTTTAATTAACATAACATTATAATAATATATGGGTAGGTACATAACGATACGTATTGATAGCGGCATAATTAAGAAGTTACCGGTTTTTTCTTTTAAACGTAAATTAATACACGAATTCCAAAAATTAAAATACGAACGAACGCACGATTTCAGCACAAATCCAGGTTGGGTATGCACCGTGCGCAAAAACTCATTTTGTTCATTTATATAATATAAATATGTAGGTACTTTGCTCGTCATGCATACGGTTTTTAAAAACGTTTAATTTCCCTCATTAATTTTGAAGAGCTGTAAATTTATAAAATTCAGTCATAAGAGTACATAATAAATACAGAATTTCGACGGCAAACGAGGACGCAAAATTGTGTACCTAATTAACAGGGTTTTGCACAGTAACTCGATACATTGTAACTGTACACATATGTAACCAGTTAGAAGTTAGAGTTATGTAACTAATAGTTAGCTTGATAAGTAAAATTCCTGCACCCGATCGATACAGGGAACGACACCTTAATATTGCCGCACTGATTAAAAAACTAACCTATTTTAGATGTTTTTACTGTGCAGATATATTCCAATACGTACCTAAACGTTTCAAAATAACTTTTTCCAAAAAAAAAAAATGACCGTTTACTTTACACTGTCATACGGCACCCTATACCTTTTTTTTTCTTTTTTATGTATTGTTCAATGATGTTTTTTGTTTTTTGTTTCTCTATTTTAGAGTATTAAAACTGCTCTGATCTTAACGTTTGATACCTCAAAAGATCGGTAACTGATCCGAGATGGTGTTTTGTTCGAAGCGTTTTTTGAAATTTCGATTATTTTTGGAGTTCTGAGCAAAATGACGAAAACGATGAAATTTTCGAAAGTGCTCGACTTTAAATTTATACATGGCCCATTAAGAAGGGCCATATGAAATTTCCACCGAAATTTCAATCGATTTCGATCATTTTCGAGGTGGTCGTGGAAAATTTTGAATCTGTTATTTTACGGCCGTTGTTATTCCGTAAAACCTCCAGTTTTTATGTTTAAGCCTCAAAACCGTAACACAAGCAAAACAGTTTTACACGAGTGGTTGAAAAGTTTAAAAAAGTGGTTCGCACAATTTCGGTTTATGGCCGATTTCACGTTGTTATTTTGTCGTGAAACTCGTCGTTCCGGACGGCCGTCTATGGGGGAGCGGAACAATAATAGTTACGGGAACCTTGTTTTGTCGATTTAGATTTTTTTGATCATAACGTCCAAAATAGTGGTCGAACAAAGCTGAAACCTTTACTACTGAAACAGGAAAGATAGAAGTTTTCATCGTTAAATGAATGTTTTTACCGGAACGTTCAGAATCGTACTTTCGAACACGATTTATCGTCGCTTTCGGATACACGACAATGCCGTGACTCACCCAAAACTACCCACAAGCGACCTAGACCGATCACGGCTTATATATTTTAGCAGGACAATTTGCTCGTTTTCTGGTACCTGCAGACGCTAAATCTGACGATGACGACGATGATGATACAATGTATAATCGTTATACCATGTCAACTCATAATTTGCAGCGGTCGATTCATTCGTTCGGTTCGGATAGGATAGGAAACTTACGGCACGTAACGACGAAACAAACGAAAGAATTATTGTTTTACATACGATTTAGTCCATTTTTATTTTTTTTTTTTTCGACACGTATAATTCATAACATTATAATATTGTACAGACAAAACATACGAATAATTTAAATAATAGCCGTATATCATAACATAACCCGGCGTGTATCGTATACAATATAGTTGCAGGTAGTAGTATTATATACATCGCACGCGTCATGAACAAAACGAAGACGACGACGACGACGATAAATCACGCAATATATTATACGCCATCGCGATCATCGGTTTAATGAAAACAACAACAGAGTCGTGAAAAAAAAAAAAAAATCATACAAACGTATACATATATATATGTTAGAAACAAGGGAGTGAGTTAGCCCGGTAGGCTAATGAAAGAAAAATGTCTCATAAATCAATCGGGTGTTTTAATTATGACCGGTCGGTAAGGTGGCTGTTACAATAATTATTGTAACAAAACTGGAAAACGGATGCCGGACGTCGTATTGTATCCGCACGCGTTACGATTTCGTTGATTTATTTTTATAATAAAATACACGATGTAGTGTCGAAAATGTATAAAAAAAATTGGATGGATTTATCCTGCCGGATGAAACGGAACAGGGACGAGCAGGTCGCCCGGAAACAGTAAAGAGATTATGTTAAAAAATATCGTGTACTCCTCCGTTTTTTATTTTTTAAGTTGTCGAGAGACTTCTGTTACTCGCGAACGGCGGCGGTAAAGTAAACTCGAGATGTGTCGGCGGAAAATGACCCAGCACAAAATCCTTGGGTGTTGGTTTAGTCTTTAACAAAAACGGAGTACACGAGACCGATTGAGACGACAAACGATTATCGTTTATCGATTACGACGATCGATCGGCAGATTCGCTTACGATTACCGCGACGGTTCAACACTCGGTCATATATTGGTATTTAATAATTTACAACAGTTTCATAATATATATGTATTATTTTTTATGTCTAATTATCATACAAGCGCTATCACAGCTTCACTATAATCAATGTACACCACGTATCTCGGAACGGTTCGGGGCGGCGGGACCACAAGAAAAATAACTCTTAGTGTTACACCACGGAGACCCGCAATTCGTCGGAAATTGGGGACGGACCGAGTGAGTAACGTTAAAAACTTTTTTTTTTTTTTTTACAATTTTCTATCGAATACGATTTCTTCCGCCGCGCAAAGGGAAACAAAAATATAAAAACACGCTGTCGATGACCAGCACTGCAGCTGGTACAGACCGTCAAACAATGTTGGCCGAAGGGGATTTTCGTCGGCAGCTCGCGAAATTTACCGTTTTTGGGAACAGCCGTTTTCTTCGGTGTAGGTAATTTTCTTTTTTCGCGTAGCTCCGTCGCGTTTTTCTCTTCGGAAACACGGTACAAACTTCGACGTGTACCCGCAGCCCACGGAACACGTTCGCTGCGTTTTTTATTTCGTAAAAACTCTTTTCATAAAAACTAAAATTTTTTTACAGCTAAAGTCACCGTCAACAGTCCGGCGGGTCAATAAAAAAATAGGGGGACCGACGTACATTTTGCGGTCACCTAGGAAACGGGGGCGGCGTCTCTATGTATATGGATATATACTAACGACTGACGGTGGCGGCGGCGGCGGCGGCGGACGTGTCACCCGCGCCACCACCTCGGGGTGTGTAGAGCAACTGGTGGTGGTACGCGGCGGCGGCGGCGGCCGCGGCGGCCGCGACGGACGTCGGCGGCGGGTAACCGTACGCGGCGGTCGGGACGTTGAACGCGCCGTACGGCGGGATCACGGACAGCGGCGGCGACGGTTTGCCGTAAGCGGCGACCGCGGACGGGTGCTGGTGGTGGTGGAACAGGTGTCGCGACAGGTGGCCGCCGCTGCCGTACGCGGCGAACGACGTGGGCGACACGGGCGACCCGGGCATCGCGGCCGACACGCCGGCAGTGTGCGTCCGGATGTGCTGCAACAGTTCGTCGGACGTGCCGAAGCTCTTGCCGCAGAGCGTCGGTACGGCGGCCGCTTCGGCGGCGGACTGCTGCATCGAGTGGCCGCCACCGGGGATCACCCAGCTGCACGTGTACGGGCGCGCGGACGCCGCCGCCAGCGGCGGCGGCGCGGCGTAAAAAGCGGCCGGCATGGCGGCCATCAGCGACGTCAGGTACCGCTGGTGGTCGCACTGCGTGCAGCCGGCCGGACACGCGCCGCCCACCGCCATCATCGGATGATGGTACTGGCTGGCGAACGCGAACGCCGCGGCCGCGTGCTGCTGCTGCTGGCCGCAACCGACAGCCGAGCCGCCGCACAGCGGGTCTTTGCAGTCGGCGGCCGTCGGCGACGACTTGGACGCGGCGGCGGCGGCGGCCGCGGCGGCCAGCGACACGGCGGCGGGGATCCACGGCGGGCCGCCCGGCAGGTAAGTGTGCCTGAAAGCGGCCAACGCGTCCGCCGCGGCCGGTCCGTACGGCGAGTGCGCGGCGGCCATCGACAGCTGCGGCGGCGGCGGCGGCGGCGGGCAGAACGATTTGGTGCCGTGCATCACCTCCAGCCCGGAACGGATCACCGGATCGGCGGACGGGTCGTAGCCGGCGGCGGCGGCGGCGGCGGCCGACGATTCCGTGGACGACGCGGACGACGACGACCGGCGGCTGCTCTTGTGCGGCCGCGGCTGCTGCGGACAGTCGTCCCGCGGCGAAGACGATTTACGCTTTTTCCCGTGCCCGTTCTCTTCCGAGCTGTTGCTCTTCGGAC
Source organism: Hormaphis cornu (assembly GCA_017140985.1). Lineage (NCBI taxonomy): Eukaryota > Metazoa > Arthropoda > Insecta > Hemiptera > Hormaphididae > Hormaphis > Hormaphis cornu. Next base: position 32,154,313 of record CM029358.1, read on the forward strand.
GCGCGTCTTCCTCGTTGTTGTTGTTGTTAACGTAATGGTGCAAACGCGCGGTGTGGTTTTGGTGCGCCGCGGGCGGCGTGGTGGACGGCGTCAACACGGTGTTCTCGTACGGCTTGAAGTTCAACTTGGCCGCCGGTTTCGGCGGCTCGTCCATGTAATTGTTGTTGAGGTTACGGTGGTTGTGATGCAGTTTGGCCGCGTACGCGGGCGATGCGCTGTGCGGCCGGTCCGCCGTCGGGGTGGCCGACGCGGGAGCCGCGGCCGCCAGTTGTTTCTTCGACTTGGCCGCGGCCGCCATCGGCGGATCCGCGCCGATCTGGCTGCACGTGCGCACCAACATGGCCAACGGGCTGGTCTTCGAGTCTAACTGTAACACGTGAAAACGACACGGTTAAACCACATAATGTCGTAATACAGACAGAAGATGGACAGAACGAAAAAATGGAAATAATTCGATTTCGATAAATCGTCTTGGACAACAACTAGAACAACGGTATCGATGATAATGTTATAAATACGCGAGAACGGATATTCAAATATGACTGCAGTGTTGGTATCGTGTTCAATATATCAATAACCTCGCCCCCCTCGCAACAATGGGCAGGCGAGTTTTTGACTATCGATGATAACGAAGTTAGGTTACTCGGATTTTATAACGCGTACTCGAAAATAGGTACTGTTCGCACAATTATTTCCCCGATTGTCTCGTTTTATTTGGAACGGACGGATTTTTATTTTAATGCAGTGATAATCGTAGGTTAGGTATATGATGATTAACAATGACTGCAGGATGCGCGTTTTGTTTCGTTCCGGGAATGGTTTTCGGCCGATTACCACCCCGTCACAGTGATTGATCGTTAGGGGTGGTTTGAAGCGTCTGAAGACAGCCGTAGATCTTTTAGAAAAAGAGTCCACTTGATTGAAAAAAATGTATACCTTACAGTCACAACGGTGTATAGACCGTATCCGAGATTCGTACAAGACTGAAGAGTCTGACTAAAAATAGATGACGACTGTCGTGTTTATAAACAAAGGTGATTAAGTTTCAATGGTTATAAAAACGGCCTAAAGCTATATATATACGACAAAAGAACACGGATTTTATAGAAAAACAATATTAAAACGATTGCATAGAACGATTAGTAGTAATCAATTTTAAATAAATAAAAAAAAAAACACAAATTAAGTTATAATGCGATTTGATCTGATGATTGATTACAGTACAGAGTATGCTGATCGTAAAACTTTTAACGCCGATTTTGAGAGAAACCTCGGTAAAAAGTAGGTGAATATGAATACAATAGAGTGCTAATGAAAAATAATTGAATTCGACTAAAAGAGATCGAGTATATTATGACAATACTATTTTATCGAAGTCCATCTTTATCGACAGATATTTATCTACCCCGGATATAAGTGTCGACTTTAAGAGTTGTTTGAAAAAGCTAATTTTCAACTAAATATCAGATCCGTCAGCTATCGTTGTGAGCAATAACGAAATTTTACTCAAACGACTAAACTATTTTATAAAATAAACATTTACTTTCCAGGCTCGTAAAAAGTGTCGAGTAAAAAATTGAAACGAAATAAATTGTCTTCTTCAGGGTAGACTCCTTACAGCCCAAACATTGTACACGAGAATTCCATTTTGCCAAAATACCTGTGTACATTTTGGGTTTCGATCCAGAGTTATTTTACAAAAACGAAAGAAAAAAAAGGTATGTAAATATTATTGCTTATGATGAGATTGTCATACAAAACCATTCAAAATTAGTCTGAAGAAACATCGAAGTATATTATGTGTGTGTGTATTTGATGATATTCATAAAATTTGTCTTTCATGCGCAATCTTAACAACGTAAGGCACATATTACAAAAATGATTGTTATTACCACTGTTGTTACCTATTGTTCTTTTCGTGTATCGTTTGTGAAAGTGTTCCACTACCAAAATCAACAGCTGCTACATCAATTCACGTTCCGTTATGACTAGGTACAATACGGGATAGTCGTACTGATTGATTGGTGATTTTTAGAAGGCAAAACCAAACGGCGATCACTAATCGAGTCACACGCGAATTAAAAAACAAAACACGATGTCCAGAATAAAAAAAATACGAAACGGACTAAAACACAACGAACACACGTAGTTTGTAACCTTTCACAAATATTATTCACTATGTGTTTTTGGACGAATCATCGAGTATTTCGTGTAGGTAAGCAGTTTATACTGTCAATTTACGTGATTTATATCTTCTACTTATAGTTGAAGAGTTATCGCGAGTATAAAAAGCACAAAAGTCGTGTACCGTTTCCAAAACTATATATTTTAGAAGTCGTGTGCTGTTATTCTAAAAAAATTGACAGTTTACTACTCTTGTGAAAGTTAAACTCGCACGTCATTACGATTGTCACACTTACCTACGTTAAGTTTTGTAACTCAAAACCGTTAACGGGTAAATGTTTAGTAACCGACAGCTAAATCACAATATGCAACTTCGAACTGTAAGATTTTTTTTAAAAAATAAAACGAATACAACTTACATTAATCGTTGTGAACCGTGAAGAAAAATAAAGATTTTAGAATATACTTTGAACACGGGTCGACTAATAATAAACGTCATAACAGACGTTTCCAGTGCGTTTTTATTGTCCCGGAAACGTTCCTGAAAAAACCGTTTCAACAAATATTTTTACGTTCCCGAGGATAAGAAAACAGCGTGCCGTAAACACGATCGACGAAAAAGAAACCCGAAAAAGTACGATTATCGTTTGGTTTCTAACCGCGACGAAAAGACGACGTTTTGACGGGGAAATTTCGACATCATTTATATCGTACATGTTTCATACCGAACAACTCTTTTTTTTCTTCTGCACGCGTTTAGAAAATAACGCAATATAACGGTCTCTCGCTCTTACCGATGCTAAAGAAGTATCCTGAATGTATTGGTACTGGTTACTGTCCGAATTCGCGTCCATGATTGCCATCGCTGTTCGGCGGAGCGCGGTCGCACTTGATAGATAACTCGCGCACAACACCGCCGAACGGAACGTTTTTATTTTCGCCGGTCAAAAAAAGCGACGAGACGGAAAATTAATTCGATCAGAAAACGCGACGATATTTCGAACTTTTTATAAAATCGCTGCGGGATCGGACGCGGAACGAGGTACCGCGCGGAACGGATGAACGGCGCACGAACGTCGGACGAGAACTGCTTGCGGGAGTCGGCCGTCGGTGTCTCGGTCACAGCGGACGGACGGACGGACGCAGCAGCTCGGATCGCGCGACCGACGCGCCCTCCGGCGGCGGCGCGTCACCGCGAACGTGCCGGTAAAGTTGTACAAAAATGTTAAAATATTGTTTTTCATGACCGGATAGTAGCGTATTGTAGAGATTTACCGCGGTAATACGTTATCGTGTATAATCTACACGGACGATTTGCGTACGGTTATTTACGGTAAATTAATTTACGTTGATTGAAAACATTTTTTTTCAACGAAAACATAAAATGTTTCCGACAATACGGTGTCACTCGATTTTAAAACTGTTGTAAAAAGCATCAGTGTTACGTACGTGAATACCTTTACCGGGTAAATTCACCAAGTTCTTCACATCTCTGAACAACAGTGTTATATTTCCCTACAACTTTTTATTCGAATACACAAAAAAACACGTGTTCGATTATGCGTACCACGTTAAGTGGCGAGGCGAATGACAATAGTACCGAATGTCAATTACCGATAAAAGCTGTGAAAACGAACGATTTGGTTCGACTTGGTTTCGATCGACCGAACGTTAATGCGACCTAGCACAAAAGAGTATCGACATTTTCGAGTCAAAGTTGGTACCAGCTTTTACACGTTCTATATTTCAACAAAACCGTAGGGATAATGTTGTTTTCTATAAGCGTCTCTTTAACCGTTTTTAGAGATTTTTGGGCGGCGCGTGTGTCAACACCTGAAGTCAAGTCTTCTCCTGTCAAGTCTTCCTCCCAACTATTCGGGTTCCGCCAAACTTGTCAATTCCACTTGACGTGATCGTTCGTATCTCCTATACACCACCCACACACACTAATAACAACCCTCATAAAACTGTTCCCATCCATCTCATCTTCGGTCTTCCTTTACTCGTTTCAATTTCCACTCTCCTCGCGATCACGCGGCCAAACAAACACCATCATTCTCTCTCTCTCTCGTCTTACCTATATTACATCAGTAAACACGTGAAATACATAACCTATCTACAAAATACATTACATAATCTTTATTTTTCTTGCTTGTCTCGCTGCGCGTGTTCTTATCGCACCCGAACAGCTCAAGCTGTTTGTAGCTTCTATACGTTTAGAACCGCAACAGCCTTTGTGAAGACGTAGATGACCTTAAACAATTTTTTCATAAATTATTGACGACAGCCGGATACGGTTGTGATGGTATAATTCATATAGGAAAACGATAAAACGATGTTACTATCGCGTATTACGGGTACATCGTTGTTCGCGGCGAACCGTAAATACGGTATCAACCACAGTGCCAAAAATAAACCTACCCGACGTGACCGCGGTTAGGTCCGACAACAGTGTTCCGCGAATCGTCTGGGAAACAAACAACAGTATTGCGCATTTAAAATGGTATTCATACTATATCGTAATAATATTTGAATTACTGGTACGATTTTTCCGAAAACTTTTTCACAGTCTCCGTAAAACGCCCCTTAACGTGTGTTCCGGGGGCGTGGAGGCTGTTGCCCCTCCGAAACACCCCTTAAACACGGCATTGGCTCTCGTGTAACAGGTAGGGACCGAGATTTTTTCTTTTTTCTTCTACGTTTTGGTTAGGTTATTTGGTACGACGATTTTCTCACTTGAGGGACAACGGTAACCGCCCTGCGAGCGGTGGTGGCCCTGCGGCGGTCGGTCGGCGAGGCGGCACAACTCTCGCGCGCGCTTATAACATTATTAATATACGGCAATTAATCACGCGTCGCACACGCGGCGTCCGGGGGCGGATGACGACGCGGTTTTTCAACGGAACGCGTCTCGAGCATCATCATCATCATCGTCGACGGTATTATAACGTTTCACACAATATTATTTATACCGACTGCGGTTTATAACGTTCGGCCGCGTAGGTATTATTATTTATTTTTTTTTTTTCTTCGTTATTATTTATATTATTTTCGCCCCGGCAGCGCAGCTGCACAGCTATCACGTGCGAATTGTTGTAATCTGCGCGCGCGCGCGAATGTGACAAATCACCCGACGAGATCGCGACGCACCGTGTCTCGTTATTGTGTTATTCGCTTTATACGACTTTGTGTCGACCCGCGACCGGACGACGCATTAATCAGCCCCCGAACCGCCGCTCGTTCCGGTACATTTGTTTCGATCGTTTGGTGGCGATGGTGGTGACGAAGGGATGGAGGAGAGGGTGGTCGCATAAGGGGTGGAGGGTAGGTCATCGCCGCCCCCGTCCCCCCCGGGATAAACGGACGCCTGTAAACGGCAGAAAACACCTCGCAGTGTCCTCTCGGGATCGAACTGCAGTGACGTGCTCGCGGTGTCGTCGTGACCGTTGATTGGTCATTAACAAAACGTTACCGTGGTTGGAAAACAACCCGCACAAAGCGGTCCTCGAGTTCAGCAGGCGCGGCGATCGCGTAAAGTACTGTACTTTATACGATTCTTTATAAGTGTTACGGACGCGCCTGCTAGATTCGCTCGTCAAACTCGAGGTCCGTCTGTTGCAATAATACCTATCGCACCCGAATTCAGACACGTCCGAATCAAAAAATGTCTCTTTTCCTTACCAGCCGCGTTTTTTAAGTCCGTTTTTTACACGGACGCCTTCATTTTTTTGGAAACTTCCGGGACACCGAATCTTCGGTGTTCTTCCGCGCAGATTCGTTACAGTCCGCGTACACGCGTCGTATTCTGCTTCCACGGCCACGAGACATTTAACTTTAAGGAAGAATTCGACACGAGTCGCGATAAAAAAGTGAGATCAGTTGAAACGTAGAGAACAAATTGAAACGCGAGTGACAAGAGTCGCGACAAAACAACGGTCATCACTTCAATCCGCAAATCGGTATAACTCTGTTGGCGCAATAAACGACAAGATTTGGGATCACTATAGCACATTGTACATTTTTGGATTTCTCGTCAGTCTTTTCGTGCCCGAAAACCATTATTTTGGTAGGATGCGCCGTATTTACTTTATCCGCATCAAAATTTCGTACAGTCTTAACCTCGGCGTTAACAAAGTGACGTTCTTAGAAGTTTTAAAATAAACCACGGTGTACAATAATACGACTTCATTTTTACAAAATATTTTACCCCTTCAAATTTACTCGTGAAACGGTGCATCGAGAAAATGTTTTCTCAGCACCGTTTTCCTTCTATATATTTTTTTTTTCCGCGAATCGCGAGCAGTAGTGCACTGCAAAAAAATGGCTATTGGTTGGGTACTCTTTTACCCCGTGCCTCTAAAAACTCATCAAACTTCCATAGAATATTAGTAGTGTTACAGACCGTAGAACCTAATCGTAAATTTTGTCGTTAAAAATCGTCACGGTTGTAATAACATCACATGCGTTTAGAATATTACGCCTGCGCCATGTTTCAAGTTTTACCAGTGTTTGCGAATTCGTACGAATTGAATGTTAGCACGGTCTTTGGATTGATATAGGTACGTTTGAGTGACAAAAAGTGGAGTGCCAATGCGTAGTAACGTTACATAATTATACTGCGGAACCGCTTTTGCGAAAACGATTTTTCCCGAAAGTTTACAAAAATATTCTTCTTCTTCTTTCTCAGCTTTCCAATCCGTTAAGGGCCATCGCGCCCTTTACGATGTCTCGCTATCCATCTCTATTGTGCGTCGGTCACATTATGGTCCTTCAAGTCTCTGGACGTTACATCGATCCACCTGGTTTTGGGTCTTCCTATAGGTTCCTTGTTTAATTTCCCAGCGAGCACTTTCTCTATTAGTTGCCCATCCGCTTTCCAAGTGCAGTGTCCGCCGAACCAGTTTCCGTTTCTGATAAACGCTTAAGGATATTTGGTCCGTTGTCAAATTTCTGTGACTCTCCGTTTCTTCTTCTTTCGTTTCACGGTCGATCCGTAGACGTTCCGGTGTGTTTTTCTCTCAAACACCATTGATTATCTCTCATCATTTTCGAGGTGAACGTCAAAGCGAGCATTCAGAAAAAGCTTCGACTCAAGTGTACCACCGGAGTCCATTTTTTTTTTTTAGAAAAGTTACCGACTTTGAAAATTTGAACGTATCTCCTGTACGAAAAGTTGTTGACGGAAAAAAAAAAAAAGAAAAATATATCATTTTAAAAACTATGCATACCTCTCTCGCTCGTCGCTCAGGATCTATAACGGTTAACAGTTTATATCTATCGCTTTCGAAAACTGTGACCGCGTGTACACAAAAATCTAAAGTGTTTTGTCGATTTTTCAACGAACGCAGTAGATTCGTTCCGAACACTGTGATATTGTGAAACACGCGCAAAATACCGCGGACAAAATACGAGAATAATTTTTCGTTTCGACTTCTCGCGTACACGAAAATCACACATACACGACGCGTCATACCTGACAATAATTCTCGTTATTCATGCGCCCTACGTAACGTGTATAATATTATTATTATTATTATTATTATTATTATTATCATTATTATACGTTTTGTTACCTGTTTTACGTTTATTAGCTCTCATTTGGATTCACGGCCGGGCGCCGCCGGCAGCGACGTCGCGCGATGCATCCAAAGCGCCCCCAAAAATGTGACGAGCACAAAGCGCGCCGAACGACGCGTATTATTATTATTAATACATTGTCTGGACCGTGACGACAGGTCCGGAAACGAGCTGTCCAAACAAACGCGCGTGCGTCTGTAACGCGTTGATATCATTACTATTTTAGATTCCGAGGAGCGTTAGCGAGGAACCTAGTGGTTTCACAAAGATGTTTGTTATTATTATTATTTTTATACCAGAAAGAGTGCAGTACGCGCAATACGTTTTTTTTTTTTTTTTGGCCGATCGAAATGGTACATTTCAGAGAGGTCGTTTTTCGATTTTCTCAACAGCTATTCAACGCCACCGGCCGAAAAATCGCGCGAGACCGCTAAAAACGGCATTTCGTCGATGACGATACAGTTATTTCCCCGGGATTTCGAAAACAATCGTCGAGGAGTCTTGAAATTTCCGACGATATCGTACCGTTGTACAACTACGAAAAAACGTTCAAAAAGTTTCATTTAATTTTACGCTACTTATGTATCGTTTTAATTATTTATTGCTGTTTTTAGATTTCGAGGTTTTTCATTCGTAAATGGGTTGATTTTGGGTTTATACACCGAAAATGTCGAAAATCGCATGATTTTTTGATCTGCCGATGATGTTGGGTTTTAACGACGTATTTCATCGAAATCAAGTATAGTTATTTCTCCGTGATTTCGAAAATAATCATTCTATTGTCATTGAAATTTTTAACAAAAATGTACTTTTGTACTGTAGAACTACAAACGAATCTTCAAAAAGTTTCATTCGATTTTTATTGTTAAATTTGAGTTTCACTTATTAATACTTATTATTACTTGATAACTGAGCTCGCTGAGAATCTTTTTTTTTTTTTGAAGGCAATGATTGCTTTCAGATATCAAATAATACGTTTGAACCACAATTTCCAAACTACCGACCCACCCAAAGCATAGTCGCTACTCCGTCAAACCTATCCCGGCTTTTTTCTTTTTGTTGTTATTTCTTTTATAGTCGTCGACCGACAAAACACGAGAAAGTGCCAATACTGTAGTCATTGCTCGTATATAGGTGGTATATTCGTCGGTCATTACGTATTTGCTCTGCCGATGCTGAGGTGCTTTATACCGTTGATTATAATAATTATATACTCGAGTATTTTAATACTTACGACCAAAAGTGCATCTGCTTCCGAGCGTAACGCGGTCTCGTTTGCGTACAATGTAACTGTGCCAAAACCCTGCCATTTGTACAGCTGTGCAAGGCACAGGCCTACGAGAGCATAATATAACGTATATTATGATGGTGTATTTCACAGTCTTTACTAAGCGCCAAAGTTCTCACCTGCTGAAATATTTTGGCTGATGCTAAATTTTCACGTTAAACGTGTTGTTTGTTTGAAAAAAAAAATAATTCCTCGTCAATTTTGTGCGCGGGTCACGTCCTATCACAGAACTTCCTTTGCCCATAGTTTGTTTGTCCATATTAACTTTTCGTATTTTAATTTGTCCTTAGTTTAATCGTCATTTTGATGTCGCTGCCTTAATACTACATTGTCGTGCTGTAACTCTTAATATTATGTTAAAAAATGCGATACCCGTATAATATAAAATATAACGTGTATTTTGACGTTTTCTAAAACTATAAAACAACGCTATACGAAAATAATATAATGATTCTGAACGAACTCTGCGGATCGCTGAAAAATGATAAAATTAAATTTAAATACTTATCGCGCCTACTTTACCCGCAGCGCCTTTCATTTATTTACTATATTGCTTATGCGATTATTGGAAATACAATAAAAACTGGAGTTCAATAACGTTGGCTGTAAAACATTGTACTGTGTTAGTTGAAATAAAATTATTTTATTGTACGGCCAGGGCGGGAACTGAGGAATTTCAGTCGCATGACTCGATGGTTGACCAGATTATCTACCATCGTTACGCACGAAAGGAAATAAAAAAAATTGTTTTTGTAGTCGCGCCTATGGAAGAGCAGCATAAACCACTGCAGAGTGTGCCCTCCGGGGCTGGATTTAATGCGGCTACACTCCTCGAAATATTTTAAACCTTCTAACCTAACAAAATAAAAATTAAAAACATCCATCATTGTTTCCTTTAAAAAAAAAATTAAAAACTGCCAACCACGCTTCCCCGCCAAAAAAACTTAATCTAGGTTAATTTTATCCGAGCACTGTTACACGCCGTCTTGTACACGCACTTGTCAACTTAACGATTCATTAAAACGAAAAATTTTTTAAAAATACATCACGTTATATTACTTGAAATATTCACACATAATTAACACGAACACATTAATATTATTTGATTGATGTCGTCGACCCATAGTTTGAACGAGGTATAAAACTTTTGGGATTTCGTAAATTTGCATTTTTCAAAGAGGCTTTACTAATCCTCTAGAAACAAAAAGATTGAAACATAAAAAAAAATTTCAAACATTGCGTTCATAATAATATTATGTTAAAATCGGAGTACACTTTAACTACTTTGACCGCAGTTAGGAATCCCCGTAAATATCTAAAATGAGTGATTTACAATCACATCACATTAATTTTGTACGTTTTATTGAATTTTACGAATTATATTACATTTTTGTTAACGAATAGTCAACGAACAATATCGCACTTTCTTTAAAAAAAAACAGTATAATAGCCTTACTAGGCCCTCGAACAATCGATTTGTCGGCGGATTTAACGGTTGGGGAGGGTCCATCGGATTTTGACTCCCCTTTCCCCAATTGTCGAATAAAGCTGAACAGTCAAATATTATTCAAAACATATACACGACGCCTTTTCGGTGAAAATCAGCCACTGAATCGATCGTTTGTCAATACATCGTATTTTGTCTTTGTCGTATGGCACAGTATACGAGTAGTTTAGAATATTATAACGATGATTTTTCACACCGTGCGGATGATGATTGATCGACGACGATAGCTTTCAATGGTTTTTGACTTCTTTATAAGCACGATTGAACCCGGTTGATGTATCCGGTCATTACAAACACACACACACACACACTTTTTCACTCTCTCTCTCTCTCTCGCTCTCTTGGTATTCAACGTATGACCTAAGGGATAGACGACGATACGAAACAGGGTGGGATATTGAATGAAATATGCACATTGTGTTAGGCGGAGGGGAAGTGGAAAGGATTCGACACTTTGAGTTGACGCTGCAGCACACGTAAGGCTCTAAGGGAGGGACGGCGGAGATGATTGATGATGACTTCTGAAAGATGGTAAATGATTTATATTGAGTGTGCGTGGCAAAACAAGAGAGGCACGGGGAGAAAGAGAGAGAGAGAGTAAGAAAAGAGAGAAAAAAAAAAAAGATTTTTATGAGGGAGAAAAACTGTATATACATGACTGGCAGGTCGAGCCCTCTAGCGGCGCCGACATGGATTGATGAAGTTTGTCGGTGGTATACGGGAATAATGAGCTGAGCGGCCTCCTCCGCCCATTTTGCGCCATTACGTCGAGCGTAAAAATTGTGTACAGGGTGTTGTTTATTTTTACCGCTGTTACATACAGTAATATCTATGTATTATGTTGACATTTGATAGGTGTTTTTAGACATTTTAGTTAGTATAATATAGAGCTAAAACTGTAAATACTACGAATACACAATAACCAGATATCATCTTTGTTTCCCGTTACTTTATAATATAAAGTTTTCAAGTCCACTCAATACGTTTATACCTTGTTCTACGGTCATTGTTTTGTTCGATCTATTGTTCGCATTACACTATCATATGAAAACAAAATGTTTTTTTGTATTGTAATTAAAAGATTTTTCGATAGCATTTTTTTTTCAACACTCGACCCATAATGACCGTACATTCGACTTGACCGTACGCGTTCCGAACTAACGATTTTGTCGCCGAAACAAATCGAGTAGTCGGCGGGTGTTATAAACCGTTTTTATTGTAAATCTTCACACGTATGTTACGGTCGTTATTATAATCGCCCTGTATATCAGAACATTCCTCGACGACGATTATATTGTAATAATTGTTTGTTGGTTCGCGTCGTGGCCATTAGCCGTCACTACTATCCGGGGCGGCTACTCCACTCTCGGCTTCCCCGCCGTCGTTCTGCGTCGTCCGTCTCACGCACCGTCCCCGTGTGACGCCTATCGTCGTCGTCGTCGTCATCATCGTCGTCGGTCGTTGGTCATCCGTCTTCATCAAAACGTCGTACCGGGGGTCTCACCCTCGTGGCGCTGCGGTCATCTATCATCGGACGTGTCCGCACGGAAAACCACTTCCCTCGTTTGTTGTAACGATCGACTGGAACGATATTTTCCTAGGAAACAAGACAGAAACGCCCCCCATCTCTCCCCCATGACGTCGAAGTTGTGCGTTTTGCGCGAACGTTGGTTTTCGATTAGTAGTCAAACAGGTGTAAGAAGGTACGCGATTTACTCGTCGGTCGCGCTCTCGAAAGAACAAAAAAAAAAAAATATTAAAACAGCCAGCACGTCCTGCACCGTGTTAACAATATCCGAAACAAGCAGTTTCTGCGGCCTAAACCGCTTCGAAAACGCGTCTGTGGCGTCTGTGACTAAATGGGCGCTAAATAGCCAAGCGGCTTATCCCAACTAGACGCGATTATCGTTTATTTGTTCGTACGTGTAATATCTATTTAAAACGTCATTCTTACGGTGTAAGGGTATCCCTTATCGTCTCCCTCGAATACGCTCCCCCCCGAACGCTGAATTACCCTCACTGATTCGTCTTATGATGTATTAGAGAGAGATGAGGCGGAAAAAACCCTTACGTACAGGACGACTAACCTTGTACACGTTTTGAAGTTGTGTACAGCCGCGCGTAGTTTTAAACGTTCAACCAATACAAAAAACAACGCACGGTTCTCAGCTAGTTCGGTCAATTCTATAATTTTTTCAGAAACGTTTAGTGGGCCGACAGATTATCGCGTGCTCATCAAGTATTGAATTTGTGTTTCACACACCGTGTCAGATCCGTCGGGATAATCTCAACCCGACCACAAGTTTTTTCGACATTGGACGAAATGGGCGAAACGTGCGGCATACCGGTCTTGACGAACAATTTTCTTTTAAAACGGGCGCTTAACTCGAGAATCCGTATTATACTGGTCGTTTTGTTTGCAGTGCGAACGGACGACATTATCTCGGTTCTCTACGAGTTTCCACACAACGCGCGAGTGTTGCCGACGACTAACCGTTATGTATATGGACCGTCTCCGAAAAGTCGTGTAAACACTGTTCTCGTCGCGATCGGTAGCCGACGTCTCTTTGCCTGGCCGGACCCCGGGCTGCTCGTCGTCGGACAAACGTCGTTATTAATTACGGTTTTCCACGCACTCAATAATGTATAGCTTCGTTTACATACGTCTGTGCGTGCGTACGCGCGTGATCTGACGACAGGAGGCAATTAAACAGCGCGTGTTTATGTTATACGTGGCTGCACGGCGAACACGCGCGCGCGCGTGAGAGAGTGAGAGAGTTTCGACGGAAGTCGTAAGTCACGATTTTTTACAAAAAAAACAAAATAATAAAAACGCGCGCGCGCGTACGATACGTTATTTTACAACGAGAAAGACACGCGGGTCGGTGAAACAATGCGTCGGCCACTCCCGAGTTAGCGCAGCACACCTATCTATATACGAGTATTATTCGTATTATATCGTATTATAATCATGTCCGACGAACAAGGCGCGCGTGTGTAAATCACGCTCGTCGTCTGTTTTATTTTAAATATTTTCTTGTTTTTTCCGCCCCTATAACGTAGGTGAATGTAGGGCACTATCGGTGCGTGGAAACTCCGCAAGAGCTGACGATGTGACGTGCACACTACTCGCGCCTTTTCCACGCGGCTCTTGAGAGCGTTTGTTTCGACACACCACGTTACGCTGCAGGCAACGGCTGTACGAAATGATGCTTGGAAATGCCGCGTCGTTCGTCCCTGCGGGGTCTCGGGAGGTTCGGATGTTTAAACGAGCTATAAACGGCCGATTACACGATCACACGGTGTATTGATTCGATTTTTCTAATTGTTTAATCATGCTGTTTGTCACGCAGCGTTTATCGCGTCGTTCTGTACAGTGATCTTTCAGAGAAATCCGACCGTCAAGAGTGTGATATAGATATTATCAAACTGAAGGTTACGGATATTGTTATTACACGATCGGTGGGTTCGCACCTGCGACCCCCGAAACGGTTCGACGAAAATCATTCTTGACAGACATCATTTCAGCTGTCGAATACTTAACGGCATAATGTCACGTCGGTTTCATACTCGTCGTATTTTAACGGAGCAGAAACTTTCACACGAGCAAAATAAAAAGTTCACGATAAAACTTTGACGGCCGCTCACACACGCTCTACGCGGTTCGCACAACACACGTGTAAATATCATTTCTGTTTTTTTACCCCAAAACTCACACTATGTTATTATTATTTACGGACAGAGTTAATACGTCTTTTTTTTTTTTGCACTTATGACCTTGACTGGCGGATGATCGTAATTTATCATACGCGTACGTACGGTTCGTCCTTGCTCAATCCGCGCACTCTACACACCGACGACCCGCCCGAAACTGGGGTCGTCCTGCTCCACCAGCCACACCGTTTGACTTTTGTAAAAACGACACGTTAAATTATTTAAATGCGCTTGTTGTTAGGGGGCGTAGTAGTATGAATGGTTCTACCGACGCCACTGGAAACACTAATCGGCGCAATAAATTACTATTGTAATGAACTAGTATCAAAAAAAATACCTAATATCGAAAAAAAAAAAACGTTCACTATACCTATATTTAAATGCGTCTAATGTGCGACCACCTGCGCGTGTTTGCTGTACATCGTATCTACTTGGTATATTTTATTTTTAATACTACGGGTGTACAGGACAGTTTACACGACACGGTCTGTCGGCGGCGGTGTATCAGAGTGTCGATCGATGTGGTCGTTCGCTCCTCGTGCGGTGTTCGTCTGATGGCCGGCAGGATGACGACGAAAATAAGTAAAAAAAACACGAGAGAAAACAAACGCGACGAGCGTCAAAAATGATAGCGAAATGGTATTTTTTAATAACAATAAAAAGACCAATTGGCATAGTATGGCAACCGCGGCGAATCGTATCGAAATTATTGAACGTTAACTATCACACGACAAAGATGCATTTGGGATTTTTGAAACGATACTTACGAGCTCGGTGATACGATTGGGTTTCAGTTCGGTTTTTCGCTGTGATCGAAATTTTCCATACGTTCGTTATGGAAACGCCCTCGCCGGTGAAACAGACATATTTTACAACTGTTGAATTTTAAACATCATCAACACCTTTATAGTTCGACGAACCATTTCGCGTGTTATGTTCACCGAATCGACGATTCACCGAGCAATTTTTATTATTGGCAGTGCCCAATGATGCGTTTGACGAGACATTTTTCGCACCGATGTACAAAAAATATTGATTATTTTTGTACAGGTACCGTTTGAAATGTTGTAACGTTTGTGCGACACTGCCCGCGCTAAAGCCGATACTATTGTAATACGACGACGTAAAAATAAAATCTCGCGTACGATCGGTGTAATAAAATAAATTGCTATCGAAGATCATCGGATACGCGCCTAACCTCTCTTCTAAATTGTAAACAAAACCGTGGCGTATAAAAAATATCGTGTTTTGTATTTATTTTTTAAATTTATCGTCGTTATCTTTCGTCTCTTGTTGTGGTGGTATCGTTTACGCCTTCTGGCTGCCAAGTCGTACATTAACGTGCGTATATAATACACAATACACCTACTCGCTCGCCGGACTTATTATACGAATGTAACAATGCCGCGGCGTACGTGCAATATATCTTCATAAATAGAGAGCCACGCTCGCGGCGTTTTTTTACATGGTGTGTGTGCGATCGACGATATTATAATAATGTAGTTCGCCGAGATGATATAATATTAGGCTTATAAAACCGTAGGAATGACACCGTAATAACGTACGGCCGTTACATTTTTATGACACCACGGTGCCAAAGGAATGAAATAAACGAGTAAAACCTATATAAACGTTGAAAAACAATACGATTCTTATCGTGCTTTTAAACATCTCCACGTCTTTTTACTCGTTTTTTTCGGTTTCGATTGCCGCGTACGTTCGTGCTGCGTCCGTCTCTCGCCGCGCGTTCCTCGCTCGCGATATCCTCCTCGAGATTTGTCCCTTTTCACGCGCTGTTCGGTCGGTGTTATTCGCGTGCTTTTCACGACGACGCTAGGTCGGTTGTACACGCGTACAGTTTTTTGTACCAAAAGTTTTTGTCGTATTTTGTTGTCGTTGTCGTTTTTTTTTTTTGTGGACCGAAATTTCTCAGAGTTTCGAGAGACTATTCTCGTTTCCAGTGAGTTATGTCTTTCGAACGGGAGTTTTATACGCTGTACAAACGTTTCCCCGCGGATGTCGCCGACACCGGACGTAATCGCGTGAAACGTACGGATCTAAACACGATAATAACTGTTATTAACCTGAGGTTTCTCCTCTTGTTCGGCAACGATTTTCCGACGTGCCGTGATCCTGCACACTCCTGCGAGTATGTCGCGCGACACAGACACGTCTGTGTGCTCACGAAAACGCCCGAGAATCGAATGCCTCTCATCACGACAAAACGTTACAATATTCAGCGACCGCGTCGTAAACGTTTTTGGTTTTTTTCCCGGAAAATCTCCCGACACAAGCGATTTACCACGCATTGTACAACTGCGACGATGATAAAAAAATTTTATTGCAAAAGATCGACGACGACGGTATCAAAAAGTTATTACAGCCCGGGCCGTCACACGGGGATATTTCAAAAGAACGAAAACCGCGGGGTCGTACACGGTACAACACGTATTATATACACACGTTTGTTGTATTATTATCGTCATCATCGTCGTTATTTTCGTCGGTTGTTTTGACAGAGTGGATTCATAAAAAAAAAAATCGCCGACGAAAAAATATTCAATTTACGAGACTGGTTTTTCGACCGCGGCGCACCGGCGGACATTTATCCCCGGCTAATGGCTCTACGCGTTACGAGTATATTATATACGAACCGCACAAACATAATATATTATTATTATACGTGTACTTAAAATAATAAATATATAGGTACGCTGCTACACCTATACGTCTGTATATTGTTGTTATGTTATCACGTGTGGTGTGCGTCTGTATACGATATTACACGAGTAAAAAAAAAAAAGAAAAATTATACACCGACCGCCGCCGTCGTCGCCTAATCACTATGATTACTCATTTCGTTGTTTATACAGCGCCTCGCTTCTATTATATACACGTTATTAACCGATGTGGGTCCGGGGCTTTCGTACGGGCGCGTGTAATTTGTAACAAATTTATTATTATTTTTCAAAGACGGACGGACGGAATGAAAAAAAGTCGATAATTTCGGTGTAGAACCGTTAAGTATATATCATTATAGTGTTGTTGTACGTGCGACGTTTGTCCGCGCAACGACGTACGCTTATCGCTCCTCCTAAAACTACGTGGCGATAGGAAAGAAACGCGCATAGACACGTCCGTTCCGCGCGAGAGAATAATCGCATTTTTCGTGCATCCGACGTTGGACGATGTCCATACGACGCGAAACGATTCCTTCGGAAAACTTTATCGGACTTATTATTATTATATCGTGGAATCATACGGTACAGTACGTGTTGTAAAATTAAACATCGGAATATGCGCAGCTGTATCGTACACGCTATAAGTATTTGAATGCGTTAATTATTTCCACACGTATTCGATTTAATTGCGTTCGGCGCGCAAGGATTTCGTAGAGACAAAAAAAGAGTTAAGATGTGAAATTCGTCAAAAATATGTGTTTGATCAGTTTTTTTTTTCTTTTGCGCGTGGTTCTTAGCGGCTTTCCAGATTCCGAAAAACGCGCGCACTGTAACGCTCCGAATATTTTATCGTTTTTTTGTGTCCACGTGATTTATAAGGTCCATCGTGTTTTATTCCGTATCGAGTTGCGGGTAGTTTACTACATTTCTCTCATTCTGTTCTGTTCCTATTCGGCCAACTGGTTTTTTGAACCGACGACGGAGGTGTATTGTTGGCAGCCTTTAAGTGTATGTCGTTGCCAACCAAAATTACACTATCATTGCGTTCGAGTCGGTAGCATTTTAATAAATTATCGAGTTCTGTTTCTCACTAAATATGTATTCCCACATACGTCGAAAATAAAGCAACGGGTAACGAGACACATACGCGGAAAAAAAAAAAAAAACATTTACATTCAGCATCGGAAACTTCTATTTGAATCATCCATAAAAACGTATAGAATTTTCTATTAACTTGAAAAGTTGGGTTGCCGCTATAACCGGTCCGGTAAATTTCTGCCGACGATCGAATATATTATTCACTCGGATCGCGGAAATTCGATTATAACCGTTGTCAAACATATCGTGTTATAGTATGATCGTACATGAAAACATACGGGTAATATTGACGCATTTATGTTAAACGCGAATGTACAGTTTACTGTTTCAACTCACTTTCAACACACTCAACTGATTCAAATCAACATACGAGTCCGTCAATTACGTTTTTTTTGTTTTAATTACACATTTTATTAACGTACCTGAAATACGGCCGTCATCGATCGGACGGGGTAGTACAATAAAAGTGAGTACGTACCAACTGTTGCTCATCTATACGCGAGTGCGTTATTCTACACAAATTTCATTTTCTTAGACCGTCGGTCGGGCAACTTTTTTACGTACGTTTCACTCGCGTTATACTTCCCTTGTTCTCAGACGTGTCAACTTTTATGGCACACCGTAAGTTATCACGAAAACTTAACGAACCTGTAATGGAAACGGAATGTCTTCTAACACATACAAAACGCGAAACGGTTCAAGTACGAAACATACAAACGTCTCACGCGGACAGCTTATACGTAAAATATCGTTGTGGTATATTATATATATATATTGATAATCTATTGCCGAGTCTATTGCAAACACGGTCGTGGACGGTTTCCCGACCGGACGCGAAATGAACGATACTCAGGCTTATGCGGTACTTTTAGCGGAACAATCATTTTTCATCCGTGAATACGTTTATTATTTGGCGATTCGATTTCGCATCAGAGTCCGCAAGTTTATGTCTAAAAGCGATAAAAACCTATATTAGGCTTACACGTCTGCCGGTCGGGTAACCGTGGTGTAAACACACCACAACCGGCGGCCACGTCCATTATATTTTTCACGTTCTCTCGTGTCAGTGACAATAATAATAATAATCGTCGTGATTTCGCGAATTAACGTATTATGCTGCTCGTGTGTATAATAATAATGATAATAATTATTGTCATCCAAACGCGCAGGCCTCGTATTTTCAACGTTTTTTTTTAAACAACAAACTTCCTCCGCGTGGTGTACACACGCTCTCACACGCTAATAATAATAATACGTAACGTTATACACGCGCGCACACACACGCGCACGCACACACGCACACACGCACACGCGCACACACACACGCACCGGTATGGCGACGGTCGTAAATTACACGGTGCCGGTAATAAACTGGTAATTTATGCGCCGTACGGACCGGCAAATGGCGGCCGATTTTAATAAGCCGTTTTATGACGCCGCCGCCTTTCTTCTGGCCGTAAACTTTTACGAGGCACCGAAACACGCCAAGGGCAACGTATTTATACAGTTTTTACGACCACACATAATAATATCCGTATATATATATATTATCAGGCGTGTTGTGTCGCGTACAGGGCGTTCACAATACGTATAATAATACGTAGGTAGTGCTACCTCGGTTTTTTAAAAGTTTAATATATTGTTTCCAAAAGTAGGTGTACCCACTTTAAAAAACACACGCCAAAAGTGCACGAGCGTGGTGAAAACTGAAAACGTCCGTACCGCGCGAGTCACGCACGCGCCGTCCAAACGGATAATAACCGTCCGTACGCATTTTGCACGCGAACAGCGCGCGTTTCTCGGATGCGTCCATCCGACGTGCATGCGACTCGACCGCGCGCAGACAGGAGCTGTTCATCTCGCTGTCGGTCGGCACATTTACAGAAGTACGGTAGCATTCTTTCGTGTGTACATCCTGTATACACGTCCGTTGTTTGTTACACACCAGCAGGTTACCTGTCCGTCGTCCCACTTCCCAGCCGATGCCGTCATTCCGATGCCTCGGTGGTCACAATAACACGACGGCGTTACAAACATCCTCGTCGCCAAGATACTACGCGTGACACGCTCAGAACTCCCAGCCGCCGAACGTGTCGCGTAACGACGGTGTTACGACGACCGGAACTGCGAGTGACACGCGCGGATTTAACACGCACCGGCGGTCGCGGGGTTGTTCGCGAGGGGTGTCCGCGGAGGGGCGAAAATCGCGACTCACGCGCACGCACGGTGGTCTCGCGATTTACACCGACCCGGCTTATTAAAAACGTTTGGTCGGAGTCTCGTTCCCAAAAACCGTTGTACCGCTTAGATTTTTACTTAAAAAATTAACGGCTTCAAGTACCTACGGATAGGTCGTGGTCTGAAGAACCCCGTTTTGTTAATTTTTTCAAAAGCTTTCCGTTTCTGCACGGCGTCACGCTAAATGCCGACGAAATGTGTTACAAACGCTTCGTGCGAGATATGCTCGCGCGAAAATCGGAGCGCTGTACAGCGTAAACGTTTTTATTTAAAGAAAAACGTTCGTTGGTAAAATCAACTAACCTAACCGTACATAAAATCATCGTACAAAGGCGACCCGCATGCAGTTGCTATAAGACGCGTTTTCGACATGGTATAACACGTACGGTTCCCTGCCGTACGGATGACAAAACTAAGATAATGACATGTTCGAGAAGAAAAAAAAAATCGTCTCGTATGGATTACCCAATAATTTATTTGGACACGTGAAATTTATAGTCGCGTGCAGTCTTAAACGTACATATATATATATACTCGCATAATTATTTACCCACAAGCACAACATAACTAGTTTTTTCCTCGGTTATTTATCGGTATGTTTCCCAACCGCAGCGGTCCTCCTCAGCTGAAACTACTCCGTGACACTAATGTGACAAAATCATACACGGTATAATATTATAATAATGTATAAATCACAGCGGTGTTTAGCCGATGTTAGTATATCTACTAAGTAATAATAATAATACAAAAGTACTTATACCTGTGCGCTCGTAAACGTCGGCATTATGCAGTTTAGTAATATAATAATATTACGTATAATACGACCGAAGTGTGGTACCACCTCGGTGAGCAGCGACTGGAAACCGGCCCACCCGCGTGCAGCTACCATATCATAAATACTAAACTAAAAACGCGTATAATACCGATACCGATGAGAATAATAATATAATAATATTTTCAGAGATCATATCGCATTATGATTGTTCACTGTCACCTGTGTACGTATAATACTGCTGTTGTTGTCGTATGGTATGTTTAACAGTCGAAGACATATCCCAACGAACGTAATAAATTAAAATTACGTATGAGAACACCGATCACGAGACATTGTTTTACTGAATAATTGTGAGCTTTGAGGGGAAACCGACGACGGGTGCGGACATTTATTGAGGGGCAGAGTTTGCGATTTCTACACTCGGCGGTTTCGCGTTGATCCGACTAGAATTCATTTTTCGAGTTGAGCGCTGAACGTTCGAGTATGTAACTTTTTCGGATGGATAAACGTATCTTGAAGGGCGCTCGTTTTGCCGATTTTAAAATTAAGACCCGAATTTTAAACGTACCGCTACAAAATCCCAAAATCGGAAAACGAGCGCCCCGGAAGAGCTGGCCATGCATACTCTTTCGAACGAGTAGTTTTCAAAATATTACGTACTTTGAAAAAGTGAGTTCCCGCGTTTTGGTACTATATCGTAAGAAAAAAACATTAGCCGCGCCCGTCTGTTCGCACCCTCTACAGCCGGTTATCACCAAATCTATAGATTATACTGGGACGTGACTACAACGTTATACAACCCATCGGCACACATACGTAGTACGGATTAGAATCGGTTCTCCTCTACTTGTTTTTTTCACACGATTCTATTATCTACCACTATAACCACGTTTGAATTACGAAAAGGTCTGTCTAATGAAAAATCCAAACAGTTTTTGTTACGTGCCGCTCTATCGCAAACAAATATTTCGCTTAATATTATTATGCGTTATTAAGCTTCAACAAATTTGTGATACACAGGTTCCTAAAGATCGTAAGAAGAAAACTGTGTATTGATTTTCCGCGAAAACCGTTCGTTTCAACGGTAAATTTAGGCGATTCTTCGCTATCGTCGATTGTTAAAACCATAGTAAAATGAATCTTTACGTTGTCTTTACACGCGTTGTGGATTTAATACGATAATTAGTTTACACAATTTCTTCTCGATGATTACTCTTGCGCTCGTTTCAAAGTGTAATCGTGTTTAAATCGTATAATTTTGTTAGCGAAAACGCCAAATTACAATATCATCAATCTTAGAAATTCGTGAAGCCACTCATACAATCCATTTTCACACTAGCAATTTGTTTATAGTTCCGCGAGTTGTTACACTGAGCTTCTTCATTACTATAACACAGCAGTAGAAACGCGTAGGATATCCTACGTTTATGATGTATAATTTTTTTTTTTCGCTCGAATACGCGCCTTTCGAATAATAATAGGTAATGAACACGGACGGTCGGGGGCGAAATTTCAGGGGATCAAACGGTTTGTTTTGAAAAGTACACACGTATTCGGAAGTACTCATAATATCAGTTGAACTACACACACACCACTGTGTTGGTCGAAACGAGGGGCTACCCTTGAACACGATGTAAAAAACGTGTACGACGCGTAAAATCGCACTCGTCGTAATACTATACACACCATGGCCACGAAACACGTTAATACGATACGGTACGTAATAAGTTATAAATTATAACGAACGGCAGCAGTACATATTGTGTCGTACACCATAATACACAATATAGTCGAGTGCGTAATATTTTATAGAGACTCCGCCGATACTCGAGGGACCCGTCCGAACGAACGAACCCGGCGGCGTGGAAATCATACGAATCACGTGTCGCGTCGTCGAGTGCTCTCGCGCATCCCTCTGTATCTTTTTTTTTTCGGGGGAGCGTGCCATCCCCCTCGCCAGCGTATCTGAAACAGCTTCTGTCGACAGTTCAGTGCGTAGGAAGCAGAAAAAAATCTTTTTTTACACGACAATGTATCGTACGAGCAACAAATAGCTGGCCGTTATAATCGTTACGAGAGCCTGGGGGCACTTGAAGTGCCGGTGTTACCCAGAGCGGCTTAATTTCGTGTTACCTACCCTTACCGGCTGTGTGTACCGATGTTTCGTCGCAGCCGATAATTATTATTGCGCACGAAATCGGTCGGCCGCGATCGAGTAAACGCACGGGTTGTGCACGAGGGCGAAACGGCTCGAATACCTTCTATAGGAACAGCCGTTATTATAGAATTGCAGAGAGAGAGAGAGTGCAGCGTGTAGTAATAATGCGATATGATAATTACTATAACGGCAAGCCATCGATTATTAGTACGGTTAATTTAAAAACGGCGAGGTACCACGTATTACGTGGGTAAATTTTTGATATCGTCTAATTAGTCACTGTTCGGAGGAGGGATCGCCGTAGTTAGTACTCAGCGACGTTCGGGTTCGGTTATTTTGAAACTGTTTCGAAAACAAAAAACCCCGTTGGCATTTGTATCAACACGAATGCGATGTAGCAATGTTAGTCGATTTGAACCTGTTTTCGAGTTAAAACAGATCGAAAACAACAAAATATTATCTCTAATACAACGAATAATTGAAACGATTGAAAAAAAGTAAAAACAGTGTATAGTGCGGAACATAACCTCGGAGGAAGAGACCAGGCGCTGGACGGTACGAGAAGAGTAACGGCAGTAAGTGGTGACCAAACGGAAGAGGTAAAAGACTTTATGTACGTACCCAGGATTATGATTACAGTATTATCCGAAAAATATGCTCACACTATTGGAAGCCGCGTTTTATTATCCTATACACAGTTTTATGTAATACGATGGAGTATTTAACAAGAAGTGTTATCAATCACAAAATGCAGGTCGTTAAATGCGCCGAAACGATGTTAACAATTACGCAGTGACAAAATACGCATAATACGGTTATAACGATTAAAATTATCTGCTTTGTAAGTGCTTTGATCATGCGAAAAGTCTTAAACGTACCTAATAAAAAGTCTCAACTACTTGTAGTTTTCGGTATTCGTGTTATCGTAAAACGGCATGTAATGTTAATACGATGATTTATAACATAATCTTTACCCACGTTCTTCGAATGCTCGCGAACGTTATAAGATTTAACTGTCAATAAACGCCACGATAAATCAATTCTCTGAACATAAATTTAAATATACCAGATAACGGTGTTTTGTGTGTAACAAGTCGGGACTTAAGTTAACAGTTTACTTATCGCATTAGTATTAATGTAAAGGTTCAAAGTAGTATAAATATTATTTAGTACCCCATCTACTTCAAACTCATCTCCATACTAACTGATGAAACATACAGTGCATGACGTAAATTGTTGTAAAAACATTAAT
Organism: Hormaphis cornu; assembly: GCA_017140985.1. NCBI lineage: Eukaryota > Metazoa > Arthropoda > Insecta > Hemiptera > Hormaphididae > Hormaphis > Hormaphis cornu. Next base: position 32,178,725 of record CM029358.1, read on the forward strand.
TTTTATCTGTTTAGAGCTTTTTCGCATAACGATTGTCTCAAAAAGTTCTGCAATTTTCAATTACTGCACAGTATATTGTTCTACTTTTACTATAGAAAACGATAATTAGTTTACTGTATGTACACTTTTTGGTTTGTCTTTCGGAAAAAACTATTTTGATTTTGATAGTTAGATAGTGCAATATTTTTTACAAGAAACGGTGTCGTGTCTTATAGATTATGATTACATGATTGATGTACCGTATGAACTTTGGCTAAGTGTATTCTATAATTTCAACTATTCTTGAAATAACACGCAAATATAGGAGGTACCCGTACTACAATAACCTAAGCGAAAAATTCTTTAATAATCTTGCCGCAGAAATCCTCTCGATATTTTGTTCTTTTACCGAAATGATTATATTTTTCAAGAGTTTGTTATTGAAAAAAGTTTTTTACATGGAAAAAGATTTTGTCGATATTAACTTTGAAATTTTCGACACAATATTGGCCCAGAAAAATGTAGACAAAACTAATGGGTATTCTCACGAGTAATGTTTATTTTTCCGAACACCTCATTAAAATTAAACAATCGGGTTTTAAATGTTGTTATTTATCATCAACATAGGTAAATACATCGATAATATAGGTATAATATTTGATTCCACGCAGTGGCGCCGAACCTTTTATAAACCACTGGGGTAAAACCTGGCACGACCTACCCACCCACCCACCTGAGCGGGTTGAAGACCCCCCCACCCCCACCCCCCGGACAACAAAATACGGTACCTTACCCTGTTTACTGCATTAACTGCATGATGCTTATTTGTTGTCCATTTCTCTCATCTCTGTCAACTATTTATTATTAATAGTAATTACAAATGACAATTATTTAATGTAATAAAATTAATTACTCACGACCCACCCAAATTGACCCACCCCCCCAACCACTAAAATGTTCTGGGGTATTTACCCCACTTGCTATACGTGTTCGGCGCCACTGATTCCACGAACGATTGCTAGCGATTTTAACGGGCTAGAACGATAAATATCGATGACCGATTGAGCTCTGATATACATGGCACCCATGCATATCGCACACTGATATGAACGATAATTGTTAAAGCATTACAGGCGCGTCATTTTGGTGGGCAGGTGTATGGCCATTCCTAGCACACTGAAAATACTTTTGGTCCACCCTTCGACCGTATTCGTTCAAAACGTACCCAAAATATGGGCAGCCGATACGAATTCGTCGAAAGAAAATTCAACCGTGTGGCCGGTCATTTTTGCGCCCTTTTTTTTGTTCCTCATACATAATTTATACACATACGACCATTAGGTTCTTATACGCACCAACACCGATACTGTATACCGCTTTCGACCCATCTCTATTCATCGCTAATAACTCCTGTCAACTCTTCCCGGGTCACAGTTGTTCACACCGTTCTTTACTCGATCTTTCCATCTTTTCCTCGGCCGCCCCCGAGGGTCTCTTTACTTTTGGCCCGCTATCTTGGATTACACGGAAACGTTCTCTTCGCCTCTTTCTAATCTCCCTCGGTACGTCTCGCGCATTTGCGCAACCGTTTTAGTTTTTCATGTACATATTCGAATCATCCATTCGCCAGTTCTTTCATCTCGTTTTCGTGAAGTTTATCTCGTTCCGATTAGATCGATAGTAGTTTCGCACACTAGTACCGGCCGGATCGGTGAACGTTTAATTTTTGTCGACGACGAGTTTGCCCTAATACTGTAGTGTAATTTCGTTAATCCGTAGAAGCGCCCGGCCCCTTGCTTTTATCCCGTTCGATTCTTCGCGTTTCTTTCGTCAAACCCGGGTGTTTCCTCGCTACCTTTTGATACCGTGCATGCGTCTACGGAATACCACGAATGTGTACCATTTTTTTTGCCTCCATTGAATATTCACGCCCCTGATCGCCACCACTTACAGTGTAATACATGGTCATCGATCCTCACGAAGACGTTGTACGGGACGGCGTAGGTGTAACATAATACGATCGTGCGCGTAATAACGGGGAATCCGCGCGCGTTGTATCAATCACTTCGGACAGTCATGCCCGGTGCCCGAAAATGATTAATAACGCGATCTTTCTCCATGTACGTATTATTATTATACCATTACCACATGGCACATTGTAGCTGATAATTTATAAAAAAAAAAAACACATATCGTATTATGTACCTACTACCGCCGTTGATGATCATGATGACGATAATAGAAAAAAAAAAAATTATTCTATTATATTACGGATTAATGCGTGTTATGAGCGTCGGCCGGCCAATGATTTTCTGCGACAAACGGGTGGGTGGCCGAGAGTAAATTTCCATTCAACCTATATCCGATTCGCTGCAGAATGATTCGCGTATAAATAACAATATAATACATCGCACACGAGAAAATGAAATATTATATCGTTCCGTGTACTTTTTTTTCTACAGTATAATGTACCTACACAATAATGCTCGTAAAACGAACCGTGCGCGGTATAAACGATGATCAATGAATATTGTATAAGAAAATAGTATGATGAATGGGGATGAAGCGATTTGAATGGAAACAAAATAATATGACGTATACAATACATACTGTTGTACAGACGTGCGGATCAAGTTACGCACCTCGCGAGCTCGTAAATCGTGTTCACAACAATGCGGTACAAAATTTTACTGTTAGGTTTCGAAAACTACGGCGGGTACGCTGCTGTTAAACGATAAAAAGTGACGTTTCGGACAAAATTCAATGCTACCTACCTAATCAAAAAATTTTATCGTATCATCAGTTTCAAATATGTCACGTATTGTTCGAATAGAATTTTTAAATTTAAATTTAAATTGACGCGTATCGTCCAAACTGCAGCTGTTTTCAGAAGACCATCGGTACATATTGTTATAATAATGTATAGAGTAAAATATATTGTGTTATTTTATTTTTTTATTTTTACGATAAGTACTTTTACTTTGTTCAACTATTTTGATAACTCTCCAGTTATTATTTCATTTAAACAATTTTACTCAAACAAAATAGTATATTAGATGAATTTATCGAGTTTGGGCTGTTATTTAATTTTTTTTTTGCATTTAGTATTTTCTTTTTTCGGGATACATTATCAGTTTATAAGTATATGAAAAAAAAAATCCGACAAAATGTTTATACAGTAGGTGAATTGTATAAAAAAAATGTCCAGAAAGATAACACGCTTTTGTTCAATATTTTTTGATGTTTTTCAAAATGTTAAGCGCGTAAAAAATTTTAAACGGTAAATTCAGTATTTTAGTGTTGAAATATACATATCTTATGAAGTGTTTCGATCAATCCATACCGTTAAAAAAACAATGCGCAATTCGAACACAGCTGTACATAGCTGTACACGAACATTTTTTTGATGGATGTAATTTTTAATGGAGTTCAATTGATGTCAAAATCGCATAATGTACAATAAATTAATAACATATCTTCTCTTTTGTTATGATTTTTATAACGATTTGTCATAACAATAAATCATTTGGTTTTTTTTTTTCACTAAAATCCCCCTCATAACATAAAAACGTGACAATAAGGGTGGAAATAGGCTTAAAAAGCAGTAATTCAAACACTCGCAGATGGGGGAAATTCTCAAATCGGATACGAACATTGATCATAAAAAAAACAAAATGATATATTTTGATCTAGATCTGGTTACAATTTATGGCTCCATTTAAAATGGTTTTTTTTTTTGCGTACAAAAGAAATTATCGCTCGAGGGTGTTGCGCCATACTGCGAACAAATAATTTTTCGTACTTAAATACATAAAATAACGGAATGCAAATAAAATATAATAGAAGTTCAAATAAGGACTGTTTTTATAAACAAACTTGCCTCAGATTATCGGTACTGTGTAAATTTTTTCAAATTATCAAATGTTTTTTCATCCTACGTTTTTATCCGAACTATCTGGAAACTGTGATCTTTTCATACAACAAAAATACCACCCAGTGTCTACACGGTCACTGTGCCTGTGTTTTACATGTAATTTAGTATTTCACTAAATAACTTCTGTGGTTTGTTATTTATGTTATAAAAAAAAATAGTCGCCCTACACTTACTCGAGCACGTGCCCGTTTTTTTTTTCTCTCGGAGTTCATTTAAGAGCGAGTATAATATTATAGTCGAGAAAACATTTTTCAGAACATCTTTCAGATTTTTTTCTTTAACACTGCTCAATTTCGCCTACGCCTTTGCCGTCAACAGATACGTATTATAATGTACGTCGTACGCTGTGTACCCAAGTACACACGTGTTTTTTATTTTTTGTCTCGGCGGTTAATTCGTAACTAAACAACACCCGTCATGTTGTATTTATTGCGAGCGCTTGACAACTTTTTGTTCACCACAAATCGTGTTCATTAGGCGTCATATTTATTACGGTCGTTAAAAAAAAAAAATACGAAAAAACCGTCTCCGTAACAATGTCCGAGTTTTTTTTTCGTCGTTCCTATGCCCCGAAATGAATACACTGTGCAGCGTTTATGTACTAAATATTATTGTAATATGTGGTACGGGCATAACATTATAATATAAAACACTAAGTTCAAACGACCAAGTCAGCTGGATTGTGCTTTAAAAAAAAAAAATAAATAAATAAAACGCTCATACAAAACACGAACGCGTGCAAGTTAACGTCACATCACTCATCAGCGTATAAAATGCGTGTTGACGACCGCGGGAAACCAGTTTGTATTTACGCATTTTAACGACGATATTAACCGTCGTTTGGAATGGTAAATTGTAAATTTGTAAAAATTTGCTCCTTCTGCAAAAGTCTACTATAATCACCCCACACTGTCGGTTCGCTCGAGCTTTAAACAATATGTGCTATGAACCCGTACGTACAAACATAACATGGTGACATATTTTCATGTTTCGTGCGCGGTAAAAATTCGAAAAGTTTACTATTTTTTACTCGAAGGTCTTGCGGTTAGCGAAACGTAATGATTCGGAAGAATCATAATTATTCCGCAGCCCGGATACTGCGTTCCGTTCTAAAATAACAATACATAAAGTGTTATAATTCATCGCACTTTTTTCCGTATTTTAAAAATGTTAACTACGATATTACGTACAAACAACTAAAAATTGATAGTTGTTCGCGTTGGAAAAATTATTGAACTCAAACAGTTAATCCCATTTGGAACAATTGTGTATCGTTTGCGATTTGCTTGGTGATTGACAAACGCTTAAAATTAAATAAACATAGGGCAAAGTAATCACAGTGCCAAAAAACGCGTTTTACCCGTTCGAGATGTACACTGTCGGCAAATAAGAATACAATTTTGAACTTCAACACCAATGATTTGAGTGAAGAATGTTTCAGACGAAACGTTTTCCCGTGCAATCAAAGTTACTAACCGATGGACAAAACCTGCGCATCAACGAGATTACTCATTTGTAATCAATTTGTTCACAATTATTTAAAAACAATAATTGTGCCGAAGCTAAATATCTGTTGCCTACACGTTGTTCAAGGCCAAGGTGTACAGTATAAGCGTAGCGTGAAGTATCCGTAGAGATTGAAGTTTTTAAAATAAACACACAAAATACCACGTAAAACGCTACAAAGAGGTGGCGACATTTTGACATATTGAGCGAAAAAATAGTAAACAAAAAACAAAGACCACGTTTTTGTAATGAGCTGGTGAGCCAGTGCGTTTGACGACGGTGACGTGTAATTTGTTGACTGACTTGGATGAAGGTTTTTGATACTGAGTGCAGCGAATACATTGTTTTGCATTGATGTTGTAAAACGTAGTAAAAATGTTCCGACTCTTAAGGTCTTAAGGTACCTTAAATGAAATGGACCCTGCGGACGGTACTTACTTTGAGGTAGCTCTCCGAGTTTGAAAGCTCAAAATTGAAAGTGTTACAATCAGGTAACATTGATTACCGCATGAGTGTTTTTGACATATCGATTTAGTATTTACCTGTATATCATACAGGTATATGATACAGGTCCGACAAATGAATTTTCAAGCGATTTCGAAAATGTCTTAGCCAGGTCGTACGCGTACTTTGAAATACTTGAAAATTTTACCAGGACAACAACGGCACCGCGAGAGAGCTCAGAGCCGTTTTTTCGACGGTTTTTTCGTTTTATTTATTATTTTTTTTGCTTTCACACACAATATCGGTGTGGGTACACGAAAAACCGCCCCGATGTCGATGTCGAGAGAGTCCCACCGCGTTCAACCGCGTCCTCGTACGATAAGCGTACACAATACCGTTCTCATTCGGCGACGACGACGACGACCTGTCAGCGACATTCACGCACACTAATTGTCATTTTAACCGCTGAGTATTTTGATTGTTATGATTTTAATTTTTCCGCTTACCCACACACCGCGCACACACACAACGAATTCGCGCGAACGACACGGCGACAACGAGGTTTTCAATTAGTTCGTATTAACGAATGGAGATTTTTTCATTTTTTTTCACCCCGTCCGCATCGCGTCACTGCGGATAATCCGCCGCGGGGGAAAAGAAACCGCCAAATGTCCAGTGAAAGCCGCAGCGAGAAAGACGTGTTGTAGCTGTGTCGTTTCGAACGATAAAATACCGTTACAAATAAAAACGAATAATGTCACTTCGGTTGGGTTAGAGATTGGAGAGATTAGATTATTACACTACGGGGGACTGCTATTTGATATTTATAACCGACTTAAAAAAAAAGGAGTTTCCATGTTCGGATATTTCTTTTCGTATGTATGTTACAATCGATTTATCCGTCAAAACGATTTAGAAATTTTTTTTTTTGTCGTCTACGAAAAGGCGTATAGTAATGTTATGCCCTTTTCAATTCAAAGAAAACATTTTACGGATGGAAAGTCAGAGTCGCACTACCCGTTCCCCGTCAGTATGAATCATCGGCTTCTAAAGGCAGCGCCTTGTCGGTGTGACCATTCTCGTCTGTCCCGTGCCATTCTCTTCAGTTGTTGGTAGGAGGAGCAGCCCGTGAGATGATTCAGGTCTTCAAAGTAAGATTTTCTTGGACGTCCTCGTATGCCTGCTATTTTTCCTTCAAAAATGTTGGCGATGAAGTCATCGTGTCTCAGCAGCACTAGTTTAACTTTTCTCTTCATTATCGATGTCCACACGCTTCACCCATTTCTTCTAGTATTGTCTCATTTCTTTTCCTCCGTCTTGTTCTTGTCATTCTTCGCCATAACCGCATTTCCGTTGCTTCAAGTCTATCTCTTTCATGCTTCCCAATCGTCCATGTCTCACATCCGTACAACAGTAAACTCCAGATGTACGTTCTAATAAATTTCTTTCTTGTTCTAATACTCCTCAAGTTTTTACTAGTTAGGAGGGCCTTTTTCTTCTCAAAAGTTAGTACGAATATACGATGTGAAATAACAATATAGTATCGCGATGAGTGTTAAAAGTCACATTGAAATTTAAAACACAAAATTTACTTCAAAAAAAAAAATTGTTAAATGATAACAAAAATGTTATCGCTTTTTTTTAGGAGTCGAATAACTAAAAATAAACTGTGCACTCGACAATTTCCTGCCGATTCGGACGTGGTTATGTACAATACACGGTATACCTGTATAATATGTACTAGAACTCAAACCGTCTCCTCGCTCAAGTCTGTAATTTCGCGCGACAGTTAATTTTTGTGATTTTACACGTCGGACGGCACCGACTCCAGGAAAAAAAAGTGACGACATTATTTTATACTTTTGAAGTGGGTTTTACTTTTTTGTTAAAAACCGTTTTTAACACGTACATGCAGTTGCAGCAGACTATTGTTTCGAAGAGCGATAAAACATTCGGTGTATGTTTTTTAAAAAACATTTTTGGACACCAATCGAACCCCGCGACCAACCTACGACCGTTTACCGTCGACTCCAACTCGTGTTCGGGGGTAAATTTTACGGCTGCGACCGACAGTATCACCACCGACCGTCGTCCACGCGTCCGAAACTCACGACGACGTCTCGCGGACTACGCAACATCATAAACCGCGATGTACGTTCGGTGGGCGATAATCCTCTCGTATTACGCGACGTGAACACGGTAAATCATTATTGTATTAACGGGCGACAAACGACGGGCGGTTAACCCTTCGCTGGTGCCCACCCGTTCGAACGATGCCCATATATATACGCGATTAATACTCGATTGATTTGCGCGCCGACCCGCAAAGGGGTGGCGGGGACGTGATTTTTGCAGGGCCAAGGGTTGTCGGTGGTCACGCACGCACGGTCGATCTCTGCCTTTGCTTGGGACCACCGCTCGCCTCGGGACGTTCCGATCGCGTGCAGACGACCCTCCGACGAGAACGATTTGTCAAAAACGTTACGTTATAATATATACGTATATAATAGGTATTGGACGGTGTTGAAAACCCTCGAAAAGCCGTCCGTTCGCCAATGATGATCGCAGCGCCGATTCGTAATATCGTTTCATCGCGCCCGTTACACTGTCTTCGAAATCGGTTTTTTTTAGGATTTGCATGTAACACTTTTAGACGGTCTGTGATTGTAAACTATCGTGGCTGTTACTGCAGCTGGTGCCGCCGTAGTCGGGTTAGGGGGTACCTTAGAACGTACCGAGTAGTTTTGGATTCTGAGCGAAGAAAATGATCGTTTTAACAATTTTTAGGGTATAAAAACTGCTCCGATCTCAACGTATGAAAACGTGGATAGTCGACGACGGTACTTTACGCGTAGCGTTTTTCGAAGTTTTGATTGTTTTCGGAGTGCGAAAAACGGTCGAAAAATTTTCGAAAGTTCAACTCGAAATCGATACGCGTCGTTTAGACGGGTTTAACGAGTTTACTGATCGATCGATTTTGATTAAGGGAGTTATGGAAAATTTTCGAATTTTTTAATTATTGTTATTGCAGAAAACCTCTAGTTTTTACGTCTCGAAACACAATCTAAGTAAGATTGATTGTTCATTTGTGGCTGAAAAATTTAGAAAATTCGATCACGCGATTTCGGTTGATGTCGTTTTGCAATATTTTACCTAAATTGCAATGTTTACAATCGTTATACGCGTGATAGCTGATAACGAGAGTCACGACTTTTATCAGTCCTCCACCTTCTAATGCCTATAATAACATCATCACACAGAAAGTGTGTAACCACGTGAAGTGTTTAGGCGTATTACGGCGGATTAGCTTCGTTGATGGAACCTCACGTTTCCAGCTATCCAGTTGTTTACGGTTGTGCAACAAGTTATCTATAGAATTTTATATCAGCCGCGGGTAACATCAATATCTCGAAATGGGTAGACAGAATAGGAGGTACCTAAACTGGCTATCTAAACGAGGAACAGAGATTTCCCCCGATCGTTCGACTAAAACGAAAAGCGCCGTTCTAATTTTGTCGAAAACGAACGAACGGCTGTTTGACGAAACATGTCGCCGAAAATTCTTTTTCTCTCATACTTAATACAAGAGCACAAGTAAGGAACGTACAGTAAAATAAAACTTGTGGAGGATTTGAACTATTCCAAAAAAAAAAATAAATCGCCTCCTCCAAAGATAACGTCCAAGATGCGGTCGACTTCAGGCATAATTATTAATAACAATACGCTTTCGGAGCGGACACGCTAATTGATATTTTGTGTACGTGGGCAGCAGCTGCGGCGACGGTTTCACGGCCGGTAATTAATCATCGCGGTACCTCTCTGCGGCGTATAATCCACGCTGTCGCTCGGGAAGCCACTATAACGTCTGAATAACGCCCGCTTTATATTCAAAGAGGCACATTGTTATAATAACAATAATAATAATGTGTAATGTTGTTATTATTACACAGAGCTACGGTTTCAACTCCACCGGACACGCAGTTGTTTACGATAATTTTGTGGGATCGATCGCTACCGTGTAGACGGACGCCAATGATGTAAACCCGTACGCGTCCAGAGACTTAAACACGAAAACTGGAGGTTTTCCGCAATGATGACTGCTTAAAATTAAAAAAAAAAAAACATTTTATAAGTTCCATAAAAATGATCGAAATCGATCGAAATTTCAACAGAGTAAACCCTTCTTTTAACGACGTCGCGTGTAAATTATTTCGAGTCGAAAATTTAACCGTTTTCGTTTTTTGCTCGCGACTCCAAAAATAATCAAAATTTTTAAAAAAAACGCTTCGAACGAATAGTACGGAACCTATCTTTCGAGGTGTCAAACTTTAATGTCAGAGCAGTCTTGCTACTAGACAAAAAGAGATCACAAAAAAACAAAAGAATAAACTTAGATAACTTTTTAAATAAGTACTTGTTGCCAGTGTGGCGTTAGCGATAAGAATGTATAATGTTTTTACAATGATGTTTTTTTTTTTTTTTCAAAAGTTATATCAAGTAGAAAAAATGCTCGAATTTTAACGTACGACAAAAGATAGATATAGTTGATCCGAGACGGTACTTTGTTTGAAGCGTTTTTGACATTTCGATTACTTTTTAGGTTTTCGAGGAAAAAACGAAAACGGTAAAATTTTCGAAATTGTTCGACTTGAAATTTATACGTATTTATACGAGGTGTTCAACAAGTTTACTGCTTGATTTTCAATCGATTTCGATATTTTTTAAGGGAGTTGCGGGCTCCTCGAGCTTTAATTTAGCCGTCCCACGCGACCTACACTGATCCGGCTATTTTTTTATTCCTTTTTTTTTTCCATAGAAAATATAATCATTTTCATCTGGAATGAAACAGTTTTCTTTTATTCCGCGAAAAATAACGATTCAATCAAGGCTTATGTAATGTTACCGTTCGCCGCGGAACGATCAAATAAGATCATTTTTCATCCTCGACTGCGTCCTACTGCGTTTATTTTGGCGACCATCTAAGCGCGGTCAACAGGTCGATAATACGTCGTCTATAATGGTCGCTACTGCCCACCTATCATCTGCAGTACGGCCATTCTGCGTATAATATTTAATAGTTGGAGTGTGTGTGTGTGTACAAATAGGTACTACAACGGCTCAATCTGCTTTCCGGGTAAATTATGTCCGTGTGTTTGTACACAATGAAGTGTTGTGTAAAAACGCCGACACCGCCGACAGCTCGACTAGTGTGTTTAAAAAAAAAATTCACCTGTTCAGTCCGTCTATATATGTATATGACGTATAAGTTGCATTTACGGATAACATTATTGACATTATCTCCTTCATAATATAATTATAATCATATTATACATAGTTCTGTTAAAAAGCAGCAATCAATGCACGGTTGCGCGTGTTTGCAGAGGAGGATGCGTTGGTCCGGATAGGCCCTTCGGTTGTGTTGTTATAAATGGGGAAAACGCACGAAACCACGAGCGAATAATATTTACTATCGGTATATATTATGTTCTCGATTTTTTCGAACGAAATATTGTTTAAGATTAATTATAATTTATAGAAAAATGTTTTTACGAAAATACTATGGAATAGAAAAACGAGTGAGATTTGTAATTTAGGGCACATATATGCTTATAGGTGCAGCGTACTCCATACCTGTGCGAAAGAGTTTGTCTCGTTATCGTGGGCCACGCGTTTACTTTTGGAAAATGTGTGTGTAGGTTTCATTTTAACGAAAGCTAAACTAAAGATTGACCTTTTATAATGTCTTATGTTTTATAGCATTAACATCATTATGATTAGGGGAAACCAAAACATTAGTTACACTTCTGTTTTTAAATACGTGGATTCGGCACTGCCGAGTTACTGCACTATGGATTGGATAAAAATGTGTAAGAATTACTTCAAATTAATTGATTAGCAGAACATATTTCATATTATAAAGAAAAAAAGTTTTCTATTACACTCATACTGCTGTACTGATCTAACGACCGAGTTACTTATACTTTCACGTTTTTTTTTTTGCATTTTTAATTTTACATAAAAATTTCTTTCACAGTTTTCTGCTGAAAATATTGTCTATAAAGGCATCGGTATTCAAAATGATTTTAAAACTTGGTATGACTAGTTTTTAAATGTATAAATTAATAACAATTTTGCAGCGATGGAAATAGAGGTACACCTGCTCAAGTCAATTGTTTTTTTTTTTAAACGTTGATGCCAAAAATTATTGAAAAATGTCCAAGCCATCAAATTTCATGTTTTATACATTTCGGTTTAGCATCTACATTTCAATTTAATTTTTTCTATGATCTTATATGATCTTAAATTACAAAAATGATAGTTAATATTTGTTTTAAAATAAAATATTCGTAGACATTAAACCATTTGAGGTCATTCGCACACTTTTGAGGTCATATTTAAGACTGTTTCGTTAACATTTATAGTGCTAAAATCAAACTTCCTACTTTTAAAAAAAAATTAGAATACTTACGAATTTTCAAATTATGTCTCTAAATAAATGACGCACATTAAACTATTATGGGATCTTATAACAAATATCCCCCTTACAATAAATTAATAATATTTAAATAAAAACGTATTTTACTCGAAACATTATAATGTAAACACTTGATTATTTAAAATAATTCAAAATTTATTTCAAGCTATTATTATTTATTACTATTTTATACATTATAGTATCAAGCATAGTTTTCTATTGGCACCATTAAAATATGCAAATCAAATCTAGTCTATAGTTAGTTGATTCGCAGTTAGCAAATACTTTATTAATTATTTAGCAATTCAACGAGTTCTGTGTAACCGTTGACCTAATTTTGAAAAATACGTGAATTTTTTCATACGACACTATGTAATATTTTACTGTCAATATTGAATCGTAAATAAACAACAAAATAAAATAACAAACAAAACTAATAAATATTTTTCTAGTACTGTTGATTTCTTTTAAAAAAATATGATCTGTGTAAATTAATTATGTTTATTATAAGCAGTACTGTAGGTCAAGACTGGCCAAATTAGTTTTATTAACTGGAACTACAGTAATAATACCGGCCATATTTTTGAGCAATTCGTTTTCCTACTTAGATTTCGATTGGAAAAAACTATAGATTTATTTTATCTATAATTTCAAAATGGGGATTTTTTTTTCAAAAAGATTAAATTTTTTTAATACAATTAAGAATACCTATTATAGAGTATAATATAGCCGTTGAATTATTAGTTATTGAGGGCGTAGGAACCGGCTATTTACTAAGGAGCAAAAAAGTAGGCAATTTCTATCACAATGTACATGCATTTAAATGGCCGCAACATGGACTTCAAGGGAAAAGTCTTCCAGTATTGTAGAATGAACGGAACAGGGTAATTTCTTTTTTAAACTGATGGAATAAAAATTGTGTAAGTAGGATAGAAATTCACACTCTGGAAGAAATCGTGTGTGAAATTGACCTTAAAATTTATATTTTTAATCAAAGCAAAGCATTGTTGGATATCAAAGAGTTGAAAATTGTGCTCAAACGTGACTTGTGAATTTAAAATTAAAACTATGAAAATGTATTTATTTGCAAAATAATCTTGTAAAACAGCGTTTGGGTTCTTGTTTTTAATACGACTTATTGGCGTTGGCACTATATAAGCCTACCGAAAAAAGTCAAAATCATGGAAATACTAAATGTTGTTTCTAAAAATAAAATGTATTGCTAAAAATCCATTTGTAACGTTAAAATAATGTAGGTAATAAAATAAAAATTGAAAATTCCCAAACGTCGAATGTTTTTGAATCACAAGTTTAGAACGATTTTCAGAACGAAAATTTGGAAAAATTCAAACTTAGTTGTATCATAAATTCGATGAATTACGAAGACTCTTAGATACATTTCAAAAAATAATTGGGCAATTTACTCGTTACGCGCGTACAGCTGCAGTACAACGCTTAAACGACTGTTGTTGACTGTTGCAGTTATAATCTGTTTATAGGTGATATCCATTTATTCAAATTAGTTAACTAGAATTTGTAGTAGTTAAAAAAGTCAGGTAAAAAGTCCAGTGAGTGTGGGCACTATACAGAAGCTGCTTCCCTTTGACGTAAATGCGTGTCATGACTTATCTATATACCAATGACTTAATCGATGTGGGTAAATAACAATGTATATATATAAATTATGTCCGTCTGTGAGTCTATTTAAATACACACAATACACACAATCAATATAAATCGCAAACAGCTTTATGCGTTAAACAATCCGTACTATCTAAGACGTCTGAGGAGAAACGCTCGTAAAATTCACTTCGCCGTCGCATTGTAAAACGGATTGCTAATAAATTAGTAAACAGACGACGCGCTTGCATTTATATTTAGATATACATTCGTTTACTATAGAAATTAACGACTGGCGCGCGTGTAACGACAGCAAGAGAACAAGGAAAAAGCTTACCGATCGTTGTTCGAATGCATCAACAAACCGCGGTGTGTAATTAATGTTTTCATAAACTCGGAATATTCTCTTATAGATTTTCCGAAGTTTTGCTCCACCCAGAAAATGTACTAAATGGATTGAATACTATAGCTCGAAAGTTTTTTTTTTTTTTTACTACAATACACCTGTGATCCACGTCGATATAATAATTTATTGGTGAACACAAAAATTGTTTTCGATTTAAACGATCTACAAAAAATATCCCCGTAAAATCGAGGTGTTCTCGCTGACGGACGCGCGTACACGATGTACGTTTGTGCGGAGCTATTCAATTTGAAACAAAAATACTGATATTATTGATAAATCTACGCGGTGGTATTTCAAACAGAAACTGTTGCTCAAATGTACGTCTTGAGAAGACAAATTATTCGCACAGGGGTTTTAAAATGTTTTCGTTTCGAGCCAAATAAACCAAGATTTTCGTGTTGTTGCGTTTTATATCTATTGCTTTCCACTTAAATAGTGGCGTACAGTTTTATTAAAAAAAAACTGCACCAATTCAAAACGGTAGCCGGTACCTACTTACTGCAATAATAACGTTGTGTTCGAACAAGTGTTTCTAACTATACATGTATAGTTTCAGAACCGAGTATATAATAGTTATTATAACCCACAATAAAAAAAAAAATAGTTCTGTGTTAGACGTTTAACATTGCCGACAGCGTGTTCCTGGCATAAGTAGCCTTGGCATTCCAACTACATACACGTAATATACTATCATCTTAAAGTCTGCATCCCCATATATACATGTATAATATATACACAATCGAGTCCATTGTTGATGACGATTTATCACTGTGAATAAGAATGAATCCTGTATACGTCCTTCGGTGCAAAAAAAAAAAAGAAAAAAAAATTCTATAAAAGGTTTACAGAGAGTTATTTCTCGGTTGGATCCGTTGCCGCGGCAGTCTCTAACGAGAGAATTTAGTAGAAAGAACGATAAAATATTTTTTTTTTTGGTGCGTTTTCGCCGCAGTATTGAACGATGTAGTGAGATCAAAAATATTGTCCTTGAACAGACTAATAACATATATAAATAGCCTCTCTCTAGATTACCCCTAACTATACCTACAACGTGATAAAACGTGTATACTTTAACGCGAACGAAGCGTATACAACGACGATGTTACTTCAAGTAGACGCATACTATTATGTAAGTATAGAAAAACATAATTTTGATCTTACACGTGATGACACGAAGTATTCCGCTATTTTATAGTGCGTTGATAAAATAAACTTTGGTGTATTTCGGTTTTGACTAAATTATGAGCTAAAGAAGAAAAAAATACGTTAAAAATTTTCATCCGTTCTCGCCGTAAAACGTATAGTTTTTGCAATACCTTCGAAAAACGATTCGACAACAGCATACGATTATGTACCTGTACACGCGCCTTTTGAATATTTTGAAAAAAGCTTCACGATTTTCGTACTTGCATTATTTCTGTCGATTTGTGTTGTAATATAACCGACAGTTTACCCGCTAAACCGACGCTGCAGCCCGCACAGTTCCCTCGGCCGACCACACCACGGACGTGGATAATTTCTGTTTTTCGCAGTGGTTTTTGTGGTCGCCCCGTTAAGGGAATGTCGCTACTCAAACGATCGCAAGAACATGATATAGGATAACGGTGCGTGAGTCCTCTAAGACCGGGAGAACTCCGATAAAGACGTTGTTGCGAAGGGTTTTCTGTCCTCGATCACGTTGTCATCGTAATCCCATCAAAAAACCACACGCTTACACACGCTGTTCCGACAGCTCTGGCTTTGCACTCGAATAATCGACCCTGACACGGCGGAAAGTCCTTATAAAACAATCCCTTTTTTCTCTCGATGCAAATCTCAACGTCGAATTGTGTCGGGGGCGAAAAAAAACTGAAAACATAACGCGGAATTTTTTGGACGAAACCGCGATTTTTCATTTACAGAAAAAGTATACCTCGGTACGCGTGTACAGATAACAGGTTTGAGGTACAACGTTAACTTTAATTTTGGGTGCGTTCGATGTTGACTGTATACATTTTAAAATTAATTTGTACACAGTTGCGACTGATCACAGTCACTTTTTAATTTAAAATTTGTGTTCTTGCAGAGCGCTCTGCACTGCGTATTATTGTACAAAAATATTCACACACACGCCCATAAGTTTTTCATAACTGTTCGGACAGCATCACTTGCATCTCCTCGAATAATAGTATTTCGTAACAATATATATATTTGACATCTATACATCGAACATCACTAATTTGTGTACCTATTTTCCACACAAAAATGTCGTCAACCCATATGATACTAAATTTTTCGCCGCTCTCATTGTTTTCAAAACAATGATCCGATTGTATGATACATTAAAAGTTAGACGATTGATCCGGTACTTTGTTAGAAGCGTTTTTTTTTTGAAATTTTGATTGTTTTTGGAGCGAAAACGGCAAAGTCATATACGTTATGTCATCAACAAAGATTTAACGAGTTTACTGATTTCGATAATTTTTCCGGGAGTTGTGGAATTTTCAAATTTTTTTCATACGTTATCTTACGGCATTCCGTAAAACCCTAAAAGTTTTTACGTCGAAACTTCCGTCTAAAAACGATAGTCTTACACGTCACGTGGTTAAAAAGTTTAGAAAATTCGCGTTGTTGTTTTGTCGTCGTCTAAAACTCGTCTAAATTCGCGTTACGTTTGTAAGCGATCAAACGTCGAAACATCGTCCCCCAAAGCTGTGACCTAAAAAAGCGCAGTCCGCTATCCAACGAGCGTCCGACTTACTCAAGTACTCGCTGTTTTTCCGCGATAATTTTTCGGAGGAAAGAGAGAGTGGCCGAATCTTTATACATTGTATATGATACCGCGAAAAAGATCGGACCGAAAATATTATTGTACTCTGTTTGAAGGTATTCTTCGAGCAGGATAGTGGTGAAGAACCCAAAAAAAAAAAAATGCTCGTAATGACTGAAATGTTTCGCTCGTCGTCATATTGTACCTACTATGTAAAACTGAGAAAGTTCCTGTAGTGTCGCGTACACACACACACCATCGCGGTTTGCCGATTTCCGCGTTTGAAAGCGTGTCATCATCATCATATTCTCGACGTACCACAAAACGCGCGCATCGTGTTTTTGAGGTGTAATTTTTTTTTCGTATGCGCTCTATTATACTCCGTGTGGCAAATATAACGTTGTCCTGTCACGGTGTACGTGCGGTACCACCACGTGCGGTTGTCGTCTCGTTAACGACCACAAGTGCAGCAGCAGCAGCGACAGTCAAACACGAATAATTACGGAGAAAAAAAAGTTAAAATGTACATTAAATAAAGGACGACGACGCGGTTGTCCTCTGCGTGTGGTTATTACGAAACGTCTAGAGCGGTCTGCTGCTGCTGCAGTTGGCGGTGACCATGTGCGCGCGCGCGTATTATTTATAATAACGTCATAAACACCATGATACGTATCGTGTTTTTTTTTATATGTTATGTTTAGCGTGGGCTCGACGACGTTTCTTCGATGCGGGTAATTATTTAGATGTACACGCCACCGTATATACTCGTGTTACAACTGCAATAACTCACGCATCGCCACGATGTGCTGCGGCGAACAGGGAACGCGTAATTTCGTGAGTTACAATATAATCGTTGTTACGCGCAGAGCCGAGTCCTGTACGCGAATCTATACGCGGAAGAATGACGTGTTACACGAAACAAACGTGTTCCACAAGTGGGTAGCGGATGTCTGCGAGATATTTCCCGTATGAAAATGTCACACAAAACAATTTTGACGTATTTCAAAAATTAAAAAAAAAAAGATCAGTCTCGGTCGCAGTGGGCAGTACGCCCCGGGGGGTAGCGACTACGCTTTGGGTGGGTCGCTAGCTTTCTAGCCTTCGAAGATACTGAGCGAGTTCGGTTGTCTATGGTGTACGTCGCGGTCAAAACGAATTCGACAAAACCCGTATGTTTCCTATTTCGGTGTTGTGTAAAAGTTTCCGATCTTTATTTCGGATGATCAAAAAAATCGATGTGTAAAAAACACGTTTCCCCCCGTAAGAAACACACGGCCGCCGACGAGTTTTACGACAAGATGAAAAGGTGAAATCGGCTATAAACCAAAATTTTGTGAACCAATTGCTTTAAATTTACTTGTGTAGAAATAAATGTAGAATTATTGTCTCGTTCAGATTGTATTAAAGTTTCAAACGTGAAAACTAAATGTTTTCAAGTTTTATTTAACTGCGAAAATTTCAAAAATGTCCACGACTCCCTTAGAAAAGATCGATCGAACACTGAGCTCGTTGAACACTTCCTAACGACATGTTATATGAATTTCGAGTGGAAAGGAGCAAAATTTGACCGTTTTCGTTTTTCGCTCCAAAAATAGGCAAAAATCGTTTCGAATAAAGTACCGGATCAATCTTATCATACGTTCGAATCGGAGCATTTTTTCTACTCACACAATAAAACGAGAAAAATAATCCAATTCGACGTGTTAAAAACACGTAATTATCCGTTCCGCCCGAATACACGGCCGCTCAAAATAACGGAAATTTCAACGTTCCGTAACTCCCAAAATCCCAGCGGCACGCTCGTAAGAACCTTCTTAACTAGTCGGATTTCGAAAACTTTGCCGTTTTTCGATCGTATCCTGTCTTCCGGGGTATCGTACGTTAGAACTGGAGCAGTATTTCTACTAGAAAGAGCGTTAGAAAACGAAAAAGCATCATTGCGAAAAAAAGATTACATTCCTCGCTGACACGTTCTAAAAAAAGAGCGACGCTACCTGCAACGACCGGGGGCTGTATTCGGAACAACTCGGCAAAAAAAACGTTAAAACGTTTAATATCGTCCCCCGCAGAATCATGTAGTATAGGGTACACCGAAATCAGACCGTTCCCCGACTGCTTGCACGATTAAGTGTGCACGAAATTTTGAGGAAAGTGTCGTCGAGGGGGTGGTTAATTCGCCCTCGCGAATCCGGTCGTCGCGACACCTTTGTAAGCCGCGTAGGAACGCGACGGATCGCGCTTATTATGTACTCTGTTTGTTCAACGACGTTCGCGCATTGTTCGTCACCGGCAAAGTTCGTGTGCGCGCGTGTAATTGATGACTGCGATGACTTTACCCCGCCCCGGAACGGTGCAGCAGCGGACCGTCGGACGGGGACGGGCAGGGACTCGCGCGGGTTATCTGTTAACGATGGTATCCCTTATAATTAACTGCCGCCGAGGACGAGTAATAATAATATTAAGCTTCTGCGGCGAGACGTATACGGAGTAGGTCGGAGGTGTGGGTGGGTCGCGTGTTCGGCACGGGGTTGTTCCGCATAATTTCGGGGCCGACGAGGCATTAATAACGTCCCGGGGGGGTGCCGTCCTTATCGCCGTGGGCGGCTCTTTCCCTCGCCGCAGGATCGCCGCCAAAACCGACGATCGTAACGATATATTATTATTACAGTGCGCGCGTTTTAGTGTGCGATATTTCGTGTTTGAAAGTGTGTCGACCGCCGCTCGCAAACGTCTATTTATATAAAATACGTGGTCTCGCGTTAACGATTGCTGTATATCGGTTTGACGTTTTGACGAGTCTTGAGAACAGAAACAACGGCGCTCTGGGCGGGTCGCGCGCAGTTTTTAAAAGTTGCGAACGCATCGTTTAAAATGCGAAAGCGGCGTTGCCTTTGAAAACGCGATTCTCAGTCGTCCAGTAGTCGTGGTGAAAACGAATTCAACGAGAAAAACTTCGCTACAGCGAAACCGTCCGTAAACCAAAAAAATACTTGTGCCGGCCAATTTTCTAAATTCTTTAACCACACGTGTAAAACTGTCGCGTTTAGATTGTAATAGAAGAACCGAAGGTTTTATGGAACGGTAAAATAACAAGTTGAAAAATTTCTCCCTTAAATACGAACAAAATCGATTTCAGCAGTAAATTCACTAAACCCATTTCTTATAACGACGCGTAAAATTTTCGAGTCGAACGGATCAATTCTGAATTTTTCGGTTTTTGACGCGTTACTCGAAAAGTAATCAAAATTTCAAACGAAGTACACCATTTACGATCTTTCGAGGTATCATCTAGTTAAGATCGTTTTTCTTCCACTAGAAAACGCGTGATCACAGAAACAGGACGTCGTTTGAAATCTCATTGTCGGTTCAATCGATTTTTCGCGTATAGTTGACGCGCGCGGCTGACGTTGTGTTCAAGTGGAAAGACCCAAGTTTTCCGAAGTTTGTGCCCGTTTTCGTCGAGACGTGTCGACGGACATCACACATGATCTGCGTCATCAGAACGTCTCGCACTCTCCAGTGACACGCTCGTCAACGGTTGTCGCGTGCATTACCGCGACCGGCAGCCGGCCCGAGCGAAAAAAAAATATTAATAAATATCATAATACCGCCGCTGATACTAATGTGGTCGGGGCCAGCCACGTCAGAGCGGCGTGACGTGTAATTAACCGAAACGTCACCGCCACCCCGGGGCACCCTCTCGCGGGTCCGCGCGCGTGTGCTGCTCAGTCATCGTCATTTATTATCGTCGAGTGACGGCGCGTAGCAGAAGGGCGCTATATATTATACACGTCGTTTTCAAACACACCAGTTTTATACACCTGGACGATCCGCGGGAGCGACCGACGCTTTTTTGCTACAGAGCACGGAGTAAATACGAATATTGTAAACTATTTACATATTATTATTGTTGTTGTCGTTGTAATAATAACGCGACGCGCGACGGACGTGTACAGAGCGGTTCTCGCGGTGTCCGGGCTGAACGAGCCGGCCCCCGAACCGGCCCGAACCGCAAGCGTTGCATGGGTGATATCGCTGCAGTCGCAAAAACACCCCGAAGGGTCGATCGCCCTTGGCCCGCAATATAGGTCGGTATCTTAAATCTTCCTCGTACCGACGTTTTCCGGCCCGTGTAAAATTTTAAAACTCTGCGATCTCGTGTCCGAAAAGCCGCCACCCCTCGCGAAACCGTACACACGTTTCTGCAGAATGCGTACGATCGTCCTGTTTGCATTTCGTGCGGGAAACACTGTCTGGGAGTCAACGGCGCCGCACGAAACCACGCTGTTGCAACGATCAAAAAACGGTCAACAACGACGCGATAAATTCTCAGACAAGCGTACGGCCAGACGTCTCGGACGTGAATGAGCCGAGACTGCACATTCTCAAAGTGCACGATCTAAACCAGTGAATTTCCGGCAAAAAAATTTCCTTCTATACGACTAAGCGAAAGAGAAGAAAAAAAAAAAACGCCTCGCGAAACCCCCCGGGAACGTTGTGGAATTTTTAGGTAAACGATGTTACTTTTCAAGTTCGCCCCAGGCTACCGAAATCGCGCCACTGGAGGAAAGTGGAAACCGGTAGCTGAACTGAGTACCTGTAACGTACGAGCGACGGAGGAAACAAACGATGATAGAAAGAAAAAAAATCACAGACAACTGCAGTTAAATGTGTAAAAACCATTAAAAAAAAAAAACTTAATTCATAAACCGTCCGTATAATGATAAAAAAAAAAAATAGGGGATGGTAGTTTTTCCGTAGTTTTAAATACAGTAAGAACGGATACAGGAATGGTTTTTGTAGTGAGAAAATTTTAAAATCAACGCGTTCCAATTAATCGTCTGCTGTCAGGAATTCGTGCGGTTTTTTTTTTCAAGTATTACTGCGATACACTGTTTTAACAATTTTTTAACGCGTCTGGCACATGTTTTTTTTTAATGTTTTTTGTTAAAAAAGATCCTGAACGGTATAAATCGAGTCGGTCGAGTCTTTCTCGTACCTCTACGTAAAATGTGCAGTTCACGAAAAAATTACCTTCCCAGCTGTCATTGGCAAAATGTAAACGAAATTCACGTGTAGCTTACATCGATAACTAGTAAAATATCTAACTGCCGAGTGCGTCAGAATTTTCCAAAATAAATACCGTGAAAAATTTCACACACACACTGTATACATACCGTACGGTGTAATAACTCGTATTCGATGTTTAATATAATAAAATACGATCGTCGTGCGTCGTTTGGGGGGACGAAAAAAAAGAATAATCACTTTTTTCCGTCGTTTCAATAGCTGTTTAAAGCCATGTCATCGTGACTCGCCACCGCCGCCGCTTCACTTATTATGATTATTTCTCCCGGTGGACACATTATTATTAATTGTTTTCGTCGTCGTTATAACGTTCTGTCGCTCGTGAACCTCACATCAATGGATTCGGTCATTATTCATGCAGTAACAATAATAATAATATAGTTATTTATATTGTATAGAGGTACCTACACCGTTTTTTTTTATCTTCCATCCGACGTGAAAAATGTCAGAATTGACCGGATGCCACACGTAGTAGCAGCCAGCTCGTATCGATAATATTTCGTAAACGATATCTCTGCCACACGGGGCCGCAACATTGCTGTAAACGCCACAAGAAATCGTGGTGTGTATTCACTCGCGCGATTTTTCGAACCAACGAAAGTCATTTTACCGCGTAAAAATTGAAAATATGTCAAAAACGACTGTTAAAATAACGATTTCATAATATAGCTCAAACGTTTTCGTCTTGTAATGACGATACTGCTTGCCTGTAACTGCTTGCCAGACATAATATTTTACTACACATTTGAATTCGGCACGACACAGCCCGTTACGAAATTACCTTATCCACAGTAAACCTACAAAAATATGATTTGATATCTAAGTAGTGATCGGTTTTCGTAACGGACGTTGGCTGGAAATAGTTTTTTCAATCTCAAACACTCGAAGAAAAACACTACTCGAATTTTGAAAATATTGTAGAGTTTGATTTGCAGAACAAAGCAGAAATTTTCTTTTTATCGTTTAACAAACTACAACGTTCCTCGATTCGTAATCGCTGAAGTAAATTAATTGTAAATGTGCGTATAGTACTTACGTATTTTGTCATTGTACACAAACTCTTATTTTATTATATCCAGAATTCCTATCCAGAATCCCGTTTAAGGATGTTCACTGCCAAACGGACAAAATACACGAGAAAAAAAAAAATAATAACTTGGCGATTGATTTTGTAATAGTTGTTAGGAATATTTTAACGAATTATTTTATTTATTAAAATAAACTAATCGTACCGATTTACTTATTTTAACTTTATTAAAATACTCTAAACAATACGATGTCGCATGAACGCTAGACGTAATATTTGTTTTACATAATTCTCTTTTGAATTCACAGACAGCAGCCTATTAGAAACTTACATACCTAACCGTAATAACGACACATTTAAACATCACGAATAGCCAACAAAAAGAAGACGTATTCGTACTATTATATGTAGCGATTGAATAAGGTTTCGTTCCACATAATAATAAATTCGTCGAGTATTAAAACATGTTTTGACGCTCTATCTCTTTTAAAGATTTATTTCAATAACGGTTTTAAAAAGAAATCAAATGTAAGCTACTTCCATAAAACGGAACGAATGGCAACAACGGTCTTCTACAAAATGTAACGGCGTGAAAGGATGTCGATGACATTTTTTTGGCACGAGGTGAACAGAATGTTGAACGGAAAAGAAATGCCTATCCGTAATTTTTTTAAGGCGTGGTAAAATTTAAACATTTTTTTTTTTTTCTCCAACGATTAGGAGGAATGCTCGTACAGCCCGTTATTTAGGATCGTACCGAGTGCGTTTTTAAAAGCTAGTTTCGCCCACGAGGGGGTCGTGCCGAATTGTGCCCGAAGACGCGACGGAATCCGCAGTTGGTGACGAGCGGGGTAATGTAAAATGCACTTGTGTCGGCGGCAGCGATGACTTGCTGCACCGTGGGATGCTGCTGGACAGCGTACTCGTTATCGGCCGTTATTGACGAGAAAAAATAAAAAAACTTGCCGCTTGCCACACGACAAGGCGTGTCACGGACCTTAGAAAATAGGACCGAAACACTTACTAGCGGCTTACTTTAAAGTCGTCGTGAAAAAAACAAAAAAGTCCCTGGGGCAGCCAACTGCGTCAGTCATTACAACGTTGTTTTGTCATCACGCGGAATCATTTTTCAGATTACCGTAGTCGGTGCGTAGCGTCCGCCGTATCGGTAAAACAAAAACTTTTTTTTTTCGAAACTCGCGTTTTTCGGAGAGGAACCACCAAACTGCGGTGGTGGGTTTTTTTCCCCAACGGACATAAAAATCAAGCCGACGTCCGTGGGACGCCACTCGATAGTTTCTCAAACGTGTAATGCCGTTATCATCATCGTTACCCGGGTTGCTTCGTATCGGCAAACACGCGGCCCGGATACATTGGCGGTAATATCGTCGTCGTCGTCGTTATTATTTTTTTATCGCATCGAAATATCACGGAGAAGACGACGATAGGTCATAAAATCATCGGTCTCGTCGCCGCGGTAACGTGTGATTACGGCGAAATTATTAATTACATACACACACAGGTACGCGCGCCGCCACTATAAGTACTGTAATTACGTCCTCGACGGCGGCGCGGGGCTGCAACAGACACTGGCGAGGACAGCCGCCGCCGCCGGAGTAATTGTCGAAAATTTATCACGCCGTCGTCTCGTTCGTACCGCACTCGGCTTGCTTGCTCTCTCTCGGCCGCCGTATTTATTAATCTCTCACAACAACGGTCGTGATTGTTACGACGAAATAACGTTATGTGTGCTCGTATTTAGTATATGACCCTCCACCTCGGTGTAGTAACTAGGACGAAGTTTTTTTTTAGAAAAAATAATCAACGCTGTACAACAGGGGGAGTGAACTAGTCATTTTTTATTTTGGTCCGAGTGTACCGCGGTTACACGGAAGATAAATATATATTCCGGTCAAAAATCGAAATTTCGCGTTTTTTAATAACTGTCGCTAGTCTACAACACGTAGTCGGAACAGTCCGTAATTTCCAAACCGCTATCGAACTGTGCGCACACGCGTGCACTGGTTGGTCGATTTTCTTAAATCAACTATCCTCCTATAAAGTTATCCACCCCGTTGTTGTGCATTTAATTTCACAAACACTTTTTTCAACAGTCGAAATTCCCCAAAGAAAAACTAAATCCGAAACAAACCACACACTACCTACAACGTTTTAAAATAAAGTGACGGGAAATTTGTTTTTTTTTTTCGATTTTATTCCGAGATCATCCGCACAACTTTTGCAGTCTACCGTGTATGACGCGCTGTTACAAACGTTCCAGCCAGACCGAATAATGAAAATAATTTTTATACAAAACGTTTTGTATTCTTTTTTTGTTTATTACGCAACGGGGAAAGATAAAAAAACGGGCGGAAAATTTTGTGCGGCAACGTCTCGGAATAATTATTTACTGCGGATACTCGATATAAGATTTGATGATCGTGTTTTCCCACATTTTCCCCGTTTTTAAATATTTAACTGGCGCGCGCACTTCGGGAAACGAAAGAATGTCGCTGTTGGCAAGTCCGGGTGATTTTTATTCTAAAACGACGTCGTCGCAGATGTGCGCGTGTGTAATTTAGCGTGACAGCGAAGTCTGAGTGCTACCAACGTTGTTTCGTGTCACTCGTCGTGGTACCTACAATACCTACTGCAGCGATCTTTTACGAACGTGCAAATCGAAAGTACGACGTTTTAACAGGACGCATCAAAACAAATTTATACGTTGTGTATTTCATTCGCCATAAAAAATAAAACAAACATGACGTGATGTTTTCCGTCGGTCATAAAAAATTAATGTCGTTAAATTTCAACGTATTAAAAATACGTATTGATGTACCTACCCGTTTTGCGTGCCAATCTCGTAGCGTTTGCGTTAACATAATAGTGCTCGCGTATAATATCATATTAATACCTATCGACTTATGTTAATTTTTCGTTTTCATTTTTAATTGATTATTTAGTTTTCTTTTGTTATTTATTTTTTAATACCAAACTGTTTGAACTCGGCGTTAAAATCCACGTTGAAACCTAACGCGTCATGTAACATCATTATCGTCGAAAAACACATCTCTATATAATATGTGTTTTTTTTTGCTATTAACCACACACTAATGTAGATGTTAGCCTACATTGAGATTAATACTATCCCAACACTTGTAAAACGTTATAATCAAACGACGGTCTATCGTTATTTATCACTATTATGTGCTCAAACATTTCAATCGAAAGTTTTAGGCTACGAGAAAAGTGCTATCTGATGATCGCAAAATGTCAACGGATGTCCTTGGATTATAATTTACCGAGTATTCTGCTGCACCCGCTCAAAGTCACCAAAATTTAAACGTATTTAATAGTAATATCACAAACGTACAGCTCAGTCTCGTTTCCGAAAAATAACGACAGTTCGTAGGACTGCTCTTGTCACGCTGTTCCTACCGAACGTTATTCACTATTGACGTTTTTTTTTACTGTTCTAGAATCTTTTCAAATTGTGTTATGGCTCCAATGATTACACTTAGCGAGTAAAAAAGTAGAAACACTTGCTTTCAACACTGGTACATTTAATTAAATATATTGAATATTTCTCTTTTTTTTACAATACTGAATCGTTAACTTTATTGCGAAATAGGTTTTTGTATTTTTTATGGGTATTTTAATATATAGTGATTTCCGCAGAGTATTTTTTACCTAGTTATCATTATTATTATTGGTCATTTTTTTTTTTCCCCGACACAACCGGTTAATTTTTAACAGATCTCATTTGGAATCGATATGAAATCATCATGGTCCCCCTTTTTAGCGTTATAATGATGTTATCACGTATATTATGGAAAATTATTTAGCCGAACGAGCGTGTTGTGCGGTCATATGTTAGAACGGGGGGGAAAAAAAAAGCTTTTGATATTATCATCGCACGCAGGTATATATATACGAAGCCTATTGTTCTGTGATCATAACCGTCCGAAACAATAGGCGCACAGACGGATTTGCACTGCACGCGGGCGTGTATTGTTCGCCATTTTTGTCATTGAAATTGTATTATTATTTTCGTTATTTTACACCACAAGTTGTTATAACCGAAATTATCGGAAATAAAATAGCGATAAACCTCCGGCCGGAACGTGCTTCTAGATTAGTTGTCGGACGGGGGGATGCGTTTCGATTGTAAACGAAGCAAATTAGCAGACAGAATTACCATAACCGTGTACGGACGAATCGGTCGGTACAAAAAAGGTACGGTTTTTTTTACGAAATTCTGGTACCGATGTGTCGTATGGATTCAACTTAATCCGTACTACCTCGGACACGTGTTATACGAGTAAAATATATGCATTTGTATTGTGATCTTACGTTTTTTTACACCGGTCGCGAGAGTCCGCGATAGGTGTTTAGAATACGTTTTTAAGGCACGTCGACGCGTTTTCATTCGATCCGCCACGATGGGTGAGGGGACGTTAAACGTCGCGGCCGGTCCCGATGTGAAACGACGTCCCGATGGAGCGAATACCACCGTCCTTCGGATCTCGCTGATGACCCGTAACTCATTTTTCGCTCCGCGGCGGACGCGCGGAAGTCGCGGCGGCGGCGGCGGGATTTGATGGATGCGCCCGTCGGGCGGCGCGCGCGCGCGTTACCCCGCAACAGAGCGATAATAATAATAATAATAGTAGTGATATTATATATACGTATATATATATTTGCGTCAATGATGCCGTCGCGAGTACGCTCGGCAGCAATTGATGGCACTCTTTCAGGTGATGTACGACCCGCATCAATCAACCGCGGATGCCGCCGTCGAACCCGGTCGGAAAGAAAGACAGGGGAGAAAAAAAAAAGAAGAAAAATCGACAGCTCGACAGAGTCGTCGGTCGACGGCGGTGAGGAGGATGGATGTCGGCCCGTGTCGGAAAAACGCGGGTCACGTTTTTCGCGATGACGGTGAAAAAAAGAAACCGGACGTTTTTGGGGGGCGTCGTGATTAATACAATATTACGTATAATATGCGCGCGCGTCGATACGATCGTTATAAAGTATTGGAACAATTACAGTACGTTGTAATCAGCAAGCGAATCGAAAATTGGAAGATGCCGCGACAAACTAATTAATACGTTCCCGCAGTTTTGTTTTTTCACGTCACTGCGCATCAAAGAACGTTATGTTTTTTTATCTAAAAACGATGTTTGTAAAGTTCTAGTACCCGCGCTGTACCTAACAAACATCACTAGCGAGTGGTAGAAAAAGTTCAGTTCCACGCCAGTTCATCATATAGTAGAAATAAAAAGCGACGGGCGATATTGCACGTCAATAAAACACCTATAGCACATTGAATAACGATGACGGCGTCAACGAGTAGGCGGTCGACGAAACAGAAGATGAAATGTTACGTACGAAAAGAAGTCTGTGTTTTATCAGTAGGACGTTTGTGAGCTGCGCTTACACGATCGTTATGATAGCGCTGAGTGAAAGATAGATAGCTCTTTCGCGTAGCAATTATTGCAGTAAATTTATGCGTACGGTGTACTCGAACTTTATGTGTTTTGGACGGCACCTCGGATTTTAGATTATACGAGTGAAAACCGCGTTGTTCGAAAACAATAACGAAACAGTGTCCCCGGAAAAGATGCGAAACGCGTATTAATAAATATTACTTGGCGGATAAGTAGGTATATAGCGTTGAAGACTACACACCGCTGCAACTGTACGGTTTTAATAAACGAAAAATATACAATTTTGCGCTTGGATCGATGTTTTAACACTCAAACGATACAGCGAAATGGTGTGAAGAGAGTTGAAATTAGATTATTGGAATGGGTCAGGTTTTTGACAGCCCCCGAGGATACCCGTTAACCGTGGAACCATATGAGTTTAACATCTAAACAAAATAAATCGCCGTAGAAATTTAATTTTAATGTAAAGCCAACAATAATCTGCATTGAGAACTGCAGTAATATATATATATAAGCACAAATTTTTGTTATATAATTGATTTTTCAAGTCATCCGTGACGGTATTACTTCTACCTGTTTAGATAAAAACTCTTATGGCGAATATTTTTGAATTTTTCTCACACGCCATATTTTTACACGATCGTAAGTTTTGTGATGTTATTCTTCAACGAATGCTAAAACGGAGACTATCAGCAGGCACACACACACACTATTTACAAACAACAAATTGACATTCTGCAGAGAGATGCGCCGTTTATAGTATAACGTTTGCCCTTATTCGTTTTTTCACCTAGTGTAAATTCCATTATTGTCAATATCAAGTCATATTGAATTTGCCAAACAAATTGTGTACCTGTATAATACCTGTATACTAGCTGTACCGAGCCGGCGTTACCCGGGATTCGGTCGGTCAAAGCTCAGTAAATTAATTCCAAATTAAATTTTAAACAATTAGTACACCGAGTTACACATATTCAGAAATCCTATTTCGCGCCACCTTAAGGGAAGAATTTTAAAAGATCTTTAGCGATTGAATTTTAAAAAACCCTTTCTCGGTGCTCGTCTACGTTGCATAAGGAACGTCTGCGTGCGCAAAATTTCATGTCTCTAGACCCTAGTGATTTGGGTTGCGCGATAATCGACGCATCAATACTTGAAACCCCTTTGAATTTTGAAAAACAATTTTTAGGGGTTTGCCTGTCTTATATAGGGAACTTGTGTGCTAAATTTCAAGTCTCTAGACCCAGCGGTTTGGTCTGGCCGTTGATGAGTGAATAGGGGTGGTCTCCTATATATATATGTATAGATGATTAATTGTACGATAAACACTTTTGTCGTCCACTGGAAATAATGGATTATTATTTTTGTCAAATATTATACAACGCAGGTATAGAACGTTTTGAAGTTTATTATTTCATCCGTACGGTACGTGCGTACGTTTCGTATGGTTGTTAAAAAACGTTGGACGTTCTTTTCACACCGAAGCACGCCAATTTATTTTTGGAATCAACTAAACACCCATAAAATGTGTTTAGGAGTTTATTAACCTCGGATTTAATTGCGCGCGGGGCGATGATGTATAATTAAATGGGTGCCTACGCGCGTGCACCGCAGTGTATTATGCTATCGCGCGATAACTGAAAACGGATAAGGTACATTAATTTTTACGAGTACAAACAATACACACCTCACGTGTGCACAATACGATAAACATACAAATTGATACTTATAATTCTCCACTACATTTAGTATAATTTAGGAGTGAATACACACACCGAACGTGTGAACCTACCCATTGGTCTTATCCCCGAGTAAGTGGTTATTGTACCAAATTATTCACTGACCGATGTGTCGTTTTGTTTATAAACAGGTAGGTACGAATTCACAAAAAGTCGGAAACATTCTAGGTCACGTAATTTGACGGAGTGACGACGACTATGACGCTTTGGGTGGGTCGCTGGTTTGGAAATTGTCGTTCAAACGTATTGTTTAATATCTGAAAGCAACGAAAAAACGCCTTCGAAAAAACGATTCAAAGTCTTAGTAATCGACTCAACGATTTTCGAAATAATCGCTTGAAACTTTCATCGGTATCTTACCTATTACGATAGTGCGTGGAAGTTTTAGCCTGTTCCGATCATTATTTTGGAAGTTACGGCCAAAAAACTCAATCGACATTTCGAAAACGCGTTTGCCGTAGGTAATTGACGTTTCTCCTTAGTTTCTTATGGTTTATGGTTTATGGCTTATGGTTTCATGACCGGAACTTTTTTGGAATTGAAAATTTGGGAAACGATGTTTAGTTGACCTTTCAGAATATTATACTGACCATTATGCTCGTCGGAGCAGTGCCCAATAGGCGTGACACAAAAAAAAAAAACTCAGTTTTGTAATAGCTTCCTCGCTAACGCTCTGAATCCGCGAAACGTTACCGACGCTGACTACGTGAAGCGCGATGTATATATTATAAATGTATAAATACAAAATTAGAGGTAATTTACTAAAGTAAAATAATATCATTCGTCTTTGAATAGTATTAATTGTTGATGTTTGTCGAGATTTAAATCAGAATGCGTGCCGGCGCCGCAGTGAAACGAGTTTACGTTACAATATAAAGGTCATTATTTTAATATTTATTAAATTTGAAACGTACGAGATTTGATCTTTCACGTTTGGATGTATATTTTATCTAGGAGATAAAACATTATAATATCACATTATTGTGTATTACGTTTCCCAGATTATGACGACGACGAAAAACAAAATAACAACTCTAAAAATTCACATGACCCGAATTCGAATGAATACTATAGAACTGTTTGTAGTAAAAATTATTTTATTTTATCTAACCACGTTATTATTTTATGTTTACCTAATCCGTACGACGAACGCGATATTTTTTTTATGTGTACGACGTCATACGGGCGTAAAATTAGTTATTTCATTAATATTATTATATTTGTGACGTCGGGTGAATTCTATTTACCTTCGACTGCAGAAATCTAGAAAAGAATAAAATAATATAAAATATATAATAATAAAAACGCCCAAACTATACAATAGGTGTTTTCAACTTGTGTAGCTGTAAGGAAAATCGAAATAACAAAAACTCGGGATCGGTCTACGTGGCGCA
Source organism: Hormaphis cornu (assembly GCA_017140985.1). NCBI lineage: Eukaryota > Metazoa > Arthropoda > Insecta > Hemiptera > Hormaphididae > Hormaphis > Hormaphis cornu. Next base: position 32,210,536 of record CM029358.1, read on the forward strand.
GGTAATTTGACGGGGTAGCGACTACGCTTTGGGTGCGTCACCAGTTTAGAAGTTGTGGTTTAAACGCATCGTTTGATATTTTCTGAAAGCAACGATAAATCGTTGCCTTCGAAAACACGATTCTTAGCAGCGAGATCGATCAAAATCGATTGAAATTTCAACTGTAAACTCGTTAAACCTTTCTTCGTCGAAGAGCACTTTTGAAAAATGTTTCGTTTTTTGCTCGTAACTCCAAAAAATAATGTCAAAAAACGCTTCGTGTAAACTACCGTCTCGCGTTATGAGGTATCACGCGTTAACATCGGCGCGAGTCTTTCTACAACGGAAAAAGTGATCACGAAAATCCAAAAATCCAATCCAAATCGACGTGTAAAAAACGCGTTTCCCATAATTACGCACATTATACACGCCCGAAACAAAGAAAATTCCGCAACTCGCTCGAAAACGATCGAAATCGATTAAAAATTTCGGCGTTACACTCGTAAGCCCCCTCAAAAAATACAAATACGCTTTTCGCTCGGAACCCAAAAAAAAAAGGCGACGGATCAGTTGATGCCGACGACAACTGCGCTCGATAACGACACCGCATCGTTTATCGATCAACTGAAAAAACAAAATCCACACGCGACCCGAACGAGTCAAAAAAAAAAAAAAATATTCGGCTCTTTTCACCCAGTCGGTCCGCTTGACCCCATCCCCCCCTGAGCGAGACGACGAGGTCGTGGACCCGCGCCGCCGCGGAAATCTCCGGACGGCCGTCGTCGCGCGGGAAAACGGATCGCCGAGGCCCGTCGTCGTCGTCGTTGTCGTCGTTGCTGCTGCTGCGGGTTCGCAGTTGACGGACGCGACGACGGGGACGCGTCAAACTGTCGTCCGTCAATCGTTACGACGGAATGCGAAAAAAAGAAAAAAACGACTTCTCCCGAGCACGACGACGAAAGTAAAAATATTCACGCGCGTTATTTTTGCCGATCGCCCGGCCGATAAACATTCGAAACGATAAATCAGTCGGTACAAACAGTACATTATACGCGTTTTCTGCACGGCCGTCGTCGTCTCGTCATTATTTTGCGCGCGCTCGATTGTTTTTGATTTTTTTTTCAATGAATCATTCATGCGCGGGATTCGGTGCGGCCGGCGAAAGCGCGATCACCCCCCGCCGCCGCCGCCGTACGATATTAACATAGTCCCCCCCCCCCGTCCAAACGGTGTCGTGCGAGGATCCGTTAGTTTTTCTATTGGATGTTTTTTTTGTCTTTCGCGGTTTTATTCTTTTCGCCCCTCTCTCTCTCTCTCGCCCGCGCGAGAAGGGTGCTCGGGCGGCCGCTCGGGGAATCCGTCAATGGGAAACCTGTTCGTTAAAAACGCTCGTCGTCTGTTGTCGGGGGATAACAATAATAATAATACGAGACGAGAATAACATTAATATCAACCTGCCTCCGACGCGGTCGTTACACCGGCGTATATTGTATGCGTAATTATCGTCCGCCCTTTAGCCGACCGCATTAA
>CM029358.1:32212144-32259156 GCA_017140985.1 Hormaphis cornu
TTTTTGTCTTTCGCGGTTTTATTCTTTTCGCCCCTCTCTCTCTCTCTTGCCCGCGCGAGAAGGGTGCTCGGGCGGCCGCTCGGGGAATCCGTCAATGGGAAACCTGTTCGTTAAAAACGCTCGTCGTCTCTGTTGTCGGGGGATAACAATAATAATAATACGAGACGAGAATAATAACATTAATATCAACCTGCCTCCGACGCGGTCGTTACACCGGTGTATATATTGTATGCGTAATTATCGTCCGCCCTTTAGCCGACCGCATTAAATTCTAAATTGCCCGGTTCGGTCGGTCGGTTTTTTTGTATTCACCGTAAAGTACTACGCCGTGTTCCTGTAAAAAAAAAAACCGCGTCTTTTGTCCGTTTTTTTCCATCGAACTGTGCGCGCGCCGTCCGATCAAACGGCCGTTTGAACCGCGGTGGCGGCGGCGGCGGCGGTGGCCGGGTACGCGCGATCATCGTAAAAAACGTGTGTTTGTTCGTTTCGTTTCGTAACGAACGTACTCCGCTGTAATCGCAACGAAAAACATTATAATAAATGTATCAGTTCAAAAGCCTTAAATTAAAAAAATATGTCGCGAAAAAAACCTAACACGATCGGTCGATCGGCTAAAACCCTCGAAAAGAATGCCGTTTCCACTGTTGTCCGTTTTATCTACGCTCCTCGTGCTTCGGCATGGGGCGCAAAACCCGATTCGCACAAAAAAGTGATGCTAAAAAGTGCGAAAGAACTTGAAACGTTAATAATTATATAGGTGTATACTCAATCAAACCAATTTTGCAAAAAAAAAAATGATGGTATATATTCCCCCTTAAAGGATCCATAGTCAGGGTGTTGGGCGGTGGTGGTGCATTATTTCGATTTCGAGAACGTATTGAATTGTTCAGAAGTCGAAGACCGCTCAGGTTAACTTGGGCTACAGTTTGACGCAGTTGATTGGGAAAACACGTACAATATTTCTTGCATTCCGAGTTGAATCGTTAGATTTTTTTCTAAAATTGTCTTCGCCTACACATATGTTGGCTGTGTCAGATGAATCGTCTCCTCTTTTATGCACCAATAACGGTTTGTTCTAAGGAGAAAAAAAAATTTTATGTAGTTTTTCTCTGTAAATACTATCGAAAATCGTTTAAAATAAGCTACAACATTACCAAAATCATGATATAGGTACGTGAAGATTTTTATCATGAACGAATTTTTTCGTCAGTACCTGCAGATACGCACTATATTGTAGTTTGTTAAAACTTTAAACGTTTTTTTTTAGTTGAAAACAAATGCAAACTGAATAATTTCAAAGTATTATTTTCAAGACGCCGTTTGTTGTTACGGCGACAGCAGTTCGAGGTGTAATACCTACACATCAAACGCCCTGTACGTACGTGCGTATTCTCTGACGAATTTCAACAAAACATTAAACTGCGAGCTGTTCGTTGAGTTAAGTTACACTTTACGTGTTGTTGATCGTACCTAATCAAGACGAACGCGCCTCTGCGTATAGTCTGAAGTGAATTATCGGCCGTTTTACTACTTCGGATAATTTACGAGTTCCGTATACAATATAATATGTATATGTACAGGAGGCGACGAAACGGAAGTTTTGGTCGTACCTATCGTACTATACATTATAAAAGATCTCGCCCGGAGTATTATTATGCTCGCCGCAGACGTTTCGGACGCCTTTTTTTTGTTTTTGGCAACCGTTCGCGTAAACCGCCGAGCGAAACACCATACCACCCACACGATTTATTTCCTCGGAAAAGTATAGATGCCCTTGGCACGTGCTGGTATCAACCACACGCGTGTGAATGGGGAGCGAAAAACAAAAACAATTACACTCGTATCGAATTTGTTCGGACGGATAATTTACTATCGAAAACACCACGGTCGTATGTATAACGCCCGCACGGTGTCCATTGATAAGCATCGGCAGGAGCCCGGTCGCAAACAAGACGTCGACCACGCCGCAGACGCGTAAAAAATATATTAGAACGTTGGCGACAAACATTATTCGCGTGGCAAATAACGGAAACGATGATCGCACGTAAACTTATCTGGACGACAGTGCGGGATATTTTTTGTCGTTTATTACACACGTAGTAGTATATACACTTTTTACACTGTCGTTGTGGTACTTATTTTGTTTAGAAATCAAAATAACAGTGGTCACGAGTATTAACGAGCTTAACGAATAGTTTTGATTACCTACCTCCTTCCTGTAGGCTAAAAGCTCGTGTTGTACGTAGGGAGTATTATTACGTTTACAGACAAAATAATACAATTAGGCGATTTCTTATAATACTATCCATTGATTTGTCAATAGGATTACATAAAAAAAAAGAAAAACACGATAACAAAAAAAGAAAAAGACGAAGCAAAGTTTTAACATAAATAAATTAATAAAGACGACACAACGTTTAAGCAGTCAAAGTACACTGCGATATGTATTTTTATAAATAGCAGTTCAATAATTTACAATAAATGTAGCGTAAAATTAAGACACGTTCAACTCTGAAAATATATATTTGTATAATAATCCTTTAAAATATTAGTTTTTTCACATGCGATAATATTTCTTTGAATATCCCGAAGCATAGAATTGTGATAAGTCGAAAACGAATTTAATATTTTGATTAAACGACTAATTTTATAGACTGGTATTAGTAGTGTTCAGTTCGTAAAACAAATAATTTCAAATAAAATTTGTCCGAATTCGCGTGGATATAGAATTAGAAAATTTACTTTTACACGTCCGTGTTAAACGTACCCAGATGATGTTGTTGAACCGTTTGCAAACGACACTTATAGAGTAATTATAAAATTAAACGCGTGTACTTTACTTTTAAGTTTGTACTTAAATTTAAATAAAAGTATTTTCCGTCGAAGAATAAATTGAATCAATTCTATAAACAGGTATGTTCACGTAGGACGTACTGTACAATAATATAGTAAACTTTATTTGTAAAAAATGATCTACACCTACGGTCTACGTCATTGAAAAAAATAAAAATTGTAATACATTTTTTACAGTATCGAGAACAAAACCTCGTTTCGATACCTACATGAAAACCGAAAATCCCACAGCCCCTTGAATAACTCCTGGATCCGCTATTGAACTGCGAATAAACGGATTACTCGTTATTATTTTAAGTACGATTTTAATACAATCGCAGTCATCTCCTTCTCCTAAATAGGGTTGGGTCGACAAGAATGTCTGCCATTCGTATCATGCGACCCATTAACTCCATAAACGGTCCGCGATTCTATATGGAGCCATCGCACACCTCGGCGTAAATGTATACCCGTTTTCCGTTCAGCTGTGTACGTACACACAAGTGGAACGACGATTGATATTTTTAACTAAATCGCATCTCTAAAAAAAAAAAAAAGCAACAAAATAAAAATAACAAACTGCAGTCACGGTCGACGTCTTAGCGCTTTTCCTTCGTGACAGCTTTGTTCGATACGGCAATCGACGGCAGTCAAACGGCGACGACGTAAAAATCGTCACCTCCACTATCGTTTTGTAGACGAACGTCATATTTTATTTACAAATCGTTAAGTCGATTTGACAGCGAACCGGCGATCGGGGGAAAATAATCAATACGCGCTATATTGTACAATACCCGACAAATAAAACGGTTATTGTTGAATTTCTTTTGTACGCGGTTTTTTTTTTTTTCTTTTGCCACGAATAGGCGTATAATTCTGACGGACGTGTTCAATAGGAGTTCACGCCTACCGGCTTGTGTCAAATTATTTCGTACACAACGTGTAAAACGAGATACGCCCGTACGACTGTTTATTTTGAAACTTACGTGTTCGTTATTAAAAGCGAAACACGAATACGCCGTAATTTTATGTTTTTTTTATCGGCTCGGCCATTTCGATCGAATTCGATATCCACGCTTGTGTCGAATGAAATTCTTCGCTAACGAATCGTCATCCGAATTCCAAATACGTTCGAACAAAACTCAACGACACCGGAAACTTTGTACGGCTGCGGCGACAGCGGTTCGCTGTGGGTGAACTCAAACCGCGCGCGCGCGTGTACCGCCCTAATTTTCCGGCGACCTCGGGCCAAAAACCCGAGCTAGAGTGTCTGCAGAAAGCCACCGCGGGATTCTGCTGCAAGGGATTTTACAATATATGTATCCTCCAGCGGTAGTACGGACGGGATGTATTGTTGTGCCGAGGGACGACTTTGTGTAAAAGCTTTTAGCGTTCGCCGCGCCGGTGAATTATGATTTCCTGCTTTTCCAAATTGCCCAGTAAACGGACGACCCGCGCGTGTAATAATAAACCGAGCTGGCGCGCACACACGGGAGACCCAGCTATTGTCCGTCGTACACGACACAGTGTATCGTTCGCAATAGAAGAATGTCTGTCTACACGTGAGTTTGATTTCGCGAGGGTCGTTTGTTCGGAATTTCTCGGTCACAGCACGCGCAAATCTCGAATCTCCGCGTCGAATCTCCGTCGAACTTTTTAGAGCGCAAAAACGTTCGATTTCATTAGCGTTCCCGTCATCCGTGCTCTGTTCAACGTATGAGATCGAAATTAAAAAAATAAATTTTTATCCACGGTCGTAAGATATGGTTACACGAGATGAGATACGGTTTCCAAAAAAAAAAATACTCCGAGACGAAGTAATTGATTCCGGTTTTCACAATTATCCATAGATAGTATACTGATCTACGATATTCTACGGTTCGCGCGTGTCAGAGTTTCAATGTCGAGTGAGTGCGTTTGCCAGGTGTTCGCGAGGTTGTCTGCGTTATTACGTTTTTTATGCGCTCGCGTTTGCGAATATTTGCGCGCGTTCGTGTGATTACGATTTGGAATTATATAAAGAATGTTGTTGATTTTCTTTTTGATTTGTATACTCTTACAATATATTCATTTGTATCGAAACAGATAAAGTTTGTTCCGTCTAAAAACGATACATCAAAATTTGCGGAAGAAAAATAATACCGCGAAGAAGCGCGGTCCATTTAGGTCTACACTACGGAACAAAGCCGCGCCCGTACGCACAATACTCTGCCGCCCGGTACCGATCTCACATTGAACAGAGAGTGTAATCTAGTCGACGATTTTGACAATAATATAGCAACTAATATTTGAATGGATTTTCAGTTTCACGCTTTTTTTTTTTTTTTATCTATAAGTAGGTATAAAAAATGTAACTGCTAAAGACATATAATGACGAGGTAAGTTCATAAATTTCTTGAACTATATACGACCAACACTTGCGAACTAATAGTGATTTGTTTTCGGACAAAAAATAACGGAGTCGGTAAAACAGCTGCGCGTGTTGTCAACAAGACTGATCAATCGATATGCTTGTTTGAGCCTCACCTTATTAATTATTATAGCGGCGAAAATTGAAGTTTCTATATGAATATACGTATATTTAATTAGAGTAAATAAAAAAAAAAAACCGGGATCACTTCAGGTCGCGCGGTTATAGTTTGACGGGGTAAGCTTTGGGTGGGTCACTAGTTTAGAAGTTGTGGTTTAAACGCAAAATTTTGTATCTGAAAGCAAGGATAAATCGTTGCCTTCGAAAATACGATACTTAGTGAGCTCGGTTGTCTAGTGACCGTCGTGGTAAAAACATTAATTTAACAATTAAACTTTTATCAAATCTGTATCATTCCTATTTTAGCATTATGTAAAAGTTTCAGCTTAGTCACGATATTTGTTTTGATGATCAAAAAATATAAATCGTTGTGTAAAAAACACGCGTTTTCCGTGATTATTTGTTGCCCCCGTAAGAAATACACGGCCGCCCGGAATGACGAGTTTTACGACAAAATCACAACGTGAAATCGGTTATAAATCAAAATCGAGTGAACCAATTTTTTAAATTTTCAACCACGTGTGTAAAACTATCTTGTTTAGACTGTATTATAAAGTTTCGAGACTTAAACACAAAAACTAGAGGTGTTATGAAATAATATCTGCCGTAAAATAACAAGATTAAAAATTTCAAAGTTCCATAACTCCCTTAAAAACGATTGGAACCGATTTCAACAGTAAAACTATTATTAGTGGCATGTATAAATTTCGAGTCGTCGAACGGAGCAAATCCGGAGTTTTCGGTTTTTCCTCCGAACTTAAAAAATAATCAACATTTCAAAAAAAAAAAAACGCTTCAAATAAAGTGCTTACCGTCTCGGATCAACTATCTATCTTTTAAGGTGTCACACGTTAAAATCGGGGCAGCACTCTAAAAAAAGAGAAAATAGAAAAAAACATCAAAAACAATATGTACATTCTACGCTGACACTTAAAATCTAAAAAATCAGGGATGCCCCCAGACCGCGGAGATTTTAAACAAATGTTTTTGAACCGCCTTTCGTACAGTGAACTCAGGTTGGTGAAAAAATGCATCTTTCCGAGTGAAGCAGTCGACCAAATTTTGTTTTAGATTCATCATCGTCTTGTTAATTTTTATTTCACGCGGGGTTAACCTGTAAAACTCACCTGTCGCCGCCCCAAGACTTGTGATTCCGGTTTTTAAGTTCCAGGAACGTATCGAAACGGCGATGGAAAAAAATTGCACGTCCGTCGGTTGCGCGCACGTATTTCGCTTGTCGGACGTTAATTGTAGTCGAAATTACTACCCCGGCAGTTGTACGGGTATAATATTTCGTGCACGTCTTTTGTCATACAACGTCTCACCCCGTCGTCGATTGATTATAATCCACGTTTCGCGAACACGTCGCGTTTTTCTCCACGATACGAGATGATTCATCCGTGTGAAGGTTTCGCGTTCCGGAAAAGCATACTGTTGCGCGCAACGTGACATGATTTTTTTCCGCGTACAATCATTCGGACGAGCTCCTCTCGCACAACAGTACACATCGCGTGAAATTGAAAGTTCAAAGCGCGCTATACATCCGCCGGTTCGATGTGAAAGTCGAAAAAGGCGTTTTTTTTTCGCTCTCCGTTTCGCAGATGCGCCATTTTCGCCATCAAACGACGCAGACGTTTATTATTATTTTTACGCGCGCAGAACAATCGCGGCGGGCGACCGAAACGTCCCGCGTAAAGGCACGTCAAAGGCCACCCCCGTATACACGCGCACATTATACATACACGGAAATAGTATAGTGCGGAACGGCCGTGCGTGGCCAAAAAGCCGTTTTGCACGCGGTTAATTTGCTAAAGTTCGCCACCCCCCCGGGCCGGCCGCCGCCGCGAACGTTTGACGAGGGTTTACTGCGTACGGACGGAAACGTAGACCGCGCGCGTTGGGGGTCGCGCGAGTCGAGAACAACCCTCGTTTTGTACATAATAATAAGGGGTGATTTATCGCCGTCGTCTGTTTCGCTGGGCGCGACCTGACCGGACGATACCGGTTCTGCAGGTGTGTGATCGGTTTTTCAACTAGAAAACGTGTCCACAGAAAAAGAAAAACATCATTGTAAAAACGATAGGTAAAAATGATATTATATTTTTGAATTATACCAAACTTCAAATCGTAAACGGTAGTATTGGATACCCAGTTATTGTATTGTAATCAACACTTTTTATACTATGAGATATGGAAATGAACAATGCTGCGAAAAAAAAACTATTTGTACAACATTTTTAGTTGAGCTGTATCGAAGAGTCAATAAAATTTTATTTTATTCGCAATACATTGATTGTGCACCGAATCGATGACCACAAGCATCGAGTCCAAACGACAAAGACAAAATTATAAATTTACACAGCACGCATTATTCTGTTCGCGAGTGTACTTGAAAAATATTGTTATTTTAGCCATGCGAGATTGCGACGGTGCATCTTTCGTTTTTCAAAACGACTGTCACAGGACACGGGTTCGATTTGAATCTATATTTAAATATATATGATAACCGACGCGATACTGTTAAGCGTTTTTTTTCTTTTTTAAATCGCGTCGTACCGACTTGAGATGTACAGCCGACGGTATAAATGAAAACACGACGAATCGAAAAAAAATGAAATGAAATGAAAACGTATTATTATACACACAATAATACATCAACGGGGTATAAAATGACGGCGGAGCGTGATTTTAATTGGAATTTATGTCGGCAATCGTGACAGCTCCGTGACAGCCGCGTGTTAAGTGGGCACATATACGCGAAACACGTCAAAACGCCATATATAAAATAAGAACAACGATATTATGTATGTATCAGGTCGGCCGCGACGGCGACCGTTTTTATAAAAATTTTTTTATAAACCTTTTTTTTTCTCTCCGTGTATTTCACTGTTGACGGAATCGTATAAAATATACGGGTAATAAAATACAATATTGCGGCGCGGGGAAAAACGGTAGGAACGGAAAAAAAATATTATAGATTTTTATCCGACAGCGTTATCGTCGATTAACTTTGCATTAGCGGACGTTGGTAAGGCCGGCGAATGATGGATGCGTTCCCGGAGGCTGCGGCTGCGGTACCTACCCGCGACACAACGACACGAATTAAATACAAAATAAAAAATAATTCCGGTCGAAGGCTGTAGTAGTATAACGTCGGTCCGGCGAAACAATCATAACACGAATTATTATAATGATTATTACGATACAGCTGCCGTATCGTGTGCCACTTTTCTCTTCGGACGCCTATATCGTCGCACTGTCGATAGAATCGCATAACACACTGTCCGTCAACCAAATATTTTTTTAGTCTTTACACGTGAACGGATAAAAAATATTATTAACCGCGCGATTATTGTACAGCGGCTCTGTTATGACACTGTCCGTCGTCATAAAATGTTACACATCGGAACTGACTGAAACGAGAAAATGCGTACGTTCGTTTGACTTTGGCAATTTTTTTTCCCCGTCAAAATCCTTCACCTCGTTCAATTATTGTCACGCCGTGCTCGTCATTCAAAATGCATGCAAACGATTTTATTCCTGTACCCCTGCTAAAGTATGAAAAAAAATTTATCATTTTTCTGCGTCGGATCCTCTTTTGGCGAAAAACAGCCCGCTGTGTAGAAGCGATATAGTACGTTGTTGCGATCAAACGCGATGAGGTTGATGAAAACGTTTGCGCGACGACCCTCGTAAAGTGCCACACCAATTATGTCATGCAGTGATAATAACGGTGAACTGGCCGCAGCTGTCAATGTTCCGACGACAGCGGCGGACAAGGGACGCGGTGCCGACGGTTAAAACTTTGAAACGGGGAAAGTCATCAACGCCCTATGTTTACCACTGGTTATAAATTTGAAATTTCATCGCGAAAAAAAGCTCTAAAGGAAGACGCGAAATTTTATGTCAACACTCGTTCACTAAACGAACCCGCGTTGTTTTCATTGACAAAGCACCTACTGCTACAGTATATTATCTTTGTGGATCGAAACGGACATGGAAAAAAACAATTCGCTATCAATTTCATTTCTGTACAATAATTGTATTATTTCACTTCTCTGTTTACGCAATCTCTCGATGTATATCTGCGCGTTTCAATACGAAAATGATCGTTTCAAAAACGCACGAAAACAGATACCTATCAGGAATTTACTATGAATCTGGTATTAAAATAAAAAACACACACACTCTTGTGGTTACGTCATGAGCGATTCTTTATAATCGTACAATGAAAGAATATTGGTGATGACACTGTGTTATTATTTTAATGATCCTCCAGTCTGGTCGACATTATAATAATACGACCATTGTGCCCTATAGTTACGATGCACTTGTTAAAGATCGTATCGTGAACACGAATGATAATGTTCGGTCTGCGTATAATTTGTCGACCCGAACACGACGAGCGTTGCGAATAAGCGATAAAACAACAAAAACGAAAATAATAACGAACAATAAAACCACAAAAAGAATGTGAATACTATGGTCTGTAATAATATGCGGCCCACTCCTGAAGTCCAAAAAGTCCCCCATCACGCAATGATCAGAAGAATTTTCAAACTATTATACGCATCGTATAGGGAAAACAAAATAAAATATACGCGATTGAAAGTAAACGGATGTGTAAAATGTAACGAATACAAAATTCGTTCAGACATCAAATTACTCTACGTTTTGCGAAAACTGATTTAAATTTGAAAGCATACGACATGACTCTCGACGATTATTGAGTTTTTAAGGTTGGGTTCCCTGGTAAGTTCCTACTTACCAATATTATATTTTGGAATATGTATGACACGTGTCTGATGACTTTTGATTTGACGAAAAACGTATTATGTTGTCGTAAAATGAACAAATAAATTGGGGCCGCCGAAATCGTATTAGCTGAAACCTGAAGTATAGACCGGGGTGTAGTTTTGTTTTGGCGCTCCGCGTCAGTCCGCCCCTGGAGGGACGTTTCAAAGACCATAGATAAAACACAAAAATTACTTTTTTGTTAATTCTTCAAATATACCCCGAGGATATAGTGATTTTAATGTTTTGTGCAAGTTAAATAAGTAATTCAAATAAACCGCTAAGGTTTCCGTTATTTTCGATACATTCGGCCGAACGGTCAGTTTGGACCTTGCTGAAAAAATTCCCGAGTGTTAAAAATATTTTACGAGGTATAACGACCATCGGTCAATAGAATGAATACGACCGAGCAAGTACAATATAATTGCCTCTTTTCACGCAATAACTGCGCCTGCCGTAAGCATAATAAACAACAAAAGTGATTAAAACATCATATTTTAAACCCAGGTACTCGGTATATCATTATCATACCGTTTACGCCTAATCTACTGGCAGCGATCTAATGGTAATAATGGCGTGCGATAGAAACTATGTTTTTTTTTTTTTGTACGGCTGTAAACAGTTGAAATATTACGTTGTAAAGAGAGGAAAAAAATCACTCGTGTGGATCTTAATTTCGGAAACGTAACCGTTATAATTAATAATTAATTGATGGGATGTTTACTTCAAGGAGCATTCAACCGTCCGACTTTAATCATACAGTTTTTAAGCACTGGTTATAAGGGTATTTGAAAAATAAATAAATAATTCATGTTTGTGTAAATCCGTTCGGCGCCAAATGTTTTTCAATTGAGTTATTACTTCGGACCGGCATTGTAATTCGGTTCAATCTTTTGTACAGAAACTCAAAACGAACGCGTTGTAAATATAATCATATAGGCGTCTAAAAAACAGCAAAATTATCCAAATGGAACGGAATCGTAGGTATAGAAAAGTGCCCCAACACTTACCGAAATCATTCATAAATTAAAAGTTCTGCAGAGTGTTCCCACACATTTTTTTAAGTGAATATCAGAATAATTATGTTTTCTATTATATACGTATTTATTTTATGTTCAAAGTGAATATTGTAATATACTGATGGAAGCGTTTAAAATGTAATAATGTGTAGTAAATGATGTATATTGATTTTAACCATATTATTTGGCTCGCACAAATCAACACACCAAAAAAAAAAAACTGCTGTGGATTGAGGATATTTTTTCTTTTTTTTTTTTTAAGATAACGTCGATTTAAATCTATTTTGAAGTAAGGCTATTATAGAAGCAGTACAACTGTTTGTAAAAAAAAATTAAAGGAAAATAAAAAGGAAGTAAATTTGAGGTCGGGCGAGTAGTTGTTTGGCGATTACGCTTTGGAGTGGATCACTTCTTTGGGTAGGCCAATGTGGTAGTTCAAACTTCTTACTTAATATCTTAACGGTAAATCATTGCATTCGCGATTCTGAGCGACCTCAGTTATCTTGTAAGCTGTATGCGTTCTGTGCAAAAACCAAAAAATATCAGCCATAATTACTATCTGAAATACGATTTTTTTTTTTTGGTAATCGCTACGCCAAACAACTTCTCTCCCGACCTCAAATTCACTCCTTTTCTTTACTTTTTTTTTTTGTTTTCGTGCAATACTCCGTTTACTGTGTTACGTTACATCAAGGTGCTACCTGCAGCACGAAAAGATCACATTGACTCGACACTATCCATTGGCGTTTTTTAGTCTGAATTCGTGTGTTTTCGGGTCGAAACTCGCCAAATATCGCGTAAAACTTTAAACGCTGTTTCGAATAACATTCGATTTAAATCATACTCCCTGACTTGTTTTTTTGTTGCATCAATCAGACTTGAAAACACAACATTGAATCGAGTTCGGCGATGTTCCGATTCATTTGTCGGATAACACGAAAAAAAAATCATCGAAAAATGTTTCAAACACATTTTCAAACGGAACTTTTTTCTGGAATTTGACGTTGAGGTCGAAGCCACCTGCGGCCGGCCGCAAAGTGATTACGAAATGTGTCTCAAAAACCGATAAAAAAATACTATATATCCACTTTCGAAACTCTCTCGCGCTACGACGTTTTCCCGATCGTTTAACTATAGCAGCACCCTGTGGCCGTCAAAATGTTCACAAATAAAAATACACCGTTATATATAGAAACAAAACGAAAAAAAGTTACTAAACGCTGTGCAACAATTTCGGTGCCGCTTCGTTTGTGCACGCGCCGGCCCACTGTTACGGCTGCGGTGAACGCATTCCGTGTACAACGCGATATAGATGCATCGTAAACGTACACAGAGGACGTCCGGTCAAAAACGCCCACGTCATTCTCCGATCGCTCCGCGGCGTAATTTTTATAAATATGTAGGCTAATGGGTGTTATATGCGAGGGGGTAAAAAGGAAATAATAATGGTAAGAGGACAAAAAAAAACGTATAAAAAAGTAATAATAAACGTTAATTTTAGGTTGCTGTCACACGCCAGTAAACCAACACACTGTTTCATAATGCGCGTTGTTTGCTCGTTAATCATTTTACGGTCCGTCTTTATCGTTATAAGCGTCGCGCGCGCGCGTGTTACACTCGCTCATCCTCGGAATCGTGTTTTGTCTTATCGTACAGATATTATATCCTGTTTTAAAACAAATTTATACATTTTTTTTGTATAGAAAACATTTTGCACGTTCTAGCTTAAAATAAAAATGCATTTTCAAAAATTGGACAACGGCAGTGTAACGTATCAATCGATATACGGTTTATATAGACTGTACGGACTTATAACCGCACAACATATTTTAAACTAGCGGACGAAAAACTTCCAGAGTCCAAAACATCGTTTTTTTTTAAACTGTATAAAAAAAACAGACTAGATAATAAATGAAAATTTTTTTTAAACACGTCTTAGGATCGTCGTAAGCCTGTATAGTGTTAACACCAAAAAAAAAAAAATGATGTTATATTACCCCTTGACAGTACCAATTAGAAGGGACGCGCTAAAATATTTTTCAAAACAACGGGTTACTCCGTCCGCCCGCGCACACCAAAAGTTTGTTTCGTTTAATTTCACAACTATGAAAATGAATTTTCGAGCTTAACTGAAAACAACTAAAAAATGAACTGAAACAAAACGCTTACATTCGGTTACACCAACCGGCCCGGGGTCGTTATCACATTTCTCCTTTCTAAGATCCTTAGATATTATGAAACACATACACCACAGATCAACCGGAAGTTTTCTCGAACTACACGCGTTCTTATGGATGATGGATGTGCTACACCTGTTGGGATATCGGTGCAGCCTGTACGGAGATAATCGCGTACAACCAAATAAGTATCCCGTGGTACCTTGGTTACAATATTGTGCATAGTTTTACTGTACAATAATAATCACGGGAAAACATAACGGCAGCGTGAAAAATGTGTAGAGAACGGTTCCAGCAGCAGAATGGAATTTTCGATTCTTTTCAAATCCAAACATTTTTCGCTAATTTTCGAGCGAGCTGGTTGTTCTGTGCACGCGCACCCTCCCAGAGTCAAGCCCCGGGTCGATCAAATTTTTACGTTAGGTAGTTCAAACGGACATGAATGAATTTATAGTTACATCCTCTATTGTCTATATACTCTTGCAAACACTATATTATCGTTATACAGGGAAGGATATCGTAGCCGCGATAAATAATTGTAAAACGGTTTTGCGCAGGAAATAGCATAATGTATACGTCACGTGTACTCGATCGTATTAATTTATGCCACCGCCCCCCTCGTTGTTATAATAATAATATATTATTGTATTTACGACCGTTAATTATTATAATGGCAACTAAAACAGTTGTTTATACACCGTTTTATTATAATAAATTCAAGTCGGCGCAATAAATAATAATACGTGCGCGGGATATAATGAACGCGGTGTTGTGTACACGCGCATATTGTTATAATTTATCGTATCGTGATCTCGCCGTGTATCATAAAAATATATATTTTCCTAATAAATACGATCATCAAAATTCGATCGTCCTCCTCGCGCCGTTACAATGTTGCAGTTTTCCGTGCAACACTTTCCCCGGACCCGCGAGCTCGATTTTCTCGTGTATCGACAAAACGTGTGTTTTTTTTTTCTCAAAAACTTGCGCGGATCGTTAGAGAAATAAAAAAAATCCTGCCTAAAAAAAAATGGCGACGATGCATGATGTCTTACCATGTGTATACCTGCTTCTAACCTATACTACTATAGGTAGCTGCTGTAGTAGAAACGTTTTTCGATTGAATTCTGCGATAAATCATTTCTACAGTGAAAATTCTGAGCGTGCGAGTAAAAAAAAAAAAAACGACAATTCGTAATAATAATATCATTTGTGTTATACATTATGCGGTAAGATAAATACGATGTCATATTCGTATGATAAAGTTTTGACGGTCTTCTACCTGCGGAGTATTTAACGTTTCAAGACACAAAATCTCAAATAATTGACTAGGTAGTTTAAAAACATCAAAGTTCTATAACATTTGTCGCATTTATAAGATAATTGAATATTCTTATAAAGACCAAAGCATTTTATTCTTTTTAATAATGTATCGTTCATATTTTTAAGCACTTTTAGTTTTTATAAATTTTTTGTTTTTAGATCGTACAGCTGGTAACTAGAAAAAAATTTAAAAAAAAAAAGCACTGAATAAATTATTTACCATCTATCTAATCTAGATAGGTACTAAATAAAACCTAAGGAAATACAATTTTATGTTAAGTTGGAATCGATAAAATAAAATCATTATTATCGAACTAATTACTTTTATTCTTCGATACGCTCAAAATCTAAAATATAATTCGACCGAATTTTTAGCTCGTTACATAATACAATTGTAAAATTCAAATTTGCGTAATTTCACACGTTGTACTACTAAATTAGTTTTTGAACAGTTACTAACATAATTATATTCGGGGCTGGGTTTTAACGAGTTAAAAAGTTAAGTTTAAAATTAAGTTACTTTGATCATTTTTTACTTAATTGCCAGGTTGTAAATTATTAACTCAATTGATTGTTTATTCTATTTTTAATCTTTAACTTTAGATAATTTATTTTTAAATCGCTTCAATCATATCGATTTGCGTAGTCGGGACAATATAAGTGCTAAAATCAAATATAAACATAACTCATGAGTTTTAAATTAACTCGCGAGCTGTTAAGTTAATTTTTTTTTTACAATTTAACGAACTCTTAGCATAATTACCCATCGACTCAAAATTTTAAAAAAACTGTCAACGATTGTTTGAAAACGTTTGTAGTGAAAAATAATCATAAACTTGTCCAGCCTTGCTGATATTTTGACCGATTTATCGATAATATTCAAACTGTTTCTGGGAAAAAATACGTATCTGCATCATAATAAAATTAAAAATACGCTTAAAATTTTCTGAACTATCGCTAATCAGCTTTGCATTATAACATTAGGATATAATAAGCTTAAAAATTGTTTAGAGACTGAAATTAGTATAAATTAGCAACCGAAACTTTACCGATATAATATGTGATAATTTTATGTTTTTTTTTTACTACGATTACAACGCGGTGTCAACGAGCGTACACACGAATTCGCCGTAAAAGTATAAAACGCCGTTAAAAATAATCATCATAAATCATTTCCAACGGGCGGCTCGATACAAAGTATAACTATTCTTTTGACGTTGATAGATATGGTATATAAATTATAATTTATAACGCATATATGTACGTGTATATTGTGTACATCACAAGAAAGAGATGAAATAGCAAGATTGATAATTTTAAAGGTAGTTTTTGCACACTTGACGAATTAGCAAAGCCGTTCGCTTTAATGTACCTACTCAGATAATGTTGTGTTTACGTTGAAACACGTAACAATTCATTATCAACGATAATCATTACAAACACTTAATATATTTCAAGTCATTATTTATAATTGATTGGCGGTTTAAAAACCTGCGATCTGCTCTGTAGCTGGTTCGACACTGTAATGTATTCGAAGTAGACAAATCATCGGATAAACATTACGACCTCTTAAATCTTAAACGTTGACGTAGGTTTGAGAGGAAATCGCTAAAACTAACCAAAATTTAAACAAAATTATGTGCTTAAACGTTTGTGACTTTAAAAATTATTAACGAAATTTCGTGGGTTTTTCTTGTGAACCTGTTATACAACTTATTGTCATTTAATTTATCTATAACTTAAACAAAGCTTTTAATTTTACGAGGAAACAAAAACAAATCGTAGAAAATACATTCTTTTAATATAATATTTTTGAATTTCTAAAATTGTTACTACCCAATGTATATATGTACGTACGACTACGGTACGAGTTGTAAACTTAAAAAAGAAAATAACCGAGGAAGCTGCAAGAACATTAATAATGAGGAGAGATATGTTATTATGGTTATATTATACATACGAAAGGTTTTTTTCTATTTTATTTTTTTCACACTCTTAACGATAATATAAAACATATATATTGTGGGGCCTAGAGTCAATTTAATCTAAATATGCTAACTCGCGATCTCAGTTTAGTGATAAATATACCTTTACATCACCATCATTTCAGGAGTTCAACTTCTGTATATTAGAGTACACTTATGTAATTGTGATGTACTATTTTTTTCTAGTCAGCTATAATGTGTTATCGTGTTTTATAATTTAAAACTAAAACCGGTGCATTATGATAAATCATTTATGTGTAATGTTTAAAAATAATTAAAAGCATACGAAAATGTTGACCTTAACAAACACACTTTAAATACCTATAACTAACAATTATCGTAATAAATCATTTTGAGTACTCACGTGACTGTAATAATAATAAATTTCAAACGTAGGTATACTAATTTTATCGTAATAGGTAATACACCTAGGTCCTATATACTATTAATCATGCACAATGTTCTATGATATTTTTTTTACAATTATACACGTACAAAAACTGTATGTAAATGAAGAAATTTATTTATCGATATGGCATGTTTGAAAAATAAACATACAGGTATTACTCAGAACTTGTGGGTTTTCGTGTAGAATCGGTTAAATTATTTTTGAAAAATTTTACTTAAAAGAAAATCGTACATACAGATACTTACGTCGCTTTGGCGTAGCTTTCGGTTGGTCACTGTTTTTGGAAGGTGTAGTTTGACATTGTATATTAAATATTCATTTGATTTTGAGTGAACTTATCCCACTGTGCGTTGGAAACTACACAACATCCCAAAAATGTATGTTTAGAGAGTACTATGTATACTTAGTCGCAATATAACGTGTCGGATTTGATTCAGAAATATTATTTCGTAACATTTACTTTTAAGCGAACATTTACAACGTTTCTAGAGTTTTCCGAGTCCTACAGCTCCGTAACGTTTCGCGTTAGGTAACATGTTATTTAAAACGTGCATTATTTAGTGTTGTGCTGGGTAATCACATTAACGCGCCATTTTTAAAAAAAACAGTTTCTTAGACGTACCTACTCATTTGGTACATCTCAATGAGGATTCGACGTTTTAATGATTGATTTTGATAAAAATACATTCAATTCAATACCGTAAAATAAACGTTTCCTATATTACGTCCCAGCCACACTATACAGCGAACGCGAGCTGTCTGCGCGACAAAACAGATTGAAACAAATTTTGTTTTTCTGTACATAACTTTACAATCAATAACGAGTCCTTAAGTGCTCCTCTCGCATGACTTATTAAATACGAGATCCGAGTTTACATTATGACCGATGTATTTTTCAGAATAAAATTCGTACGTGCAATTTTGGATTACGTTTTAATTTCAGACACAAAAATATTACGGTGTAATACCACTACGAATGTGTGTATTAACGCGCATATTTTACATAATATTGTTGCACGTTTAAATGTTTTTCTTTGACGAATAAGCTCTAGTAACTTGTTGTTTTGTTTTCGACGTGTTCGTTGTTCGACCGTAATGGTAGTTCAATGGTCACAAATAACGTTAAAAAATATGTATTTTTCCTAGAATATCCGTGTTAAAATTACACCGATACGCGTTTATTCGAACAAAACCGTATTTTAACCGTAATAATAATTGAAAAAAAAATAAACGTTTTTATTGAAGTTCTGAAACGATGAAAACCGTTATTGACGCAACTGTTTCGCGGAAACGACGTCCGTTCGATCGGATAAAGAAATCGCACGATAAATAAATGATTATTTTACAATCATCACGGAACACGAGCAATATTAAATGGAAACACCGTACGTCAGTGTGTTAGAATTAAATTAAGAGCCGTTGGCAGAAATCAAAAACGGGTGTCTCGAAGCTCCGTGACTTCGCAAAGTCGCGAGTTCAAGATTTATAATAAAAGCGATTGAAAGTTTTCCACACAACAGTCGTGTTCACATTGTGTATCCGCGTTTTCGTCTCCTAAAAGGGCTATAGATTTAGCGGCCGTTAGTGTCCGCAGTGTACCTAACTCGGTTCTTAAGCGTTACGCTTATTTCTCAGAGGACGTTTTGACGCGATCTATCGTACGTAGTCCTGACCTTAAAACACGGCCCGGGACGTCTCCGATCCGCGTGTGCGGCAGATATGGGCACCGTTCGGGTTTTTGACGGCCATCACCGGAATCGTACGTTTAAAATACTTGGAAAATCGTCGGAGGACATAAACGTAACGCGGCAACGTTTTTTGTGTACCCGCGTGATGGACTACAAGTTTGTTGGGTTAGGGGCCGTGGGACGTAGCGCACCCATGTAACATTTATTAGCCCCCGACGCGAGCGTTCGAAAATAAAATAACATGGTAACAACGCACAGCCGACATTTTGCTTCTCGCACGTGTGCGCCGCAGTCGTACTGTAGTAAATTTTCGTTTTTTCGCCTTTTTTCGTTCTTCCGCGCACAATACCGGACATTTGGATAACATTTATCGCGCGAAATCGGAATCCGTCGGGACACAGTACGGGACAACATAAAACGTGTGTATTACGTCGTGTGCCCGGTAAAATATTGCGCGGGTATTGCGACGAAAACGTCGAAAAGGCAATTCGTACGTACGCCGGCTAACCCGCTGCTGTTTTTTTGGCCCTCTTACGCTGTTCTTCTGTTTTACGCGGACGACGGCACGGGCAAAAGCGGTGCACGACAGCGTCCCGTTCGTTCGAAATGACGAAAAGAAACAAAAAAGTTGCTCCTGCCCCCTACACACACCCGGGGGCCGTAACGACCGTGTGAAGAGGTATATAAAGAAAAATGGGAGTTACGTCACAATCGACGTGCCGCGGCATTCGTCGGAGACGCGATCGCAAAATAGCGCGATAAATCGGGTACTTAACTCGAAACAAATGTAATATTTTCATTAAAATCCTTTTTTGCCGCCACCGAGTCCTACACACACACGGTCTGCGCGGCCGGAAATCCGCGAACGGTGTGAAAAACGATCCGTTTCACGCGAGCGACGTGGGGCTCGAGGCGGCTTTACCCGGCGAACAGCGCCAAAATTTCGTTTTTTAACGACGTTCCCCGCAAAAACGGCTCGCAACCCTAAGACGAGTGCGTTCGACTCGAATCTCGCCGACGTCTTTGGGACGTCTAAGGAGAGCGCAGAGGCTAGAACGCCGCGCGGACGAAATGTTATGAGGAGAAAAAAAACTGAACATCCGTTACCAAACATTTTATTGTTTTTTTTTTTTCACTCTACACCGTTTGATCGGTATTCTTAGTAGAGAAGAACGAGCCGGTTATGGACGTACGAGTTTGGTAAAAAGAAATCGGGATATAATAACCCTAATCCAGCGCACGCCCATTCTACGTAATCGTAGAAACTCGGCCGAAATTCGTTATTGAATAAGTAGTAACAAACGACGCGCGCAACTTTTTGTTTACCGCGGTTCTAAAACGTGGGTACTATACTGAAAAACAAGAAGTGATTTATGATGCGAAAGATGAATAATAATCACGATGTCGGGCTGTGAGCGAGGTAAAATCTGATGTTTGTGCTTGTGTGTTTTGTTCGATGTCGTCAATAACGTCCCGAGTGAATTATCGACGCGTTTATCTCCGGTATTTCTCATCCGCCAATTATGTTTCACGATTTTTATAAATTCACATATACGAGTCACAACGGTGAGAACACGATATTTTTGTGCGACAAAGAATACATAAAACGACGTAAATAAAATGTCAATCGGTACGGTCCGGAGCCACGCGCAACAGTAATAATTGTTGACCGCGATCATACTGATGAACACTGCAGTATAAATCGGTTCTCGACGGAGACAAAACATAACGTTCTCGGGAATTCACGATAATTTAATGTCATCGATATTTTTTTTAACATCGAAAAAAAAAACTCGACGTCGGTACACGTCATACAGGTATTCCGAACAGTCAGTTCAAAACGAAAATTTATTGATTATCGCGTTTTGTGAAGGAACTATAAGAGCCGTGGAAATAGAGTCGCGCGGGATCGTAATATCGGACATTCTCCGTTTCGACCCGTCGTTATATGATAGTATGACGTTTCTTCGTAACACCGTTGTTGTTGTGAACATTTCGCTCGCATATAGTAGACAGACGGTTTTTTTTTTCAATGCAAAATATATAAAAAACAATACGAAAAAGAACTTAAGGACGAGTGCGTTTCCGCAACGGACCCGTGCGGGCGTCGTACCTATAATTGTATTTCGCACACCAAAATCACACTTAGGGACGAAATCGTTGAATCGTTATATTTTTTATAAATCGTCGTTTTTTTTTATGTTTTCGCGTGTTTCGACGTACGTTTGAACCGGTCGTTCCGAAAGAAAACGACGTCAACGAAAAACGACTGGTGAGAAATACTGCGGATTCGCTCGTAATACGTGTGTGGTTCGCACTCGAAAGTACTTTTCGCGAATCAAATACAACATATATCGCGTTCAAATATAATGACGGTTCGGACGATGACGAAACGACGTCGGTCATTACTCGTATTACTACCTATATACGTAATGCGTGTTATTAGGTGGTACTGTTAAGATTTTTTATTCTCGTGATAATTATCACTGTTCTTTTCTGTGCACACGATAATTTATCGTTTTTCTCTCCGCCTTTCTGTTATACGCAACGCGTATGATGATAATTTATAAAACTATATACATATGTATTATAGGAACGTCGCACGCGCGCATAGTGTGTTATTATTTCGCGATAAATTATTGTTAAAAAGTCACACGAATAAACATCGCGCGCGATGCCTACGGTTTGCCGGCCACCAGTCGTACGCCTAAGCTGCGGGCAACAACGATGTTATAATACAACCGGAAACTCGATAATACGATTATAGCACGAAAAATTCAAACAACATCGGTATAATGTTTTTGTTAAAAAGCCGGAAGTCATTCCGCGGGTCGCGCGGGTAGTCATAACGGAGTAGTCAATCGGATGTTCAACTTCCGAAAGCAATCGTCGCCTTCGGGGTTCTGATCGAGCGCTGCACCATGTCGTCCCGGTAAACTTTTCGAGAAATTAAAAGTTGTTTGCTCGGCTCAAACATTTCCCGAAATCGCTTTAAATCACACCTGTATCACAACTGTTCGAGTGTGAAAGTTTCAGCTTGTTCCGATCGTTGCTCCGGACGTTACGGGCCAAATAACCAAATCGATATGGCTGTCGTTTTAGGCGCAAAACTCAGAAAACAATCCAAATACATATAAAAAAAAATGCTCGTAACGAAACAAAAATGTAAGGGTAAAATTCCGACGACGTAAAGATTGTTGCGATCCTTCTACACAAAAACGTCGAACCCGAAATTTTCAAATTTTTTGTCGTACAGGTTCTATCGGTCGTTTCTTCTTCAATATTCGTAGGATCTGAGCGGAGATTTTTTCATGTACATCGTGTCTCATATGTGAACGAATTCGGGTGACGCTTTATTTTTTTAATTTTCAATTCATAAACGGAAAAATGAACATTTTCGAAATTTTAGTTTTTTTTGGGGTTTAAAAGTTTTTAAGATCTTGAACGTTTTCGTTAAATCAACGAAATTGAATGTTTCGAGCGCTATCGTAAAGTTATAAAGTACACGTGGTCGATGTTAATAATATAAGTGTACGTATTATAATATTTAACATCAATCCATTAGATTAAAGCTTATAGTGTACAATTTTCATAAACAATATTATGAGTGTTAACGTAATTTGCATTATTGCTAGTAATTGCTTCAAAACATAATCAGTTCATTAGCTCTAGTAGGGGTTATCTCTTATAAATATTCCTTTAATACACTTGCCGTACACGTATCATTTGGTATACCGTCTATTATTTATAGATTTATTTTTTCTATGTTGCATTAATCGTTGCTTCTTGCCTATAGATCGTTCATAGAAATTACAACAGCTGTAATTTAAGTTTTACAAATATTTTTTTTTAAGCGGTCACGTGCTTATAGGGCCCGTTATTTACAAATTCTACGCAACGTTTTCAGTAAACCACTATGGAAAACAAATTTGAAGATATTATTTAATTTTTGTCTTTTATATGAAAATCAACGTTATATTATAAAATAAACAAAAAATATTATACGAATCTCATACGAAAAAAGTTAAAAATGTACTCCACTTCGAATATCATATACATGTGTATATTTTTACAATAATTGAGAAAAACAAGTACAAAAAAACTGACAATGATTTAACACTAGCATTCAAAACATTTTATTTCAAATCTCGTCAAACTTTTTGCTTTAATTTCCAACATAATGTGTGTAAATATTGCGGTGGGTTCAACAGCTCATTCCGCTGCTCGCACGTCACGACTGTTTGCTAAAAATCAATTCGGTGGTCCATTAATTCAATCCGATGTATCGATATATATATTTAAACAACCGAAATAATTAGTTTACACGTAAATACTATATAGTATCAGATTTGGTAAAAACAATAATACAGTAAAATATGTTGATGATGGACTTGAAATCAGCTCGATCGTAGGCATAAGCCCGACCTTAAAGTCCTGTACGAGCATTCGCATGTTGAACTAAAAGATTAAAGTCGTTCGGTGGTCGAATTGATAGGTTAAGTGGCGAATCGTGAGTGAATTACTTACGTACTACCGAGAGGTGTTATAGAACCGAAGCGCGGTTTTCGCGTACGAGAGAATAAAAACCCGAACACGAGACTTCCACTATCTCGGAATGGCCGATGATTTCCTCGGGGGGGCTTTTTCGGAGAAAAATAAAAACGTTCTTCGACTCTGCGGAAATCGGAAGACGAAAAACGCGTCCCATAAAAGCCGATAATTCGTCGGAGTGACCGATATCACGCGCAGTAATGCAATAGAAGTTTATATTGCCACTCTCTTTTGGTCGCACGTTCTCTCTTACGCTACATCTTTTTTTACGTATTATACAGGGCGAAAACGAAAAAAAAAAGAACACGTAGTTTTCTATCCGATCGATTTCAACCATCATTCTGTACGCGGTTGAATCGCAGGTGAACTATTCATCACAATTTTTGAAATATTTCAACCGCCTTTTCTAAATAACAGTGTAGTGCGTACGTTTAAAAAAAAAAAGAATCTATCGAAACGATTGCTTTAACTGCAACGTCCAAGATGAATCGTGTTTTAACTGTGATTTAATAACTTTTCAAACGTGCGCCGTCCGGGTGATCGCAAATAATGTATGTTTATAGCGTCCGGATGAATTTTATGGTATCCATGGGAAAATAACACTATTTATCCGGAAAAATCGCACGTGTTCATCATAACACGCATTTCTAAAACGCCAAAAAGGTTAACTCGCGTTAACCGCACAATATCGACGTTTTCCCCGTGTCGAACAAACTCGCAACGGTGTCGCATAAAATACAAGTAATTAATTATAGTCGCACACCAATACGCCCGTTGTCGATTTCACCTGCAGCGTTTCGGTGGTAACAGGGCCGGACCTTAGGGGCCCCCTGGCAGGGGATAAAAAGGGGAAAATATTCAGCCCTTTCTGGACGTATTTAACAATTTTATACAAAAACAAACTTGAAAAAAATGATTGAAACATCTTAGTTGACTCAAAGTTTTTATTTTATACGATATTATCATCATTACAAGTGATTATAAGGGGCCCCAAATAGTCTTTTGCCCCGGGGCCTTTCCAACTCGAGCTCCGGCCCTGGTAAACTTCTCCGGATTCGAGCCCGCGAATCTCCGCTCGTTACGAAAAACCACTTACGCTCTAAACGCATCGTCCGATCAAACGAGCAGATTCGGTCGAAGAAAAAACCGCAAAAGCGTCGATATTGTTGATTTCAAACGGCTCTCTGGTCTTGCGATCGAAAAACAGAACCTAACCCGCGGCATACCCGATGTATCCTGTGTTTACCCGTCCACCCTGTACAGGGTCGCACCAGCCGATCGTTCGTCGTCGTCCGCCCGGAAATCGCTGACGCGGGTAGGTGTACGCGCTCGTTTGTCGCGGTCGGCCGGTGGTCCCGCGAGTGTCGTTACCGTTTTTGCGGCGTTTCGCGCACCCGGCAAGCGGACCCTCGGCAACGGCGGGCGGCGGCGGGAAGATCGGCGTAAAACCCGACGATAATAACGATAAAATAAAAAAACGTAAACAGTAAAAAATCGAAACCGAAGACGGTCGTACATACCTTTTCGCGTTTTTCAGCCGTCGAAAATCACGCGCCGAGATGGGGTGAAATCACACTATTCATACATATATACACACATTGTTGCGTTCGTTCCAAGTGTTTTCGGGACAAATGGCCTAGGCCATCAATCCGCTGGATGTTTGGCCGCGGGTGGGTGGGTGCCTGCACGTTGACAGGGAGACGTGATTCGTTTTCACCGCGAACGGCCCCGGGAGAACGATTTCTTCTCTAGAGCCTATACACGTCCTGCAGAGATGAAAAAAATAAATTATCTCTCGTCGCGTGTGTGCTGAAAAGAAGTGTGCTCCCCTAAACGTATGTACAGGGTGAAGCGATAAAATCGGCCAACGAGGATCAATCTTTATTTTTTATACTAGGTTTTACGTTTATTTTTGTTTATTTTTCGGCCTAAAAATCGTGTACGCGTTTTTTTTACGATATTTTATGTACGACGATTACAAAAGAACATTCTTGACGCACATTTCGTAAAACTAAATTAATATTCTATAATTTTAAATGATCGCCAGCAGCGCTTTCGTATACGAAACGTTTTGCGGAAAATCCGGACGAACGATGGAAAAAATAATTTGTTCACGTCGTCGGTCCATTGCGGTCTTTGCGAGCGGCGGTTCGACGTTTTATCAATTAATTTTCGTAACAATTCTAAAATAACATAACAACACTTTGCACCGTCTTATTATTATTTTTTTCATTTCGACTGGCCATACTAATTATACGATAATATTGGAACGCGTATGAACATTATGTAATATATGTATATACGTTCCTACACAAGATGCATCGATTTACAAGTAAAGTGACCGGATAAAAAAACGAAAATAAGTTGCCGTCCCCAAAACGAAGATAAGTGTCTGCAGACGCGTCTAAAACTATTTTTTACTATTAAAAACAAACGTTCCTTACGAAGGTCAACCATAAAAACTAGTATACGCATCAAATTTCACTCAGTCACCACGAATATTCTTACTTGTGTACTGTCGACACAACGATTAAAAGAATAAAATGCGGTCACGACGTCGTACTTATTGATCACGTTGACAGTATCTATAAGCGACGTAAACGTGTTACCAAAGTATAAAATTACAGTTTGGCGAACAATAATTTAACTTTTGCGCGTAACCGTTTTGCTTCTTTCAATTGTCGTTAATTGACCATTAACAATCGTACTCGGCTGTATTAGGCCGTACTACATATTACATTGTTACGTGTACTCGCGTGTACAAAAATGCGTTTTCCCCGTGACTCGTTTGAAACCGGAGACCAAAAAAATGTCGATTTTGGTCGTCGATGAAAAATCCTCGAGCGCTGCCCCGCGTACGGATCTCTATTATTCGCGCAACTTTGAGCGATATTTTATCGTACACAGGCGGATATACCGGGTACTATCGCATAATTTTTTCTGGATTCTGTTTTCAACGAGATTCGTCTTGATTTGAAAAACAACACGCGTTGCTCATACGTCACATCGCGTCAATCCGAATCTCCATATTTGAGTCGTTACAAACCAGTAATCGTTATGGGAAAATGTTAACGAAAAACGCGCGGCGGTTGGTACCAGCTATATAACTGCATCATAAGCGTTCATCGTCCGATTCGGTACAAACATCGCAAACATCTACAAAAAACAGATAAACGCCGTCTGATAACGAAACTGTTTGTGGATGATACCTAAAAAAAAAATTAATAAAAATTGAATATCGCTCGCTACAATAGAACGTTATTGTTGTTCAAAGTCAAACGTGTTTACTACAATTATTACAGGCAGGCACCGCCGATATCGTTCGTTTCGACACATCATCACACACCCACAACAATCGATTCGAGTTTACGCCGATCATCGAAACACTTTTCTATATATATGTTACCTATATAAATGCCAGGTGAAAAGAGTTACAGTTTTCAGTCGTCAAGATGAAGGCGCACGCGATCGTCGCCTCGCTCTTGACGTTCGCGGCCTATGGAGCCACCGCGATCAGATTTGACGGCGGCCGTAACGGTGAGTGTTTTAATTTTTTCGTTGAAAGTACGTTTTCGTCGATCCGTATAAAACTATCATGAGAGTATACACGAAAATTCGCGAATGCATCGCGTAGAATATCAGTAATACAACATGATATACGCGGAGAGTTCGGTAATTTACGTTTATTTCGAAATAAAAATCCGTCGATTATAATGTATTTTGGTACGGTGAATTTTCATAAAAGTTTTCGTAAGCACTGCAGTAGAAATCATATTGTACAGTCTTATGGACGGACAAATATTTTCGTTGAAAACCACGCGTAGAACTACGGGGACAAATAATGGATTAAACAAAAGCGTACGGTTGTTTTTCGCGACTCAGACATACTTTTCGGCCCCGTCTAAGACTTACAAATATTTCGTGGAGATTCGCCGTGATAACGTTTCATACAATATACCCGCTCTAAATATGAGGGGGGTTCAAATGGTCTTAATTTAATGTTTTTTTTCATATTGTTTACTCTTTTAATACGATCCAACGTGAAAACGTCGTTAAGGTTTACCGAAACGTTTCAAATTATAAACTCCGAAACATTTGGACTTGAATTAGACTGACGTACAAAACAAATCTTGGCAGCTTCGACTTAATAACGTAACACAGCGCTATAATAATATAATACGTTACTTCGATTCGTCCGTTTTCTCAGTCATATACCTAGGACAAAATTAAAATTTTGAAATCACTCTTACCTGACCACCACTCGCAGAACGTATACCAAAAAAATACGAGGGTTAAATTAAGGAAAATACGTTTTATTATGAAAAAAAAATAAATAAAAACGTATACAAACATGCGACACCGTTATACTGTGACAAAGGAGATTTACATTATGGGTCGAGTCGCTGCAGGGCTTCTCCGGACACAACAAACGCAATATTTTATCGAAACGGTCTCTTCGCCTCCCTTCAAACTCTTCGTTCGGCCAACACTTGCCCCCTGCGCTTGTCGCGACCCCTACACACTGCACCGACACATCTCGCATAATTTTTAACTGTTTCCGTCCGTCACTTCTCCGGTGGTCCTCTTCTCTCCCTGACCTCTTTTCCCTCAAACTCCACGACCACTCTTCCACACTGCTCCGGTATCCTCTCTCTCGGTATATTCTCCCTCTCGTCACGTCCGCGCGACCGCCTCTTAAACATCCGTCTGACCCGACCCGACCCGACCGTTTTCCATAACGTACGTTTAGTGATTCTTTACATTGCGATTTCAGACGGACGCCGTCCGTCGCCCGGAGAACCGATCGGCAGCCGGCTGCAACTGCTGAACGAGGACTCGGGGCTGAGTTTCAGCCAGGAACGGACGTACGACCGTTCCGACTCGGACGCGGACAGCGAGTTCAACTACAACGGGGCCGTCGAGTGCGCGCCGGGGACGCCGTGGTGCGCCGACGGTTCGGGGAAAAACGATCGGCGCCCGAACGAGGACGAAGCCGCTGCAGCCGCCGATGACCGCGACGGGTGGTGGTACGAAGGGAACAGCGACTACTGGTCGTCGTACGGGCAGTCTGGACGGTCCGCGGAATCGCTCGACAAGCCGCAGACGTCGGAGACGCCGAGCGGAGACCGCGGCGGGAGCGCCGTCCCGTTCGGCGCGGACACCGTCGGCTGGCGGATGGTCCGCAAGATGGCCGCCATGGACGCGATCGTGGCCGCAGCCGGCGGCAACCTGCTGGACGTGGAGTCGCCGTTGCCGGTGAAAAAGTCGGCGGTCAAGGTGACCAAGAGCAACTACGTGAGCTTCCGGGCGGCCCGGGTGGACGGCATGGACGGCGGACGCCTGGAGTACCTGTCCGTAGACGTGGCCAACGACGCCGTCTACGTGGAGTGCGCGTTCGACCGGCTCACCGCGAACGGCACGTTCAAGACGAACATGCGGCACGCGAGGAGCGGACAGTTCGCCGCGCACATAAGCCACGCGCGCAGCAACGTGACCGCGAGCTTCCACAAGGGCCGCGCGGCCATCAGACCCGCGGCGTTCGGCGCGATCGCTACGCGCGTGTGGACGGACTCGGGGGGCCGGCAGGACGCGGCGGCCGCCGTCGAGCGGTCGGTGGACGAGCGGTACCGCGACGTGCTGGCCCGGGCCGTGTCCGCCGAGGTGTACAACTCCACGCACAAGGGCGCGGTGGCCCGGCTCAAGGCCGAGGCGGGCGCGGCGTTCGACGCCTCCGGAACGGTGTGCGAACCGTTCGACCGCGCGGAGTGGACGGACGGCGAGCTGAGCGTGCGCGTGAACGCCGCGGCCGCCGACCCGCGGCCGCGGCGGACACCGGCCAGGGTCCGGTCCGCCTCGTACACCCGCCTGCGGCCGGACGACGCCGCGTACCGGATGCGCTTCGACGTGCACCTGGACGCGCTGCGGTGGACCGGCGACGTGGCCGGCACGTGGAAGGGTCGGCCGTTCCGGGCGCCGGACGCGCGCTTCGAGCTGGATCGCGCCGAGGTGCGCGTGGCCGTCGTCAAGTCGGCCGGCGGCCGGGCGTGCCGCAGCGTGGACGCGCAAGTGCGGACGCGCGGCTTCCGGCACGCGTTGGACAGCGGACGGCACCGGTCGGCGGCAGCGTCTCCTCCGGCCGCCTCCTCCTCCTCCGTGGACGACGACGCCGACGCCGAGCGAGCGTTGGACCGTGAGCTGTCCGGTTTCGTGAGACGTTCGTTCGAGGCGAGCTTGCGGAGTACCGTCAGACGCGAAATGTGCGACGGGCGATTGATAGTACTGCAATAACCGTGCACAATCGTGTGTCATTCGTGGTCGATGTATTTTTATAAAAAGAAAAAAAAAATTTAGTCTCAAAAATTCTCTCTTCTCAATATCCGTGTATATTTGCAGACACTGCATGAGTTTGTTCCGGAATTTCGTCGGTTATTTGTCCCGTTTCGCTTCGCGTCGCGGCGCAGGTGAACACATACGCCGCGAACCGTCGCCATGATCATAAAAGAAACTTTTTCGCAATTTCTCAAAAACCGAAACCTACGTGCAAGGCGAATGCCAAAATCAAACACTATACTGACATTATGTTGTTATTCGTGTTTCGGAAAAATCAGCAGAACGCGTGCGCGCGATCGAAAAATTACGACTCCGAGCCTGCTGCATTACTGTACTGTAACGTTTTCGAAAATCTCCCGTTCGAGTTTAGATGAGCTTTTTTTTTTTTTCTGCGTACGAACAAAATTTTACGAACCAAACAATTAGGTATTACACACAAATATATAACGGCTCGTTCTTTTCGCATATACGCGTATAAAATACGTCGCCTAGAGAAGATTTTTCGTCGCCAGCTAGTGGACGATTACTGGACGTTAACGATTTTCCGGCAAAATTTACGAAATTACTATAAGATTTAATATGTTTCCTCTTTGTAATCTCGTTAATTTGTTATTAAAACTATTATGTTGAATAACGGTGTACTGTAACAATATAAAACAATAATTGTTGTACAAAAGAACTGACTATGGTTTTGTATACCACCTAAAACGCCTTTTAAAATTCTTTTCGAACGATACGGGATTTTTTTTTTTTTTGCAGCGCTGCGTTTTCCAAAAAACATCCCCTAGGACATCACACAGTATAAAAACACCGTAAACCTGAAGAGACATTATATGCAGTCTCAAATTGAACACCGGAACTTCTTCTACGTTCCTGTGTAGAATCGTTTCCCGTAATTTAACTATAATACTTTTTTTTTACGAACATTTAAAAGGGTAAAAATTCTTACTCAAATGAATTGAAGTAAACAGTAAAAGTAAAAGTAGATTTTTTTTTAATGTTACCATACGAACGCGGCAGACGTTCTAGACTCTAATTTATTCTGCGATTTATAGTTTCCGTGACCGCTGTCGGAAGTCCAGATCGTTGTTTTAGATACTTGAAAAATGCGCGCGTTCTTTAAATGTCTATGAGCGAAAAACGAAAACGGCGAAATTTTCGAAATCACCCCGTTCGATTTTTACACGTCATTAAGAAGCGTTTAACGAGTTGACAGTTGAAATTTCAATCGAGGGGAACACAAAAATTTGTTGAATTTCATACGCAGTTATCAGTTGTTTCAGAAAACCTCTAGTTTTTGTGTCTCGAAACTTTAATGCGATCTAAGCAAGCCGGTTTTACGCGGTTAAAAAATTTGGAAAATCGGTCACGATTATTTTGGTTCGTAGCCGATTTCGCGATGTTATTTCGTCGTAAAACTCGTCGTTCCGGTGGTGTGTTTCTTACGGGGGATAGTTACTTGGAAACGGGTTTTTTACACATCGGTTTAGATTTTTTCGATCGTCCGAAATAAACATCGGAATCTTTTACACGAAATAGGAAAGATACGACAAGAGTTCGTATTGCTTTTACCACGACGCATAAGACTAGAAGACAACTGAGCTCGTTCGGAATCGTATCTCCGACGATTTATCGTTATGTTTTCGGGCACAATGAGTTTGAACCACAACACCCGAGGCGTATACGTATATTATAGTCGTTACCTCGAAAAACTATAACGAAATTTTTATAATATATCGCTGCCTATACCTGACTTGACTAAAATTAAATTAAACAAAATAATACGACGTTATACCGCAGCAACGCCACGGTGTAGATAACACATAAAGAGTGTTACCGCTTTTATAGTAGTATCAAACGTTATAACCGTTAAACTAAAATAGTAATATACCTAACCTACCGCCAAGAAGACTGAATTTGTTTCCGACTGCGCGTAAAACCGAGATTCGTATCGCACTATATAATATATTATTATTACCTACGAGCTTTTTACACCGAAACGTCTGCGGACGTGAATAAATTTTATTTTTTTATCGTTTTGTTTTTACCGCGCGCATGTGACAATAAACATAAAACGGGAGGGAAAGAAAGAAAGAAAACCTCGCCATTAAAATAAAACACCGAACGTAATGCTTATTATAATGTTGTGTATATAAACGACGGTTCGTGTGTATAAACGCGGCCGTCGCGATAATATAAATATAATAATAACATCGTAAAAACCGAATCGGCCGTAAAACGGAATACGGGCGCGGGCACGGATTTTAACACGTTTGGATTCGACGGAGTGAATGATTAATAAAACGTGTGTGTGTGTGTAATACTATCCGACGAAGAAAAATTTAGAAACACGGCAGTAAAACTAAAAGCGTCTGAATAATGTTATGTATCGTTTTTATACAGCGTCTAAAATTCGTACGAGTACAAAAACACACAGTTTTCGTTTGTTCGATGTCGCGGCCAAAGACGATTCGCGTCGTCGAAATATTTCGTCCAAGCTCCGCAGAGGTACACAAAGCACTTTAAACAATCGTTTCGATTCGATTACAACTGCTGCAGTAAGAACTCGTTTTAGTTTTTATCGTTAAAACTTATCCGCGTGTTTACGAATTTATCAAACAAACATAACACAATTCATACATATTTTCAGGTCATTCGTTAAAATAATTTTTTTTTTATACCAGTCTATTGGCTCTTGCAGTCTAGTATGGGTAACATAGTACAGGATGCACAATTTAGGTGAACCGAAGGGAAACCTGAAAAAATGTGTGACGAATAAATTAATCGGTTACAATGATATTTGAGACCCTTGAAAAGTTGTACGAAAAAAAAATAAACGAAAACAACAGCTGAAGAACGTGTACGATGATTCGTTTTTATGCGTAACGGGAAATAGGTAAGGTAAACACACAAGTGGTAAAATTTGTTTTCTTTTATGTACACAAAACAGTTCCTTCGTACGAATGTTTCGTTTTTTTTGGGTTCAAGTGCGTGCAATTTTCTGTCAGAAAAATTAACGTTTTTTCAAGTATTAATGAGATTATTCTATTACTCTTATACACTGCAGTTTCGCAACGCCATTCGGTCAGAAATAATTATAGAATCAGCGAAATTGACCACACTCCGAATCTCTAAATTATTGGATAACACTATATACTCGAAACGAAGGGAACTTGTAACTGGTGTACCGATTAATTAATTTTATTAGCTGTGTTGCATTTTTGTATACGAGAAACTCTCGCTAACGAATTGTGCGTTATTGATGTACTCTCGTCTCTTTCGATTTTTAGACTACAATTTATGTCATACCCGACTAAATAGTATGCGCTGAATAGTTATTGAAATCAAAACAAATTCGATTTTAATATTCGATACGCGACGTAACAGAGGGTTAGAAATTTCAGAAATTCCACGTTTAATACATTTTTATACTAACCACAAGTGTTACTAAATGTACGGCCCGTAACATTGTTCATCAAAAGTGTGTTGCGGATTTAAAATTCTTAACGGACGAAAATAATTGTGAAAAGAAAAAAAATGCCGCAAATTCATGTAAATTATCAGCGTTAACCGATCCGGATTCTACCGGACTCTTGAGTTTGTAGCAAAACATTTCGAAAATGTCTGATTCGTAAGCGTTCGATACCGTTTATCGTGTCTGCTGCTGCAGTGTCGTTCAAACGATAAAACGGACGTTCAAAAACGGCGTTTGGACATTTTTTTTTTTTTTTAAAAAAAACCACTCTCGCCGCAAAACGTTTTTTTCAATTATTATCGTTTTTAAACAATTCCGTCGCGCGTGTTGTTGTGTCCGACAAACGCCGCCGCATTTTTGACGTCGATCCATTAAACGCCCGAAAGGGAGAGAGAGAGAATGAAAATGACCTGTGGCCCACAACCGTTAACGTCACGGAGGGGTTTTTTTTTTCATCCCCCAAAACGACGTGTTACGATTGGTTAGATTAATAGCCCGCAAGAGTGAGCCGCACGAGTGAGTGAGTGAGTGACTAGTACGTATACGATATTATGATAGGGAGTGCGAAGAAAAAGAAAAAAGAAAAAGCGAAATAAGAGCGAAAATATTCCGGACCGGGATGGGTCGGGAAGATAAATCGCCCGTGGCTAGGGTGGTATAAAAAATGACAATCTCCCGTGCGTATCGTAATAATAAAGAGAATAAGGAAAATATAATGGAGAGAGCGAACGAGACTAATCCGGATTAGGAGAATGGCGGCGAATGGCTATTTGTCATTTTTTTTTTTTGTGTGTGTTTTCTCGCCTCCTCTTTTGTCAAACGCCGCCCGCGTCAATCCGACGTGTGCCGAATAATATTGTGGGGTGCAAAAGAATCCTGCGCGGTTTTTTTTCGTTGTTTATTCTTCGTCGTCTAGGTGTTAATTATTTCGCGTCGAAAAACGGAAACGGTCAAACTTTCGAAATCGCTTTGAATGATTTTTATACGTCGTTGAGAAGCGTTTCACTGTTGAAATCGATGTTGACGGTATTATTAGAACTTTTTAATTTTACGCGGTTATCATTCCAGAAAACCTCTTGTTTTCACGTTTGTTTTAATACGATCCAAGCATGACGGTTTTACATTCGCGCGGTTAAAAAATTTAGAAAATCGGTTAACACAGTTGTTATTTCGTCGTAAAACTCGTCGTTCCGCGCGGCCGCCGTGTGTTTCTTACGGGCCGGGCGACAGATAATCACGGGAAACGGGTTTTTTACACATCGGTTTAGATTTTTTCGATCGTCCAACACGTCGGATAGTTTTACACGAAATAGGAAAGGTACGGATTCGACAAGAGTTTTTATTGTTATATGTCCCTTTACCACGACGTGTACTAGACAACTGCAGAGCTCGCTCAGAATCGTACTATCGAAGGCGTATAGTCGCTACCCCGACAAACTACCCACGCGACCGACCCAGAGTGATTTTTATTTATTTACCTGAAACAGCAGTTCAATACGAATGTTTCGTTTTACACTCATTGGGTTCTAGCGCGTGTTGTTTTCAAACTGAAATGTTGTATGCGATCATCCGTTCGTCACAAGAATTAACGTTTTTTTGAGTTATTGATTTGAGTTTAACGCCGTCCGCGTCAAATCGCAACCCGACGTGCGCCAAATAGTATTAGGGCGCAGAAGAATCCTGCGTGTTTTTTTGTTTATTCTTCATCATCTAGGTGTTGTATTAATAACTGTATAATCGAGCGTGCTTCCCGCGTCGCCCGAGAGATTTTCGACGACACCCGGGAGACGTGAATTATAATTATAATCGCATACACCCCAAAACAAAAGTGTCGTTAGGACGGGGTTGACGTCGACTGGTAATATTTCCGACGGATTCATAATAATACAAAAACAATTATTAATCATACGGTCATCTCTCGCGTCGATTCGAACTTTTGAGGGTCGTAAGAGACTTTTCTCAAAACGATTTTTTTCAAAAAAAAATTTTCCCAACAAATTCCGATCGTCAAAATTGTTTTTTTCCAACAAAAACCGGTCCGTGTTTAAAATGATTTTTAATATTTGCACGAATAATAAACATAAAATTTTCGCTGCATTTCTAGCAGCATTTTATCCTATACTTGGTTCGACTTTTTTTATTTCAAGTACTTCATGTAAAATCACGAAAATTGAAATGATTAAAATTTTCCAAACGCATAATTATTGATACGATAAATTTAAACTTTAAATTTTGTAACAATTTACGAATAAATAAACAAAATTTATAAAATAACTAAATGTTTTCGTCGGGAATTTGAATTTGTTGAGTTTTTGGGATATACGTTGGAAAATTTTTTTTTAGGAATTCGTTGGCGAAACAAAATTAGTGAATTGGAGTTAGTTGGGAGAAATCGTTTTGGGAAATGTGTTAGTCTTTTAAGGAAATAAACGAAAACAAATCGTCTGTATCGACTTGAGAACTATTCATAATATGATTGTGGTCACAATTTAGTATTATTGTAACATTCCTTGATAAACTGCGCCCCGTTTATTTTCTCAGATCAAAAAATTTCGTATTTTTAACACAATGCGCCAGTCGCGAAAGTCTGTTTAAATTGTCACACTTTTCCACTGGACGAATAACGTTGATAACAAACGATTGTGTACATCGTGTTACATATGAAAATTATATATTCCTACAAACTTTTTGGCACTCGAGTAATTTGACTTTTTACAGTCTGCACCTAGTCGTGAACGTCCTCGGGATAATAACGAATGTGGGTGACATCAACGAGTCGAAGAGTCGATTATTTTTTAACGTTTTAACTTAACTGGTCATTTTTTTTTTTTCACTTTTTAACTTGTTCAATTAAAAATGTTGTCGCGTACGTTCAACTTTTTATAGTTAATATTGCACTTAATTATCGTTGACGCAAAGTTAACTACGTTATTGTTTTTTTTTCGTTATCGAGCGGCTACCGACAACCAAAACTAATGAAATCGACTTTTTTTTTTATCATTTGTTTTCCTTACTGTTGAAAATACTATTGGATGTATACTATACTATAGGTTCGTCCGATTCGAGAACATTTTTTAAACCGTATCGACTTTTTTCCTGTCACTCGGCCAAGGTACGTCATTTTCTGTTTTTAACGTATCCGGTCAACCGTCGTCAAACGTTAAACCGAAAGCGATCTCCGATTGAACCAACTCATCGCTGTTTTCTCATCTTTTTCACAAACTTCCCCGACGCCGGACGGTAACAATATTATACATATATTATGCCGTTTACCGGTTAGGCCACCTTTCCGAGATCTCGGGGCGGCAACCCGTCGCGATTGTTCAGACTTACTAACCGAGAACGGAGTGCGCGCGGTCAACAATATCGCGCGAGACGCGTCGCGATTTCTTCCGCCTGGGAGCCATTTGATTTGATTTTTCTCTTTCGTATTTTTTTCCTCGGACGTGTCATCGATCACACCACGCCGCGTATGGGTTCGCGAGTGGATAATCGTATACGATAATATGGGAAAACGGCCGTGTCTGTCTGGTACGACGTCAAAGTTTCACGAGAAAACTGCGATAAATCACGTGTACGAACGCGGTGGCACCTATACCGCCGCGGACACTCTCTGTCGGGAAAAGCAAATAGGTTGCAACGTCGCGCGTGCGAATCGGAGAAACGCTGTCGGACGATCCGCAGAAGTGGCCCGCTCCAAAATCGTGTGATACGCCGAACAACGCTTGTTATAATTATTAATAATTATTAATAACTCGAATTTACTTGCCTCCCGTCCTTTCTTTTCTTTTATTTTATTCGATTTTTTTTTTTTCAATCGTGACACGTGCCAACGAGAAACTTTTGCGAACGAATTAGACTAAAGCGTACGCCGTGTCACTGTAATAACAAATTATAATAACGTATACAATACGAAACGGACGATTCGTTTTGTAGCGGGTATATACGCTATACGGCATTTGTAACCGTAAAAAATTTCTTCAGAAATCGTACAGTATATAATCAGAACGGTCGTTTGGTGCCCACGTAATTATTGGTTTTTGTTGACGACGCTGTCACGAATGCTCCGGGTAAAATAGTATACTTTTCGGAGAGACGAAACTTCGGTATGTGGTTTAAACGAGTTTTATCTCGTAATTTCCCGTCATTTCGCGCGAAATGATATTACGGCGATGTTCTGTTCATAGCCGCCCGGAGGGTATCGTTTACAATCCCCGGTGTGTTGCTCAACATTAAAACTAGAGATTGTAAGATAATGAACAGTAAACGTCCGTAGTATTATTAATACGTCTATGGTTGTAATAATATTGACGATTTATCACCTGTTTCGACGCGTAACGATTTTTACACTATAATTAGCGTAAGTCTTGAAAACTACACCCAGTTGCTCTTATAATTAATCGCTGCAAAAATATATTGTTTAATTTCAAGCTGAAACCCATTTGTACAAAGTAGTAGGTATATTATACGACCGTTTCGTTGATAGCGTCATTTGTAAGCGTCAAGGGAGGGTCTATTAAGGGTTATAAAGCACACACTTATACTAGTTGTAAGCTCGGAAAAAATAAAGAATTATTCTTTTAACAGGGCTCATAAAAATAGACTGTTTTAATAAATACCTACTAAATACTAAACGTCGACTCGAATGAATTCTAAACACTAGTGTACATTCTCGATACTACTAATATAAATATGGTACTTGGGCTCAACATCGAACGGCTTTCGTCGCGATTTATTTCGATACTATTGTTATTATAACGACATTGTTCGAAATCTAGGTAACGGATTATTTTTTTTTAGTGATGGGAACAATACTCGGCGGTTTTCTCTCAAATGGATTTTTCTGCAGGTAATTATTGAAAAAAAAATTGTTACACGATTCGCAAAGACGAAATGTGTACAACAAAGTCCTGCGTGTCCGTTAAACAGAACCGTTCTAGAACCCGGAGAACACGAGAGCCGTGGTAAATCGATTTGGAAAAATCCGAAGGAGACGACGTTCTCGGTATTAATTTTTAAACATTTGACGATAACCGCGGTTATAACGATCCGGAATCTCTAAAAAATATTCTCAGCGTCCCCCCGCGCGTCACTCGGCGGCATTATCAACCGCGACGGACGTGTCGCACGTAACGGTCCGACGGCGATAATATTTACGTTCGTTACAGAGCGGTGTTTTCGACCGCGGAAAACGCAAAAAAAGCGCAGGGTTTTAAAAGCCTATGTGAAAAAAAATAAACACCGATGGACGTGAAACCGGAATCGTAATAATACTGTGGAAAAATCGAACGAATCTCGTGCGAAAATCGTCCACGCGACAACGCGGCTGCTGCACACCCTGTAGTGGGCCTCGAACGTCAGCGGACGCAGGCGGCCGCAGATGTTACGTTTCGCCGAGATTTCACCACTTCGCTGTGTGCATCTCCGGACAGAGCGCGCACGACGAACGCACTAATAATAATAACGGCGTTGTCAAAGGATGTATTATTATTAAAAGATGCCTCTGGTCACGGTGTATGAAACGTGTGTAATAAGTACGGCAGCTGGGAACGCGCTCGAACGAAAACGGCGGTCGTGTAAACATATACTATTTTTTTTAAACGATAATATTTGCTTTTCAGCCGTAAACGGTGTGTACACATAATAATAATACGAAGAGCGACAAATATTATAATAATACCCGCACGGTAGTAGTGGCGGCTGCTGCTGCGTTCGTGTTGTCGTCGCTCGATATTTCGTCGGCAAACTAATAGCTAGCTAGCTACCTGCAGTGGGTACGTCCAGACGGGAAAGGGCCGGAATCTATACGAGAGAACGAAACGGCGGCACTCGACAAGCCAAAACCCAGCGGTGTTTGGACGTCGAGATGCGGTCGCGCTCGTCGTGTTTACACGTCATTTTGTTCCGTCGCGGGTGGCCCCGGCTGCTTTTCGTTCGTCTCGGAACGATTCGTTTTGTCGTAATATCGTACATACTGATATATATATATGTATCGTCGTAGTACGTCCGTTTGGGTTTTTTATTATTAAATCCCCGAAAATCCGTCGTCGAAACGTCACCGTGATTTGTGTTCAACACACGCGCCAGCCGGCCACGGGGAAATGACGTGTCGAAGCAGCTCTCTGTCTGTCGTCGGCTGCTGCTTCTGCTGGTATCGTAGTACCAGATATATATATATATATTACATAGAAAATTTTTTATCCTCTCGTATTGTACGAGAGAGTAATCACGCCCCTGCAGTGGCTCGGGGAAAATTTGAAGGAAGCGGCAAAAAGTTATCCCGTGTCAAAAAGTTGTCGGACAGGAACCACATCGACACTGTCACTTTCTAAGACAATTTTTTTTTCAAGGCGTGTTTTCTTTAACGATTCGTGTCGTCAAATTAATCGCTCGAGATTTACAGCAACACGCCTAATATCGATGGGTAAACTTGAGTTCTAACTGTTTGTTACTGTTGTACTTTCACACGTCCGTTCGACCGAAAAAAAACGCTCGATCGCGATTGACAGTCTAAATAGCAAAAAAAAAAAACGAAAAGTACGCGATTGAAGTACGTAATGGGTACGTACTTCAATAAAGACACGGTCTAGTCGTACGTTTGTTTTTTATTCGTTTTTATTACCAGTTGTTTTTAAAAAAAAAAAATAGCCGGGATCAGTCTAGGTCGCGTGGGTAGTTTAGCGACTACGCGGCTTTGGTTGGGTTTAGAAGTTGCGGTTTAAACTCGTTATTTTTATATCCGAAAGCAACGATAAATCATCGCATTTGAAAATACGGTTCTGAGCCAGCTCAGCTGTCTAGTATACGTCGTGGTAAAACAAATTTAGCAATAAAATCTTTTACCGTATCTTTCCCATTTTAGTATTATGCAAAATTTTCAGCTTGGTCCGATCTTTATTTTGGATGTTACAATCAAAAATATCCGAATCGATTTGTAAAAAAAGGGGTTTCCTGTAATTATTTGTTCCCCCCGTAAGAAATACACGGCCGTCCGAAATGACGAGTTTTACGACAAAATAACATCGTCAAATCGGCTACAAACCAAAATTACCAATTTTCTAAATTTTTTAGCCACGTGTGTAAAACTATCTTGTTTAGACTGTATTATAAAGTTTTGAGGTTTAAACATAAAAACTGCGTAAAATTCAAAAATTCAAAAAATGTTTAGTTCCATAACTCCCTTAAAAATGATGAAAATCGATTGATATTTCAACAGTCAAACAAGTTTCTTATTGACATATATAAATTTCAAGTCGAACGGAGCGCTTTCGAAAATTTGACCGTTTTCGTTTTTCGGTCATAACTCCAAAAATAATTAAAATTTAAAAAAAACGCTTGAAATAAAGTATCATCTCGATTCAATTACTTATCTTTTTTGAGGCGTATTACGTTAAAATTGAAGCATTCTTACTACTACATAAAGTGATCACAAAAATCCAAAAAAAAAAAATCTAAATCGACGTGTAAAAAACACGTTTCCCGCAGTTATTTGTTTTTAAAAGAAATACCGATATTATGAAAATTTTAAAGTTCCAAAACTCCCTGAAAAATGATCGATATCGACTAAATTTTCAGCGGTACGCTCATAAAGCCCTTCTTCATGACACAAATTGTCGAGCGAAGCAATTTCGAAGATTCCAAAGATGTTTTTTTTTTTCCCTCGGAACATAAAAAACATTCGAAATGTCAAAAAACGCTTCAAATAAAGTATACCATCTTGTGGATGGATTATCCACCTTTTATGGCGTCGTACGTTATAATTGGGGCAGTTTTTCTACTAGAACTTTTGATCACGGGGGAAAAAAAAAAAAACGTCATTGTAAAAACAACACGTTCTTCGCTGAATCTAAAAAAGTATTCGTAAAAAAACTGACGATTGTACTTTACCGCGAGCTCGTCCACACGCACGCACAGTCCTGTATACAGACGCTTGGGGTGGTGAAATCAATTGCGACGAGTTATTGA
Source organism: Hormaphis cornu (assembly GCA_017140985.1). Taxonomy (NCBI): domain Eukaryota; kingdom Metazoa; phylum Arthropoda; class Insecta; order Hemiptera; family Hormaphididae; genus Hormaphis; species Hormaphis cornu. Next base: position 32,253,223 of record CM029358.1, read on the forward strand.
TTTCCTGTCGGCACGTAGACTATACCAACAAAAACCGACTGCACTGTCTGCTGCATCGCAGGGTCGCGGTTTTCGTGTAGCGTTAGGCCCGTCAACGGTGACGTACACCGCAAACCGTTCGTAAAACTGACGGCCTGCAGTTGATTCTTAAACGAATAAAATTCTCACGGAGTCTCGAGCCACCCAACTCTTTTTGAAAAAACACTGCTCAGAATACCCTATCTTAGGGTGGCCTGATAAAAATTGGCCACCCCCAAAAACGATTTCGATTTAAACATTTCATTCGTGCTCAATAGGGTGATTGCTGATTATTGCTCGAACTGAATAGCATTATTTATAAGTTCTTTGCCCGGTGTCATATTACAGTTCCGTTTCGTGGGATGCACCGCATGTTAGAATCGGAATGTCCGATAGAGTTACTATTGAATTCCGGCAGAGCGCGTTCTATACTTTATTTCTATGTCTGAGATTGTACCCACACAAACGAAACAATAACTATCTAAGTTTTGTTTTGAAAAACGATTTTACCGACGTTTTTTGTAATTTGGACTATTAAAAAAAAAATAAATATTCATGAAATCATTTTTTCAACAACAAGGTCAAACTTTATAACGTTAGAAAAAAATTTAAGTTTTAAAAACTGGCCGAACACAGCTAGTATATCGAGCGATATGACGTATACAGATCGTACAGATTGGAGTATCCGTATGAGTGTGTAAGGATGTGAGACGTGTTGAGTGTTCTCCAGTGTCTGGCTTATGTCACCTAGTACAGATTCGTAGACGATTCTGTAATTCGTGGCGTTACGTTTTGAACATCTTTCTTTATTGTTCGAATTTTATAAATGGCTGAAAAAGTGGGAGAGACGAGAGTGAAAAATGTTCACAAATTTAAACCAATACAGAGTAGAATAAGAATTGGTACGATACCCGTATCGATACGCTAACGCAGAGACCTCTAGCCGACTATCGAAGCGTGGAAAAAAAATGATCATTGGCGTTGATTTGAAAAAAAAAATGCAAAAACCTTTTTCCATACAATTCTGTTCGCTCATATTTGTTAAAAATATGTGAGTTGATAAACAAAGTGACGCGCATGTTCGTTGCATTTACTAGAAGGATATTTTATTTTTTTTATTAATTATAAAGTCTTCCCGACGGCGACCGTCTGAACGTTTAAGGAATCGAACGTTTTTTGACGATTTTTAAATCGGATCACAATGTATAGTTAGAACTACGGATTTAAAATGTACTGGCTTTTGATAAAATTGGTCGAAGAGGCTTACCCACGTAGTTCCTTGATGCGGTTTTTGACGGTCGCGGGTGACCTTTTAAAAGTCCGGGTGCAGCGCACCGTTACGAACAAACCTTGGGGGCATTTGAGAAGATTACGACGCGTAGGACCCATAGATGTTGTAATCTACTTGAATTTTGTTCGTGCGAGTCGTGGCACATTGACATATACAGAATCAGAGGACGAATCATTTGTTTATACGACAACAATGAGCACTTCCGGCTCGGTCTGACGGTTCATCGGTGGATTATAATAATATTTTTAAGCGTCTCGCTGTAATCCGCAAGACACGGCGTGTGAGGATCCGGTGCGAGTTTTTTTTTATCCAATAGTACTCCAAGACGTCTAACATTGCGATACTAATCTGTATTTTTTCCGTCGCACTCGAAAGTGCAACGCGAATAGAGGAACTTTTCCAAGGGTTCATCTTTTTCCGCCCGCTTTCGTACTTCGTCGAGATTGGACATTATTATCTTGTTGCCTTTTCCGGGGAAAGGAATTCTCGCCGAATCCACGCGCTATCGTATCCCTCGCCCCGTGTATACGCGCAGAACGCAACACGAGCAATAGTGATTACATGACCGCCGTGATGTACGAAACGGCGAACTGATTTTGTTCGAACGGAATTTATGGGCCCGACCGCGATAGTAACGGGTAGCTTAATAGAAACATGACCGGCGCGGGGTTGGTGTTGCGGGCACGCACCCCCTCGGGCACGACGTTGTTCCGGGACTAAATAAATTACATTCCGGACGAGCGCGTCGATCGATCGGTTTCCCGGTTGTGGATACCACAACGCAAAGAATTTTGATTACCGAATTTTGATTTTCGATTTTTTTTTTCCAAATCCTGAGCGTGGCGAAAAACGTATCGGTCGGTTTTTTTTTTTTTGTTTACACGTTTTAGGGCGAGACGATAACGCTCGGTTTTCTGAAGTCACTCCGAAAGGTCTCCGGGCTGGTACGTTGAGCGGGGTGTCAAATTTCAAAAATTGAAAAACAGTCAAGAAACTGTAAACGTCGTCTTTGCCGTATCGATTTAGTTCTTTTGGCCTTGACGTCCAAAACAATGATCGGTTAGGAAACTCTTGCACAATGTTCAAGTAGGCAAGATACAGCTGCAGGTTTGATAAAAGTTTCAAGCGCCTTAGCAAACTGTCGACGAATTTACCAGGGCGCGCACGAGCTAGACAACCGACGTCGCTCAGAATCGTTTTTTTTTCGAAGGTAATCATCGCTTTCGGGCGCGTTTGAACCACAACTTCCGAACCGACGCGAAACCAAAGCCGCGTGGTCGTTACTCCGTCAAACAACCCACGCGACCTAGAGCGATGCCCAGGTTTTTTTTTATACGTCAATTCATTATTTTTTAGATTCCGTTACGAGGAATCTATTGGTTTAAATATGTTAGGATAAACGCATCTGAAACTACCTACGTTTGTACTATCTACTCCTATAATCAAAATGTTTGATAGTTTTTCAGGAGTATGTAAGATTGTCAGAGACTAACCGATAATTCGTTTAATTGTTTTCCTATGCACGTTACATAAACCAAGCTAAACAAATGCGAATCATAATACGTAATCTATACAGTCGGAAACGAGCAAATTCAAGTCGATCTAATAACGTATTATAATTAGTGAATGCAGTTACCATAAAACATTTTTTGTTTAAAGACGCGTCACGCGTTTGATATATGGGATTTTTCGTTTAATTTATACTTTTGCACGGTAACCGATACAGCTATATATCAGCAGGTACATTATAAGTAGGTTATATTTCACGAGCCTGAGATAAATCGTGGAACGGAACTAATAATTTATAATATAACCGCGGAGCTGGCAGTATTTCAAATTGAATCGTTGTACACGTGGTGTAAAGCTTTTAAATTCATCACGGATATTTTCACCGACGTATTTCTTATTGATACCGTATTATAATGTATACGCGGACAATATTACAGTGACAACACGACCAGTATAATTTATCAACCGAATTCGACGATCATAAAAAAAACGACTTTACGTTGCAGTAATACACCTCTATATAGGCCAACGCGGCCCCTACAGTAAAAATCGTTCAAACAACGTTAGAATAAAGTACACGAATATGAAAATAGGTTTACGGCAGATAAAATTTAAAACATCAGACTTTTATCGTTAGACACGTCCTATTTCTCTTGTACGTTTCTCAGTGCAGTTTACCGTCACATCGCGTCTGAGCAAGACCCGCGGACCCGGGCGAGGTTGTTTTTTGGTTTGGGGGCGGGCGGTGAAAGGGGCAGTAACCCAACCTCGGACCGCGAAAATCAAATTGTGCAAATGGAAATTCTAGGACAGGGACAGAGTCTTAAATTCAATCTTCCGTACAAATAAATTCTCTATAGAAGGGATAATTCTCTGCAGGGCTTCGAGTTCGTGGACTTCGTATTTTTTCTGCGTAACGTGGGCCGCAAAACCGCGTCCGGCGGCGACGCAGTTTCCGGAACAAATGTAAAATTTCGTAGATTTTACGAAGTTGAAACAAAATGAAGCGATTTAAAGAACGGTGTTCCGCGAAATCGAGCCGGCCGTTTGTGCCGGGGAGTCGTTTTATTCATTTGTACACGTTTTCTCGGTGATCCGCGGAAAAACGCGTTTTCGTTCGTAACGAATTACAAACGTTCGTGACGTTTACGGCGTGTTCGAAACCAGGCGTACCGAACACCCGAGTTATTTGGCGAAAATTAACGGTTTGTTAACCGACGAGAACGAATCGACTTAAAAATTTCAATACTCCTTTATTCACGCGGTTGTACCCATTATACCTAGGAGGACACTTCCTCGGCTGTGAAAAACGTTTTTCGCGTTTTCTTTTGCAAAATTCCCCGTCTGTGTAACGCGATTTTCGCGAACAAGCATCTCATCGAGTTGGGAAAATAAAGTTAACATTTTATAACGACGAGTCGCCGCTCGTTGTTTTTCTCCCCGTTCGACACGCGTTTTCCCGAGTGGTCGGTATTTTTTTTTCACTTCAGTGTCACAACACGGTGCATCGTTTATGCTCGTGTACAATATATAACGCGTTACTCTCATACATTATACACACACAAAGGAAGGAAAGCCGTGTAATGCGGATTTACAGCGGTCACACACGCGAAACGACCCCGAAACCGAGCGTACGTCGCGACGGGGTGATAAATAGAGCGGTTAATACGAAAACGTCGGAATCGTGTTATCTACGGGCTGTCAGCGCCGTCACCCTCGGGGGGTGCGAGATCCGTGTAATGTTAATACGGCGACGAGGAGTTTTTTCCGCGAGACGAAATAATAATAATAATTTTTACTCTTCGCGATCGACCGCTGCGGGTCTGCACGAAATGAACGTGGACGAAAAACGGACTCGATTGTTCCGCGCGCGATCGTAAAAGCCCGAGGATAAAATCGGTTTTCATTACAACAAAATCGGGAAACAAACGCCGTTTCGCCTCGCAGTTGACGAGCGCGGTTACGATCGTTAAGTCAAATCCGCGGAGACACGTCGGAGACACGTCGGAAACACGTCGGAGACACGTCGAAAGGTTGGCCGATCCGCGCGAGTTAAACGATCCACGTGTCGTCATTTTTTTGTACGATGCCACGGCGTACGACAATAAAAATGTTGTGCATCTCTGTTTATTTTGAAGATTCTCAGCGTTCTCAGGGTGAGTGTAAGTATTACACGTCGCGGCTTTTTGGAAATAGAAAAACCTCGGCATTTTGTAGCGATGTCGCATATAGTGTCGCAGCCACGATACGATTGTTTATTGTAACCGTCATGACAACTGCCCAACTAAAGGCACTCGTTTTAGCCGCATTTGATGAAAATTATACAGCCCTTGTATTGTTATAATAACACTATAGTTATTTGTGGCGTAAAAACAATGTCGAACGTTCTCGCGTAGTTACACAATATTACTCGATGGACACCACAACGAAACGTGCACGAGAATCGCGCGAGAAACAAACAGATTTTAACGTTCCGTACGATCTCTTTCGCATAAAATGAATTATATTTTTTTGTACAAAATTCAAATCGATAACGCGCGGGATTGTTCAAAAAAAGGACCACCGCTCGCGCGTGACTACAACGACGGACTAGAGATTATAAAACGAATGACAATCGTTTATTTTCGGCACACGTCATATTTAGCCGTCGTCCGGCGACCAGATTAAGATATAGAGTCGACATTTTGGCACTAAAGATGATAGTTTAAACAACGTACAGCTAAACACACGTAAACGTACAAATTCGGTGAAATATAATAGCGAGCTTTACGTAGTGGTGCACGGTAAATATTTCGTTTAAACGATTTTATTGACATACCAGTCCCCAATATTATCGGTTTGTTTTTTAATATTCCGTACAAGTTATGTACAACGCGAAACGTCGAACACTAAAAAAGTTAACCGGAGCGTACGTATGAGACGGTCGACAAGAAATAATTTTACCGATTTTATCTGAATGTTTACTTAAAATTCAAATAATAAACATGCAGATAGAACGTATAATATATTATATTCTGTACGGTACCGGATCCAGCTATAGTGAGTTTTGAACGTATGTATTTCAATACGGACAAATCAATTATATCCTACGCACTTTGCTCGGGTAAATAGTACCT
>CM029358.1:32264156-32292251 GCA_017140985.1 Hormaphis cornu
TTTTTTTTTAACTTTAATGTATAGAATTCAAACACCATTATGAATATAAATTCAAGACACTCAAATATTCCACCCATTGTTTATTATTTTTTTTTTTTTTACTTTTATTATAAGCGTTTTTTTAAATAAATCAAACAATAACGACGATTATTCTAATTTTACGTGTTTATTTATTAAAAAAATGTTTAATCTCATGTTTTATTCCATGAGAAAATAATTACGTTTTAAATAATTACGCTCAGCTAAGTAATAATTTTATTTTCTATTAAAAATTAGACGTACAATCGTAAAACGGCTGCTATCTACGTTTTTGAGGTTAACATCCTGTTTTAATTGATTGTTTTTCAAATATTTATTAATTTAATGGTTTCTAAACTAGCGTACAACAATACACGAATTAATTCAAAAGAACGCTTCACGTCTAGTTGATTTTTATTTTTACCCGCACGTGGTGGTTCAGTTATTTAAACGTTGAATAAAAAAAATGTTTCCACACTAACGACTCCGAATGAGTTGCAAGCAAAGTGAGTTGCACCGAGGTCGCAGCTCATAAACAACTTAATAGCAAAATAAAATAAAAAAAAAATGCACTCGTAACAATTTAAGATCGTAATCAGTCCTAATTACAGCACACTGCGTAGGCACTTATATCGTTATCTTTGTAGTTTGTCTAGTAATATATTATTCAGTCTTATGATTATGTAAGTATTCAGATTTTGTTATTAGGAAGTATGAATCGTAAGTAAAAAGTGCATTTCATTTTATACAGACTTAATTAATTTACTGTGTTGGTGTTATAACGTTCAGAAATTAAAAAAACCGAAATCAAATAAATACGAGACTGGTCTTGAAAACGTTTACAGTTGCGCATTTAACTTGCGCATTTTCGTAGCCGTTAACTCATTATTACCAGAACGACTGTGTTGTATCGATCTTGTGACTATTATCCTTTCATGTATGCGGATTTTTACGCGGTACATCGTAACGTACGCCCAATATTATACTAATTAAACACACTGTACAGATGACCCATTCCGGGGCAATCAGTTCGGTTAATATACTTTTCACTCGTCTAGTTTCGCACATTTGTTATTGTACCGAACGTTCTTTTTACGAATGATTTAAATTCTCCAATAGATCTTTCATAAAACCGACGAGTTCAAAGGGTTTAATGTGTTCGTGTTGGTACCGCAGAGACGTTCGTTCATGACACACGCGTTCGTTTTTTCTGGAGTAAGTAGGTTAATGTATTGTTGTTACGATTGTCTCTATTTTTATCACATCATCATTATTTACGTCCTACCACTAAACCGATGGAAGTTTGAACGTCGTACAAACAGAATAACCGTTTTCGGTCACTCTAATAATTGGTATAATTTTTTTTTTTTGTCCTTCTATCCGCAAGTAAAGTATAAATCATGTCGGATTAGTATTTCAACATTGTCGTGTGCAGTTAACGGAAATTCAATGGAAAACGTCTTGAAATGTTTCATTGTTACGTTGTACTATTATTATTATTTTTTTTTTTTCCATTTCAAAGCCCTAATACACGCGTATTTTGTATTGCCTCTAATATATATATATATTTATAATAATTATATTGTTATTATATTCTAATTAGCTGGATAGATTATAGAAATATTCTACTGTATTGGTGACAATGTTTGCAAGCAGTTTGCTATGTATTCTCCGCGCGTATTAAAATGGACCATTGTGACATATTCTGTCTATCACGTTCTTTTAAGACAGCACAGCTTGAGCATTGTGAACAGAATGACATTCATCATCTCTGATAGACGGATTTGAAAACTCATTTCGGTCATGACCGAATCCTATAGGGAAGCCGCTGGATATGTTTTAACCGAGGCTAAGAATAAAACTTCTAAAATACTTGGACGAGTTAGTCATTAATTAAGAGTTAAACTGATTTTAACATATTATCCTGAAACTAAACGAACCGCTTCTAGTTTTAGATTAATTTAACTAATTTACGGTTTGATTGGTTGAAAGTATATTAACGGGATTTTATTACTAACGTAATTTTATTACAATTTTTTTTTTTTTTTCGTTAAACAATTATTATAAACTAGATTAAATTCTCTTAAGTGAAATCTCAAATGAAAATAAAATCATCATTTTCACCTAAACGCAGTTTTAATAACTATTCATTCGATTTAATATATAAATCTCGTCTAGTAACGTTGCTAGTTTTTTAACGTAACAGCATCAGGTCAAAAATTTTCAACATCGACGAATTATTGATGGGATATCAGTTTATAGATATTTATACTTATTTAAAATGTAATATTGAATTCGATAAGTGTTCATTTTTACACACAACCTGCAAATGTTATTTAAAAACAATGTTATACGACTACGTTTTTGGTGATACGGCTGGACTTTGTTTAAGCCTCACGACAATTATTTTACATTACTTACCTTTATAGGATTGAAACTTTTTCCATATCTGATACAGCTTTTACTCGATAATATGTACGCACAAGAATAAACAGGCGTGTTCGGAATCAACATATTGTCGCTTTTAACTGTAAAGTTATAAAACAAAATTATAAAGTGTTTAACGATAAATTACACTTGTCTCGGGGGAAAACACTCAAATACTGCGTTTATCGCGTAAAAATACCGTTTCAATCTGGTTAAGGTAATAGAGCCGAACGTACTATCGTCGCTTAGATGTCGAATATGCAAATTATCAATTTAACGATCGGACAATACAACCTGTACACCTAAGATTTTAAAGTTGAAACCATATTGAATTCTCGTCGGTCCAGCCCATCTCATATCCGCTAATGCACGAGAGTATAGTTTGGTGGTAGTATTAAAAGAGTTGTCAATAACACCATAAAACGTAGAAGACCTAATACACGCAGTTTAAGTTCATATACGACGTTCCCGCGGGTCGTAAAATTGTACATAAGCAGGCACAGGATCGATTATAATCGTCGTATTATTACGTGACCCCATTTAGGCGCGTGGAAACGGACGATTTGCGTGTTCAACGTGTGGGCGATTGAATTTCCGTTACTGACTCGGTATAAAATACGCAAATTTAGTTGAACATCATCGGTATTGCACGTCTTGAGTTGTACAAAAATTATCAACGTATTGAGTTACCTATTTTCGTCAATGACAAAACGTGTAAAAAAACGTTGACGTTATAGTATTATACTCTGAATATATTATTATTATTTCTCTCACCTCAACTAAGAGATACTTATACATTCTACGGTCGTAAAATTGTGAAATAAGAACGAAGTGACACGTACAAGACACTCGTGTAAGTGTTTAAAAATCTCGGCGTGTACCGTCCAGAGCAATAAAAACGAAAAGTGAGCGTCTCTTCTAAGTGTTTTGCGTAGTTTAAATTTAAATGGTAGATTATTACAAACGTACAAACGCGTTCAAACGAATTTGTGGTTCGACTCTACGACACGAAACGACTCGTTTCTCAAAAAGTAATAAAAAAAACGCGCCGTGTTCAATTTAAAAGTGTATTTTACTATTATGAACAGTTTGATTTATCGTTTTGAGCCGTATTACCCAGTATAAATATGTACTACAAAATAATATACACTCGTTATTTTTATTACCTATACAATATTTTATCTTGAAAATCGTTGACGTTTTTCGTAAGAAAATTCTATAAATATTCATTTGAGATCAGTCCGAACAGTCGCAAAATATCGTGCGCAAATCGTATTATCATAGACGTGTTAACCTACAGACTGCGCGTATCTTGTTATTAACACACAAGTATAAGGGACAGTATAACGGACGAAATTTGAATTATACTTTTATTTCTACGAAAAACAATTATTTTACCCGGGACGAAATAATTTTTATACTTTTTTCCGTGAAAAATAATAATGATTTTACCAAGATTTAGGCTTATCATTACGTACGTTTCATAGAACAATCAAATTAAATCATTTTTTATCCACGCCGTACGTTTATTTTGGCGACTCGATTTCATATCGCAGTCCGTATAATATATTTTTATACGTCTATGTATTATATAGGTGCACATCTTCATTTGTATAGTGTCGAATGGAGAGATTTCTATCAGTTTTTCTGATTCGTGTCTGTTAATTGTTCGAGAGCAAATCGGTGTTTAATATTTTAAGCTACATAGTGTATCGACCAAAAAACCCATCTGTAAATCTCAAGACCACAAACAAGTGTACGATTTATTACTGCTGTTTCGCAAATCCTACAGCAAAATAAACGCGAGTATGATAATATATACATATATAAACACGCAACTAGGGAATTCGCCCGATTCGAATGTAAACAGTTAATATACTTGGGCACTGTTATAATGTTCAACGTAGGTAAAAATAAAGAAATCGAAACACGGGAACACGATTGCGCGTGAGTATATTGTTGAACGTGACAATATACTACCAGTGTTTGACTGAAAATATTTATCTTCTATCGATGTCTATGTACGCTACAGACAGCTTCGTTAGTTATTTTGAGTAAAAATATTTGAGTAAAAGTGTTGAAAAGTTTTTGTTTGTATTGAACACTTTTGAAAATATTTCTATTTTTTTTTCGTAATCTAATAATATTTAATCAAATCCGACAAATAATTTTTTATCTTTATCAAAAAAAATAATTTTGGAATAATTTTAGGGCGTTGCAGGAAGCTTCAATTTTTTTCTCTCCGTTTATCACACGCAAACTATTGGAACTGTTTTTATTTCAAACGTTAAAAATTCTAATAAAACTGTTATATAACTACGCGATCGGACTAGTCGGATCGCTTTAAACATTTTATTATTTATCATTTTAAGATTCTGAGCGTCAGCGTAGAACGTATTGTTCTTATTGTTTTTTTTTTTTTTTTCACTGTAAACACTTTTTAGCGTATTAAACTGCTCGGATTTTAACGTACGATACCTTAAAAGAGAGATAATTGATCCAAGATGGTATTTTATACGCAAAGTTTTTTGGAATTTTGATTATTTTTTAAGTTCTGAGGAAAAAACGAAAACGGCCCAATTTTCAAAATTGCTCCGTTCGACTTGAAATTTATTTACGTCATTAAAAAGGGTTTTATGAGTGTAACGCTGAACTTTTGAATCGATTTAGATCATTTTCGAGCGAGTTATGGAACTTTGAATTTTTGTTGTTTCGGTATTTCTTATGGGAGAATCAAATAATTACGGGAAACGTGTTTTTTAGACGTCGATTTAGATTTTGTTTTATGTTTTTTTGAGATCACTTTTTCCACTGGAAAGACTTCTCCGATTTTAACGTTTGATATCTCGAAAATGTAGGTAATTGATGCGAGACGGAACTTTATTTGAAGCGTTTTTTGAAATTTTGATTATTTTTCTGAGGAAAAAAACGAAAACGGCCCGATCTTCAAAATTGCTCCGTTCGACTTCGCATACGTCATTAAGTGAGATGTAATGAGCTTACTGGTGAAATTTTAAGCAATTTCGATCATTTTTAAGGAAGTTTGTGGAACTTTGAAATTTTTGAATTTCACGCAGTTCCATAAGACCTCAGGTTTTTTCGCTTAAATCTCGAATCTTCAATACGATCTGAACAAGACAGTTTTACGTACGTGGTTTAAAACTTTAGAAAATCGGTTGACAAAATTTGGCCGATTTCACGTTGTTATTTTGTCGTAAGACTCGTCGTTCCGGGGGCGTGTATTTCTTACGAGGGGGAAAAATAGTCACGGGAAACGTGTTTTTCACACGTCGATTGAGACGTTTTTGATCATCCAAAATAAAGACCGAACTCTTTACGTACAACACTAATGCAGAAAAGATCGGAAACAAAAGTTTTTATTGTTTTTGTTTTTACCACGGCGTATACTACTAGACGACCGAGCTCGGTCGCCGAATTTTCTTCGAAGGCGACGATTTATCGTTGCTTTCAGAAAATATCGAATAACGCGTTCAAACCACGACTTCTAAACCGTTTTGTGACCCGCTCGAAGCGTACAGTCGCACGGGGTGTCAAACCACCCACGCGACACGGACAGCGCCGATTCCGGCCATTTTTTTTTCTTTCTCTTCGTTTTACTCGTTTCAAATACTTTTTTGAAATATTCGAGTACAGCGTTACTTACCGACGATAGAGTGTTTACTCGAAAACCGTTTTATAGACGCTAAAATATTAAAAAAGAGGGACCTCCCCCACGTGCATGCCGCGAATAAATCAAGCGCCGAACGCGACGTTACTATAACCTTTTGTTCGGGCCGTCCCGCAATAACTCCCGGAGGATACGCGCGCGAGACTTCAAACAAAGCAGAAAGGCCGCGAAACGATCGTAAATTTTCACTCGGATCGGCGTCGGTCGGAGTGCGTATGGGATATGTAATATTCCGGTGTAGTATATTTTTGTCGTCGTGTCGATCTGTTTGCTTTTCGCTGTTGTCGTCGTATTTTTGTGTGTTCTTTTTCTTTAGCGTGTCTAATAATTCACGTTCCACGCGCGTCCGAATATTTATAATATTTCACTCGCGCGACTTCCCCCCGGGTCCGCAGTGTATTATAACAACAACATTTACAGTTTAGGATCTTTTGATCTGTACGCGTGACCGAAATTCTGGCGCACAACGCATTATAATAATAACAAATAAATTACGCGCACGACGCGTTATTACCCGCAGACACCGGCGTCCCCAGTACGTTAATATGTTTATATGTATGTTTTTTATATCACTACTGTGTCACATCACAAGAAGACCTAACCGATCTATTTTAAATACGATTTGCTACGGGGACCCAAACTTCCGGAGGTCACTCGGCTTGCGCGTGGGATCCACACGTGCCGGTGCGACAAAACATTGAGTCAAACATTGAGCACATACGTCGTTGGCAACCGCGTCAGACGCAATATGCTATCTATCGCGGCGCGTAGAAACACCTCTTTCTCCGCAGCGCTTGACATCGTGATTCTCGGCCGCAGTCGGGTTATAATTTCAGGTACTGAACGGTTTTCGAAAATATTCGTTTTTAAATGTAACAGTCATAGTCGTGACGATATTCGATCGACTTTAAACGGCCGTATAGATTTATTTGTTTTGCGAAATCGTCGGACGCGAATACCGTGTTTACGTCCTACACCGTGTGTCAACTCGTCGACTCAAAATACATATTACACACAATCGTGGAGATACGAAACGAAATAACACGCGCACGTCTCGAAACGTGCGGTCGAAACAGCAGTGATCGAGGAACGTCTAAAACGAAAATTGGAAAAATACCAAAAAAAATAATTCACGAACACCCATGAATGGAGTACCTTAAACAATCCGTTGAACAGCGGTCGAATGAAAATCGTAGAACGGTTCTAATCGCAACGATTTGTGCGCAACGTTATTCGCGGTGATTTTAAACGAAAGTTCTGCTCCGTATTTACTACAGTGCGAGCGTACACGGATATTTCTTTAATTATCTCTTGACAGCTTTATAGTTTTCTAAATTGAAATTTTCTCGTAATTATCATCAAACAACTGTTATAATATTGGTTCGTTCAATTCTGTCTTATGTACATTACGATGAGTTATAACCGTATATCAAACAAGTTGATATAATGTGTTGTGTGAACATAATTTTAAAATTCGTTCACAAATGTATATATTAATAAATGCAAAGTCGATAGTTATTTTTAAATAAGTACCTAACAGAAATCCGCTCAAACCAAAACGTAGGATGTAACCTTTTTTGTATATACGAAAAATATTTTTTCTCAATAACCCTATACAGTTCTGAAACCGTAATTGTCAACTGTTGATGTCTTAAGAAATATGCTACTATTAACATCAGTCGGGTTTTTCAATACCACTGCAGTAAACAAGCGTTTTAAGAGTTGACGTTTGAAAATGTGTGTAAACATTTCTTTTTAAATTGATTTATTCGAGTACACCAAATCGTTAATACGAGCTAAGCATGACTTGACGACTGACGTCAAAAGCAACGCTAAATTAGTTCATAATTAGAACGTATACCTACGTAAGTTCGTGACACTTTACCGTATATTTCCATATGATGTGGGTAGGTCATAATAATTAACCGCTATTATTTTTACCGCAATTTAAAGGATCACGATCTTATACTTAATGTCTTGTAAACGGAGTAAGAAATGAATTTTTTTCAGAAATAATTTTTACACACGACGTCGTTCGGTAAGTTAACTCTCACGTACTCGTATGTACAGCTGCGATTTACTCGAGCACACGTGTTTGCACTCAGCGCTCGTGTATTTTTGGGGTGATCGTATCTCCGTGTCGCATTCGGTTACAAATCTCAGTCGATAAAATATATTTAGTCGCGTTCACGGAATAATATATAATATTACGTTCTGGTCGCCCTATTCGTGAGTTTCGAATTTCGCTGCAGAACATTGGAAACTAAAAATTGTAAACATAAACGCCATAATTCATTCGCACTATTAATCGTTCGATCGTATATGATGGATTCGTCTACCGCCGTGGTTATAGCAAACATCGGCTACGGTACAAGAAAAGTATGCGATTTTCGGACCTCTCGATAGGTGATTGCGTATAGTTCTTACTTAATAGGTACATCGTATAATATTATGGTCATAGAAAAGAGATAAGTTCTAAAGTCCCCGTGTTTTTGGTTTGTTCGAATAGGAAAGTTTTTGTAAGGTAATGGGTTTCGCAACATAAAACGCAGATTGATTTCATAGAAGTACCTTATAGTACTTACATGTTCGGTATGAAGATTTGCAATCGTGTCGGATGAGTGCGGCCGAATTAACATCTCGACGCGGGAACAGCTGAAATATATCCGAAAGATTACAATATACTAGTCTGTAGAAGAATCTGAAAAACATCAATACGTGAACTGCTATATAGTGTGTGTATAATAATTCTCAAGGCACGGCTATATTTCATCGAGCAGTGTCTTAAACTAAGTTTAAAAATTAACAAAAAAACATCTACACGATTTTGTTTTTTTTTTTTATCATCCATGTGCGAATAACTACGCGTATAAATATGATTAATGTCGATATATTTTTACCGAGTGGTTTACTGTTTTAAACTATTGAACTTAATATGCCTATTGATGACAAACTGCTAAACCTCACGGACTTTGGTGGCGCGATTTTCGTAACTATCGCCCATTTTATACGAACACAATACGCGTGGTTACGTTGATGGTGAAACATTTTCATTGTTATTACCAAGTGCTGTGTAAAAAACTACAATTTACGGTTTTTTTATCCCTAGATATTGGTTTATTCATACCGTAATAACTTGATTTGACCACTTTGTACGGGATATTTTTACCGATAAACTACGATGTACTATATCGTTCGATGAAATTGAATTAGTCCAAAATCAAGTGAACGACGTGCAAACGGTTTTTTTTGTTGTAAATTCACACTTTGAGTTCCACGTCAAATACTCGTTCGTCGTAAGACAAATCAATACAGACGACAAGATGGTACGAGAATGATGACTTTTTTTTCTCTTTTTTTTGATAATACTGCGTGTATCGCTCGTGTCGATCGTATTATTATAGTTCGTGTCATCAGCGTAGGTACACCACCCGAGAACACAATAAAAAAAAAACGATCCAGTCGACAACACTGCTACGAAAAACCCTCGGTGTTTTCATGCGAAACCGTCTGTATGGGTGGTGTTCAGATGATGTACGAGTATTTATGACTTCCGTTCGGCGGTTTACGAAGGGGTGGTCGAACAAAGCGTGTCGATAAAAATGAAAAAAAAAAAAGAACCACGAGAAATTTTCGACAATATTTTACGGACATTACTGTTGCCCCGGCCCCCGGGTACATCGTCATCACGCGTGTACGAACCATTAGCGGACTCGAGTTTTTACGAGTACATAACGTTACGTCGGTTCGATCGCGAAACGGTTGTTTCCAAAAACCATCCATTGTGCTCGTTTCTTTCGATTCCGTCAACAATATACGTTGTTTTTCTTTTTTCCTTGACCTAGGGGACCCTAGACGACGTCGGATTTCTGGTACGTCGTTTTGGCCGAAAAATTTTAATTTTCTTTTCATCACGTACGCCACTTTACGCGTCATTCGGATAGAAAAATTGAAAAAATTAACGAATACGTTTATAATAAAACACGTTTTTCTTTACAAAGACGAAAAAATGTAACTAGGTACTAAAAAGTAAATCAAATTTAAATTTCATAAAACTCTCATTCAAGACGCGCGTAAAACGTTTTGTAGTTTCATCGGACTAAAAGAAAACGACGGGGAAAAAATCGTACTGTCAATACTATACGACCAAGCGATTCGCAACAAAACACATTGAGGTCATTTTCAAACTTTATGATTTTTTCATTTTTTTTACAAACGTATTGAGAAAAGTTTTGAACCGAAGATAATACACTGTAAGTGATTCGCGTCCAACAGAGCTAACTCGAAATGGCTTGAGAATACGTACGTATACGAACCATCGTGTGACGACGATGTTCATCACTTTTATCTGTCCGAAAATATCGTATGAAATCGCTACCGTGTTATTCTTGATTGTAAATTCGTTTTGGCTTTTTCCCAAACGAACTTTTCTCGGTGATTCATTCAGACCGCGTTTAAATATTTAACTTTACTGTTTATGGATTTGCAGAATGTAATATCGTACACAGCTCACGTGCGCAGTATGTGTGCGTGGGGTGGCGTAAGATCGTCTTTTGACGGTAACTTGATTGAAATTTTCACTCGATGAACTCTGGCGATTCGCCGCAACGTTGAGATTATATTAATTACATTCAAAGAGGATTTTTTTCGTGCTCACTCAAGTTTGTTCAGGTTTGTCGAATATTTATTTGTACATTATAGTCGTCCGTCATGCAGAAAATATTTTCAGGACGAAAATATTCATAGTTTATTTATGCAACTATGTCAATCCTTCTCGGTTTTTTTGGCCATAATGTCCAATATTGCGTCACTGGTTACTTCCAGATCCCAGGTGAATGTTTAGAAGCGCCGATCCATTCGACCGTTGCTCTCCAGTCTTACTTATTTCGTAAATAGGTCTTCGTAGTGTAGAGAACGACCGTTCGCTCGAAGCCGCTGTTACCGATCACGAAAATCCTCGGACCTCGGTCTTTTCACGGCGTTTTTCACGGTCTTTTCATTTTTATCCAGGAAGTGTTCGGGAGGAGTGTTTGGAATGTTAAGGTCCGGCGCGTTTTTCGGTTTAAAAAATGACGTTGTTTTCGCATCAGACGTTTTTTCGGACGTGAGTTGTACGATATCACGTCATCATTTTTCAGGTTATCGGTAGTTTACTCCGTTTTTGCGCTCTCGTGGCGTCTGCCAAAACCTGGCGGTATTTTCGAACGAACGTTGAATCGATATTTTCCGTTTAATTTTTTCATAAAACATTTCGAGGGGGGGAGTTCGAACCCCCAAAACCCCCCTGCGTGCGCCCCTGTCCTCCGCAAGTGTTTGGCGCACCGTGAAAATAGCAGCACTCGGCCCGAAGTATTGTCGATAGAACGCGCGTATAAAATTCGTTCTACGATAGTATTGTAACACGGACGGGAATCGCGCGTTTTCTCGGATATCTCGCGGGCAATATTATTTACACCGGACTAATGGAAAAAAAATCGAAAAAAAACGGACATCGCGTCGAACCGCAGCCGGGGCCCCGCGTTTTGTACACCACCGTCGTGATGCACGTCGTTGTGCATCATCATCGTCGCCGTCGCCGCGCGGTCACGGGGGGGCTCGTTTGTCGGCACGTCTCCGCGACGAAACGCCGAATCACGCTGACTATTAGTAAACGCGGCAACATGTAAGATTATTATTATTACTATTGTTCCGACGTCCGTTTGTTACGCGACAGGGCTCCTGTCTTTCAAATTTTCTTCACCGTTCCGTATCGCGTTCTCAGCTCTGTTATCCTTGCATCGCGTTTCGTCCGTGCCATCGCACGTCGCGTCCAATTCGCCTGGGAGTTAGGTTGCGCGCACAAAACTGAAGGGCCTGCCAAAAAAATACAACGGCGCACCTTACACGCGATTATTGCGACGTCGTGTGTGTTTTGTTCTGCGTATTATTATTATACTGACACACACGGGACGACGGTACTGACGGCAGCCGTTCGACGTTTTTTAATCGATACCCCGGTGTCTCTGTGCGACGCAGATTTTCACCGCGACCGGACCATTTTGTGCCGACGATGTTTTTCGTACGTTGGAAAGTGAGACTGTCCAGCGATCGGTGCGCAGAAAAATTCGAAACCGCCGCGTTTTGTTTGGTTTTAACTAACCGACAACGGACGTGGATTCAAATAGTTGACACGGTAGCGTCCGCAAACGCGTAAACGTGCGCCGTCCCACGAGAATTTGTAGTTTTTTTTACATTTTTCATCACATTTTGTCCTGTTCTCACGACGAGCGAGACTAAAAGCAGAGCGAATAGGTATTTATAATTTTCTAAATTGAAAAACAATTATTTATAACACCGTTTTGCGTTCTTCCATCTGGTTTGTCGACTCGTCGGCGGTACGGAAAGGCGCTGCAGTCGTCCACTCCGAAATTTCTGTGGAGAACTGCTGATGGAGGTGCTTCTAAAATAACCGAACCGTATATAAAATACAATTCACCGCCACTCCTCTCCACGATATATAAAACCGTGGAAGAAAATCAATTTGATTTTACTCTTCACGAATCTAATTCGCGAGATTTTTTTAATACAATTTTTTTATACGTGCAACACAAAACTATAGTCGTGTTGATCGCCATCATGGATTACGAAAACAGTCTGATTTTGTCGATGTACAACGGAAAACAAAAAACACGCGTCACATTACAGATTCCTCGACGCTCTGAAGTGTATCGTACGATGAATAAGACATTAGTGGTGAAATTTTCATAAACTTTTCATGCCGAGTTTAACTCGTTTTCTCTCTCGAAAACTCAGATGTTTAGCACACAAATTGTGTAAAAAAAAAACCACCGTTAATAAGCTATAGGATTAATTTTGAAAAATACCCGAACGAAATCACATTCACTTTACAGTGCTATAACCAACTCGTTTCCTCCTCGATCCTAAAAACTATAAAACTCATTATTTTTTTACTAAAACTGACAAACGCGCTCCGTTTTATTAGTGGATCTTACGATGAAATATGATGTTGTTTCTTCGTTAAAAATAAACAGTATTATGTTTGTACAGTTTAAAAATACGTTTATTATTATTTTCGCGTGTATGCAGTCGTCATAAACTTTTCATCACTCCCAGTTTTTATTTTAACTACGACTATTTCACAAATTTTAAGTGTTATTTGTGTCTATCAAATCGTAATACGAGCATACACGTGTTTACGTATCGTATTACACGAAAAACTAAATTTTCCCATCAAACAAACGCTAATAATTTATTATCAAACTGCGAGGATACGAGTGAGGAAAATATGAAGTTTCGATGTAACCGTACCGAACTTAAATTCGGAAATGAGAAAATAACGATGTAAAATCGTCTAAATTTAATATACTGATCAATATTTTGCGTACAGATTTTTGAAATGTACCGACAGGAAAATTATTGGAAAAGAATACGTGGTTTAAACCGTATTGAATTTTCGAGGTTTCTTAACTAAAAAAACTAAAGGTTTCAACTGTGAAAATTGACGAAAATTTAAATTCAAATGTCATTGAAAACGGTCAAAACCAATAATTATAAATTTAAAAATTTAAATTCATTATATCCCAAATGAAGTAATTTGGAGCGCGTTCGTTAGTGTATGACTTTTTCGTTTTTTGATCATACGTATAACTAATAGAAAAAAAATATAAATTTCAAAAAAACGCTTGTAATAACGTATTGTTTCGGAATTATTGTTAGCCGAAAAGTTGATTAAGAGAAAAAAATCATCAATGTAAAATCAATACTTTACGCGCCAAGAATATAATATGTAAGTACAAAACTATAAATCAAAAAATCAAATCTATTATCCGACAAAATATCATTCTGCATTACACGGTTGTTAAACTCTACCCGATTGTATTGATTTTTTCAATTCATTAAGCGATACGGGTCGATCAACCTAACGCTCAAACAATCTATTCGCAAAAGAATAAAAATTATTGTTGTACGTACTAATCTATTAATTAGGACAAACGCAACGCAATTGGCTTGATGTACTACACGCTTACAAAATGATATAGAAACAATTAATATGCAATAAAACGTATTATGTTTTCGCAAAAAAAAGTAAATTTACACTCGTTTACGACACTTTGTTTTCGTATTATGTATTATGTTCATAGGTATTATTATGATATACGTTATTATTTGATAAAATAAAATACTTACGTTTTTCTTTTTATCAAATAGAGATAATCAGCAACATCTGCCGTTCGTTTCGTTTCGGTAATTTTTTAACCATTATAGACGATTGACGTTGAAACATTGCGTTCGTTCCGTGACGAAACTGATTCAGTGCCGTTTCGTAATAATATATTTGTGTCTAATCCACGTTATTCATTATTATCACCGTCGTCATCGCGCATTCTTATTATTTTATACTATATAATGTTGTACAGAAGCATAATAATTACCCGAGAAAAAGATTGAAGGTATACAAAATTATATTGCAACCATACAATTATAAAAAAATCTACACTCAATTACCATACAGAATGAATTTTCACGAGTATAATCTATCTGTGCGCGTGTGATACGGTTCGGTGCGCAGTAAAGCAACTATTAACAGTATTATAATATCTACATCGATCATAATAATAATTGCTTAAACGAGTTGAGTTTTGAACAAGTGACATTGAGCGATTTTAAAGTCGATTTTTCACCGGTTTTTCGGTTTACCGTTGAGAAGATAATAATACATTTAGTGTGACCATCGCTCACGATAAAACTGCATAATATTATACTGTTTAAACAGTTTATTGTGTGATTAACGAGGTCCGAAAACTCTTACTAAATTAATAAAACGTGAAAAATTGATAAAGAAAAAAAAAAAAAAGAGGAAACGCTCGTAAATAATATATACCTGTTACATTTATTAGTTATAACCATTAGTTAAATCGTCCGTCGGTAAGCGTACGACCTTATTAAAAATATAAAAACGATTTATAGTTTATGACTTAAATTATACATCGTCAAACTACAGCGATTAAAATATGTAAATTTATGAAAAACTGGCCGTAGGCCTTGATAATTATTTCTTCTTCTTCGCGATACCTGCGTATACGCGCATGTATAAAATGTAAATAAAACCGAATTATTATTAAAATAGGCCTAAAATGCGATAAATGCCATAAAAAAATTTTACGATCCATTTTAACGCATTAATGTTTTTTTTTTTTTATAACATTTAAAAAATCCAATCTGAATTTAGAAATAAAAACTGTGCGTTAATAAGTCGCGATTATTTTTTTCTGTACGCGTGCGTAATGTTTTGTATATTAATAACTTTGTATTAACGTTATATATATAGGTACTACTATCGACAATATCATTTTTCACAAACATAAACAAACCACTCGAGTTTAGAAAAGATCTAGAAACCTATTATTATATCGGCGACACGGCGTTCAGCGCATTTAAATTTTTCTACAATTTTGTACAACACTAAAATGAATTCTATAACTTTTTGCACGGTTTTCTCATTGTATCATCCTCGTAAATCTATCTTCAAACCCCTTTTTATCGGTAAAATTACGCATAATCATATTATGTAAATAAAACTTTAGTAAAATTAAAAATTAAATTTAACTGTTCGGATTGGCCGTTTTAAATATTATTTACGATAACCCATATAATTGATTCCTATATACTGTAGCTGTGTAGTATATTACGTTTGTACAAGTTAATGGTTGTACACGTATAAACCTATACACCGCTCTTTGATGTCAAATTGATATTCGCCAAAATTATAAACGTATAGGGCAATAATGGATGGAAAACAATTTAATTTTACTGTTCCACGGAAAGGTAAGTCTGAATATTGATTAAATCGTTATTTTTCATCGAAAAAAAGAGTATACAAAAATATTTCGTCCTCGACTGCCCCTTACACTGTATTGAAGAATTGAAGTACATGTGTGTTAATACCGAGGTACGCGCAGTCCATATATAAGTTTTGTATGTTACGTCTACAATTAGTTTACTCGATCAAATCTTTTGAAACCGACGTTACTGTCCTCCAATAGATCGAATTTGTCGTGTGTTCGTAGCTGTATGTAAACACTGTAAAGTAGCTTGTTGGTATATTATACAAAGTGTTTTTCTCTAAAAATAAATACTCATACACAAGATACAGTAGGTACCTGCTGTATGATTAACATTTTATGTCGAGCAACGGCGAAACGAACGTCTGTTCGCCGGCAGCAGACAATAATGTAAATTTTCGCATAAATTTTGTAAAAAATCTCACAAGCCACACAATGCGTATGTATTTTTTTAATACGGTAAACGTAACGCAATAACGAATTTGGGACCGTGTAACATTCTTCTATAGAATTCTGGCCCGCTTGTCAATACGGGTTGACCCGACTATATACGCGCCTATGTATATTATGTTGAAACGAAGGGTATTTGTTTATAGGTACCTACATATATATATATATATATTTTTTTTTTGGTGAGGATTTCGATTTGTAGAGAAAGAAAAAATACTTTCAAAATTACGTTTGACCGTTTCACAGAACCGAATGAACGAGCGGCGGCGGCGTTTATAAAAAGAAGATAAACCGCGCATACTGTACCGTAATACTTAACATATTATTATAATATACTCACCGCACTTGTCTGTAAAAAGATCGGATCGATCTGCGATCTTACAGACACGATGCTAATTCAATAGGATTACCACCGGCAAATATCGCGCCCGGTAGCCAGGGCCGTCTTTAACCTTTTTGAGGCCCTGGGCAGTGGTATAATGGGGCCCCTACGACTTGGGAAGAACGCTATTTTATTAAAACGGGTGAATAGTGAGGTGGTAAAAAAGAAAAAGTCTAGATCAATTTAACTGTAAATTATTGTTATTTTTAGAACTTCTAACTCTCGTTCTTTGAGATAGGTCCTCGTAGTCAGATCCCGGATTTTTTTCTTTGGCGGACGATTCGAAGCCATCAAATCTATCCCTGAGGTTATCAATAAAATCATCGAGTGAAGTTAACAAATTAGTTGCAACGGTAATAAATATCGATTATCGGTTGGTGATCTGGCAGGAGCTAGGGGGCCCCATCGATCGCGCGGCCCTGGGCACGTGCCCAAAGTGCCCAATGGGAAAGAGGTGCCTGCCGGTAGCGGTGAAAAGTCGACACGAATTTTTGAATTCGCATAAAACATCCTTTATATATATACGTGGCCAAAGTGACGGTCGACCGACAAAAAATGCGTTTAAAATGCGCGAAAATGTGTAATCAACTTTATGGCTTATCGCGATAGTAATAATGGTGGAAACAACAATTTATTGTTCTTCCGTATAAACGCGCCCCGTTCCGTTGCCATCTCTGTCGAACAATAACGTTCCAAAACAATGTACAGCGGAGGTGTGGAGATATATTAATACGTCTATTTCGACAAACCTTTCGATAAATTTACAATAATAATTAATAATCGTAATAAATGTATGTACCTACTCGCCATTGTACCGCATTAAATCTTGTCGCGAACCTCGCAGAATGGAACATTTTTATACAAAAACATAACTTATTCGATAACGTCACGATTAATAATAATTATAACTACGAGTGCATTTTTATTGTGGTCACTTTCTTTTTTTTATGCCGGCTTGATAGTAAAACAGGTGCCTACAATGTTTTTGCATTTTTAGTGAATTTTAAAACAAATTTATAATAAACTCTGTTCTAAAAACTTTTTTGCTTTTTGCGAGGGTCAAACCATCCAAATATTGAAAGAATAATTTTTAAATCAACTAATAATAAACAGTTAACTTTTCTAAAAGATACTATCTATAACACATGATATGTGATATAATATAGATGATTAGTTTCTATACTGATATAAATACGTGATATTGTGGGTGTCGGTGTTTCTTAACGTCAAACTACTCTGATACATTTAGGTACCGAATGTTATATTTTATACTCAGCTCTCAACAGATTAGCCGAATATGAACTGAATAATGTTTTCTACCTATCTTAAAACGCAAAAGCATATAAAACCAAATTATAAAGCAACTATTTACTATCAACATACTTACTAATTAGTTTTTTGTCTAACTTAACGTTTGTTCTGTTTAACGTGTTTGACAGAAACGATTTCACGACAAATAAACGAGCTGCGTGTAAACATCGTTTTGCGCTTTGCTAGGATTTTATCCTGGCTTTTCGAGGAGGATGTCAAACATTCAACGTAGCATATTTTCAGATGGATATTTTATTTAAACTTGATACCCTCCTCGATCGTAGGCGGAGATTGAGGGATGGGCACCCCAAAAAATATCAAAAGCCCCAAAAAATATTTGATCACTCTTCAAACCAATAGCCCTCTATTACAAAAAAAAAAAACAAAATTAATAGCCATCTCACACAAAAATTAAATAAAATTTAATCCGCCTATACGCTTTCGGTGCTAAAATTACATATCGACGGTGCCCTGCCCCAATCCATCGATACGATAAGTGCGCTGGAGTTTACAAACTTACCACTTTGCAGGCTTGGGACGTGCAACATGATAAATTAAAAAGTACGTGAAACGAAACCATAACAACATAAAAAAAACCGGTCGTGTTCCGCGTTCACGCAGCGGATGCCACTAATTTTTTTAAACATTTTAATAATATCTGTCTTGTAAATAATTCATTAGGAAAAATGAAATGGTATAATAATGCCTCCATTCCGGGAAGTACATTCCTTCGTCCAAAAAACTATACGTGTTGCTATATTTAATGTAGGTACGTAATGAAAAAAAAATAAAAATCCATTTAAGTTTAACAATGTCGTAACATAATATTATACTTGTACGCGTTTTTTTCTTTTTTTCTTCATGACTCAAATAACGTTGAGTGATTGTCAAACGTTTAAACTTGTCTGCGATATGACTTTATACACAACATGAAAATTACTCATCTTATAGTTCTATAATATAAACTCAACAATCGAGTGCATTGCCAAATTTCCAATGGGAGTGGACCGTCTCGTCCAGGCTGTCAGCTGGTACCGTCAAGTTAAAAACGAAAACACTTATACCCGAGAACTTTTCCCGCAAAGTACGTATTTTAATGAAAAATGACATCGATTTCAGGACTCTTAAAATAATTAAATGATAATCGAAATACGGTCTTTAACTGAGTTTTTTAAAGTCAAAAACATTGACTTTGAAATTATGTAGGTAGGTATGTTCAAGAACGTTAAGATATATATTATTAAATTTTTTAATTTCTATATAATTTGAACAAAAAAATTATTTTATAAATACTTCATAGTGTGGTATTGTTTTAACGGAAGTGATTCTCGAGACTCTGAAACGACATTATATATTCTATAACTGCATTAAGATTTAGAGTGAGCTGAGAATTGGGTGTGGACGATAGTTTTTATTATATATTTTATTTAATGCGATTCAATGATACCTTATATTATGATGTAGGCAATATACTTTTCTTTTTTTTTTTTCTGTCTCAAAATTAATTTTCTAGTTCTACTGCTTGTGAAACAGAGAATTTCATAAAATTAATAATATTTCGTCGAACTAAAATCGGCACCACAGCTACGCGTTGTACGACGATCATTAAAAATAATTTACCGATTTGCGTAACATACATTTGAATTTAGTTTAGTTATTTTATCAAGCGGTTATATATTGTATCGATATTAATGAGTTTCGGTATAGGTAATCGATGAAGTGGGTTGGTGAAAACATTTAAAAAAAAAAACCAGTCTGATGTGTAACCTATAAATCCAGAACGGCCTCAAATAACGTTTAATCTACCGGTTATCGATATCTATATATGCATATACTTATAATATAGGTCCGTCGTAATAATATATTAAACGAAATTAATTATACACTACAGTATATTAAGTAAAATAATACGGTTCTAATGGGAAATGGTATTGAAATTATAAAAATTGTGATCTTGTAACACCTGCATATTTTTTTCATATGGGTACAACCGCCATAATATTATCGAGCAGATACTTGTTTAAATGTGTTCGGAGTGTATAAAAATAAAAAATCGCCGTAGCGTATGATCTATATGGATTTCATAAAATTTAATGGTTTCGTCATATATTTTATCGTGGCGTTCGTTATAAGTTACTATATTTACGTCCCAACTTAAAACAATAAGAATTTAGATTGACCACTGCTCTGACTTTTTACATATTAAAAAGCCAAAGTACCTATTGTTTTAAGGAAACACTCTCAGACAACATAGGTATTTTCTCAACGTACATTCTGTGTTCGTATGAAGTAAAGATTTAAAAAAAAAAAACGATAAATATTTATGTTTTATTTTTACAAGCACCGTCAATATACGCTTATTGTAATTCGTGATTTTCCATTCATACGCTATTATTTACATAACATAAAAAATTATGTTCCTGATACAAGTGCGGTAAACTTGTACAACTTATAATACTTATAAAAAATTTTATATACTGTAGTTTAATACTGTATACATTTTCAAAGTGATTTTTTTGAACAAACTCCAAGTAATAGAATTAAATTTTTTAAAAAAAAACTATTTTGTCTTACGTGTTCGTTTAAAATTGGGTGCCCCGTTTTGACCAAAAATACAATTACAATCCTAAAAACTTTTTTTCATATTCGCGCAGATGTGTAGAGTAAAATTTTGATGATTTTATTAACTACTGAAATTATTGTAGCATATTCGTACAGTATACATAGAAGTGTAGAAGCAGCTAACGTTTTTTACTGTTTTACGATGTATCGTATATTACATACGACAGGGGAGTCCGGGACAGTTTGGTCGCTTTTCACAAAACTAATTTCGTTTTGTAATCAATATTAGATAAATAGAATGGATGCCGAGCATGAATACTCAGTAACAAAATATTAACATCGTATTTTTCTGGATAAATTACTTTTTGTGATACTTAACTTTTTTTGTAAAGTTGAAAAGCGGTTCAGAGACCTACAAAATAATTTTATAAACATATGTGTGAAAATAAGAATCGTACTTCGAACGTTTTATTTATGACGACTCGCAAGTATTAGGAACTAACGTTTATTGTTTGTGTAGTTACACAAACGCTTTTTTTAATCCCACCCCACGCTTCTTCGAGGTAGACAAAATATGACGAGAAAAAAAGTTTGAATATTTTATTCACTGCTACTCGTAAGTCCCAACATCTGCAGGAACTAAAAGTCTATTGGTCGTGCGACTTTCGGACAAACACTTTTTTTTCAAACTACCGTCATACGGACAGTCCAACTCTACCTTTGAGTTTGACGAATACGGTGAGAAAAAAAACGTCCAAAAGATGCGGGATCGCGTCGTTTGTTAGTCCCCCTATTGCTTTGGCGAGCCATTAGAATACGCGTAACGAATTGGCGAACCGATTTTACGTCGTCTACAGCCGTTTTCTCCGTAAAAGTTTGGTTTTCTACACCTTTTCGCGGTCGTCCCGTCTCGACATTATAACGCACGCGTCATACACACATATAATATGTGCCTCTGTTTGTTTTATAACACACACACAATGGCCGGATATTTTCGCATGCAGCTTTGGAGGAATATATATAAAGACATTCCGGCGGCGGTCGCGTAGAAAAATACATAAAAAATAAAATCCACGGTAAAAAATCCAGTGCGGCCGCCGCGGTGTCGGGAAACGTGAACCGGCGACGAAAAACGCGACGTCCGCGATAATACTGGCGGCGGCGTGAACGACATATAGTGGTGATAACGCGCCGGGAGACTTTAACGCTGGCACGCGGTGGCACGTGAAAAAAATCGATAAAAAAAAAAAAAATATTAAAAATCGTCGTATACGACATACGTACGTCATCGCGCGCGCGGAAAAAAAAAATAACATGTCCGAACGTATACAGTGCGAAAGAAGACGACCGGCTCTTTGAAGACCGGTAAACGGACGGGGAAAAAAAACAAACAAAAAAAATAAAAAAACGTCGCCGCAGACGCGTGCAGTTTTCTTTGTGATCCGAAACCGCCACCGGTTGTACACGCGGTGTATATATATACGCTTTTTTTTAATACTTTTTGTTCGTTTTTTTTTATTTTTTGCGCCCGACTACGCAAACTGCAAACTGCACGCGTCCACCCCGTACGCTGGCGGCCAGACAGATTTATCTATCTCGCGACGGCTCGTCCTCCTCGGACCCGCAGCCAACGTTCGAGCCGGCCGCGGTAAATTTTCTCGCGCGGACAGGTCGACTGCTACCGGACAACGCGATAATAATAATGTACATTCATTGTGTCGCGTCTCTCTTGGTCGTCGTCGTCGTCGTCGTCGTCACTGCGTTACGGGCGATTTTTAACGTTCGCGTCGTAACAATGTTTTATTATACCGGTATTTACCGGCTGCGCCCGTAAAGAGACGAAGAAAAGGAAAAAATCGTCGTCACCGTTCGTGTACTTACTTTCGTATGCGTGTGTGTGTGTGGGACGGTAAGTGCTACTCGTACGCCGCGGCGGACAACGTTCGAAAATTCGATCGGACGCGTCGGCGACCGACCACAGTAAGTTTCCACTAATTATACGTCGACGTTTTACGAAGTCGCAATCTGATCCGACGCGATTAACGCGCGTGTCTTTTTACGCGATGGCCAAGTCGGTGCAAACGTAAAAGATTTTTTTTTAACGTCGCTGTACGTACGAGATGTTGACTAAAGACAGAAATCCGCCCCGTTGAGCCATTTGGGCCAAACAAACCGACCGACTCGGCACCGTCTAACGTCGCTCTTTACCATGGAGAACGACCGAGACTTTTCGCGCGTTTTCGACGGCTTACGTTGTGGTTTACGCGCAGATCACAAGACTCGGTAGGTAGCGCACGGCCTCTCCGACGCGAGCTCGCCGTCATCATTGCACTTGTACGTGAAAATTACCACGTCACTCGACGATACCGCCGTCATTATTATTATTATTCACAGCTCCGAACCCTCGGGGGTTGTGGGTGCAGGGTTACACGGTAATAACACACGTGTACATCATGCATATAATTAACATACGCATGTATACTATCGTAAGATTGTGTACACGTCACGTCGGTCATGTACTCGCTCGTACACCGCGTATCATCATGATATCATGATATCTTGTGGGTACACACACACGATTCTACGAGTCTACGGCACCTATAACGCGGTGTGTATGATCGTGTACGTGGTACAGTGGGAGACGGACGACAAAATAACAACAACGACAACGATTATTGTTAGCTGTATCGGCATCCGTCCACGAGGCCGCGTGCCTTCTCCGGGACGGGACTCCACACGATAAATATTTATAATCCGTACTTTTGACAGTATTGTGCCCCTTTTGTCTTTCGACGTATCGTCCGACCGTGATGATGATACGAAACGGGACGACGATACGTGTTTTTTCGACACGCGTTTCCATCGGAACAAAAACACTGTATGTAAAACGGGAAATATCCGAACACCGAGTTCCGAGTTCTGTACTGTGTCTATCGCAGTAGGGACAATAACAGTAGTTCGAGAGTAAGCGGTTTTTGTTTTTCGAAAAATCATTGCGGTCCAGCCAACATACCCGCGCGTGTGTAGGGCACCGACAGTATAAATAGGTCCGTTTCAAACACCGTGATAACTCGAAAAAGAAATTTATCTTGGGCCACACGATTCAAAGTTGTACGGTCGTCCCCAACTACTAAATTTAAACTAGCGGGGAAAGAATTTAAGATAGAAAATTTTAAAATAACATTATCTTGGCGAAACAAACGGATCACCTTCTCGACGTGTCTTCTAACAGCCTTCACGTAATATCGGTCTGCTCGAGTGCGAGCGC
This sequence comes from Hormaphis cornu, assembly GCA_017140985.1. NCBI lineage: Eukaryota > Metazoa > Arthropoda > Insecta > Hemiptera > Hormaphididae > Hormaphis > Hormaphis cornu. The sequence goes on from CM029358.1 coordinate 32,288,105, forward strand.
GTTCGTGTAAAACCAGGTGTGTAAGAACTATAAAATCGTTATTTCCAATAACTTTTATACGACGTATATGTTTTGATTTTTAAAATATAATTTATGACGACGGCCGAGAAAAGTATCGGATTACGCCAACTGTATAAATGAGACGAATGATATATTTGGTTTTTCGTCGTCATTGTACGTTTTTCATAATTGATTAGTTCTTACACGATTCTCACCGTAGTTACTTTGATAACCGTTTTGTAGCATGTCAAACAACTATGATACACAGTAAGAGTACTAGAGATATGCGGCCGCCAACACCAACGAAACTCGACTGGTTGAATACGGTATATATGTAGAAGAATAAATTCCTTGAATTCGACCGTCAAGTAAACACACGATCTAACTGCGCGTGATACATTATAAAGTAAACGAAACGATTAAACAAGAATGTGACGTCAAACGTGTAATACACTCAAATCGAGGTACCATAGCGTATTAATTAATACACATTTGAGATCTAATCAGCAAACTGGAATTATTCTTGGGAACATATTTTTACGGAAGAGTCGAGTTGTTTGACGTTGGAAGAAATCGGTAAGATTCCGTGGACGATTAATATGGTATTTGTTGGTAAAAAATTTTGTTTTGGTGATGGAATGAAAACCTAGCGCATTGTACGTAGTTGAATTAATCCGCAGCAATGAACATAATACGACGTTATATTTGTGTTTTTTAACGCGTTTTAAACATCATCGAATCAGTTATGTTGTCAGTGCTATTTGATGTTGATAACGCGTTTTTTGACCACTTTCGGTATTGATTTTTATACAATCAACCAATCAATCGGTTATAATGAAATATATGATCCGTCATGCCTAATAGGAAACTGAACAAGGACGATAATATTCGTAAACTCTTTTACCATTTGGTACAATCAAAGGTCAAATATTTTATCGCATGTGAAAAATTGTAGCTGACGTGAAATTTACGAATGTTTTTATTAGGATTTTCGTGACCGGTCGAATGGCGGCGGTGTTTTTGTACGAGTTGACCCTCGGGATTTCGACCGAGACTGTGCTTGAATTTGAGGTCCCTGAGATCGTTCGGATCGATCGAATGATCAAATTGATTTTCGTTTTGCGATTTCCTGTACTACTGGTTGTATTTTGGCCGAGTCGCTGATTGTTTTATTTGAAACGTACTGTACTGTGCGATGTGTCGAATAGTTCCGTTTTTCGCTGCTGGTCGCTCTATTAGCGATGCGTGTTGTGTTTTTGACGCGTCGATATAGAAAGAGAGATGATATTTGTCCCAATTATACAGACACGCCGCGTGGTATCGGTTCGACCGGAATCGATCGGTTTGCCTGAGATTTCTGTTTGGTGGTGCGCTGGTTTGATCATTATAATTGATTGAATTGGACACCGCGATCGTTTTCTTCGCGTTCATTTCATCAAGACCCAGATGGTTTCGAAGCTTTCCGTAGCGCGCAGTCAGTTTGTTTGCAAATTGAAGGTAGACGATACTCCTCCGCAATATTACCATTGTAATACCGTTTTTGCACCGGCACTGTGACGTGTGCGAACGATAATTTACCGCACTGTTGTTGGCCGTTGTGCGTGTAGGCAGGTTAGGATTATACATGCCCACTCGCAGTGCACATTCGTATTTATGCCAGCGAACAAATCGCGTTTTCAGCCGATTAAATCGTCACGTGAAACGCTCGACCCGTCGGTTACGAACGTCCTGCGCGATTCTGTAAAACGACGACAACACGCGGTTACTACCACCTGCAGATTTTCATTTTTATCGTCCGTCCGGGATCTGCACGGCATTAATATTTTACGATCCCATTGTGTTCGCCGTCGTCATACTACGTCATATATTTTCGTCTCTGTAATATATTATCACAGCTGTGTGTACAGCGGATGTTTTATTTCGTTTCACGCCGTCGTTGTTTTTATAGTTTTATCAACAAAAAACCAATCGTTTTATCGCGTATACACCGGCGACTATAGAAGAGTGTTAACAACGCTCACAGCAGTGCGCGATTCAATAGGAGGTCCTACGTGAGGTTAGCATCCCTCAAATTCGCGTTGTGAACGTTTCCGTGGCAGGCCTTATAACCACAATTTTTAGACCGACGCACGCATAATATAAATATACATATTTATGTGTTTTTTGTGGACAGTCAAATTTCGCCCTTCCGCGATGTTTCACTACCGATTCACCGGGTCGATGATCGGAATGGTGGTACCGATCTGTAACACGCGTAACATACCGATGTCTACGATGTAGCCTCGGTGGACAACGACGACGACGACGACGAGCTACTTGCAATAACGCACCGCGATGACGGAAAACACGAATAACGACACGCGTTTCATCGGCTTTTTATCGCTCCAGGTGTTTTTTTCTTTTTGTACAGGAATGGAGAGCTCGCTAGCTGGCGTAACTGTTGCTCGTCCGCGGCTCGTGACGGGTCGAGTGAAACGGTCGTAAAACTCACACGACTCGTGACTCGACAGAGCCACCACCGCACGGCAACAAAATCATGTACGCGAGCGTAATACCTAACCCAACCTAACTACGTGCAGAGAGAAGATGGGCGCGATTTTGATTCGGACGGTTTTGATTTTTAAAATCTTTTTGGAAAAGTCTTAAAAATTAATTCGACGAACGTGAAACTTTTGACCTATTTTGATTACGACGAACGTAAACCGAGGTTTAATGATGTTCAATCGTTACTGCGTGTGATACACCTAACAGTGTTCAGCTGCACTTTTTGCAACGATGTGTATATACTGAAAGCGTGTGTATTATTTTCTGTGGTAAAATTTTTCATAAATACCTACACTTCTTCTAAATAATATGTACGCGGTTATACGTCATGAGTACATACAATTTTACAATAAATGTTACGACTGTATTATAATGTTATGTACAAGCGCCATGTTTTGAAAAAAAAATCATTATCGATGCACCGCGAACGACAGGCGCTTTCCAAAAAAATAGATTAAAAACGAATTCGCGGCGTGCCGAGAAAATTAAGGTAACGAGAACGTGGAAACCCCTTCAGAAATAAAACACTTGTATAATTGAGAATTAGAGAAAAATTGACGATTATTCTAAATTCGCTTATTTTGTGCGTGCACAATACGCACGTTTTGTATACTAACAATGTACAATAATTGTGTATACGGTGTACAAATATTTTGAACTCGGCTCCCGCGTGTAACACAAACGTTCAATACGTGTTTCAATGACGCCTATGTGTGATTTTAATTAAATCTCGAGTAAACACAATGGTCAATGAACACACGTTCGTTTTAAAAACTGTATTTGCCATGTCGTCTGGTTCTCGCGCGCGTGAATTCTACGCTCGTTATATTGTAACGACGTGCGCGTTCGATTCAACAACGTGCATGGCAATTTGCGTCGGAAAACAAATAACAATCGTTACACGCTTTCGCATAATTCTGTTGGTTTTCAATTATTAATTATTTCAAACAGTTACATGAAACGGCCACCTATCGGTTATAGAGCTATTGCATTTACGCCGTCTGGTCGGTTCTTGTTAAAAAAAAAAGCAGGCACAATATATATATGTACGACGAGCCTCACGCGTAGGTAAATCACCAAAAACTATAACGATTATGTACATGCGCACAGTGAAACACGATACGACCAGGATTCCGCCGTCTTCGTAGGTGAGCACTGTTTGCGCGGAAAAATCGATGAAAAATCGATGAAAAATCGTTTAATACGACGAGTGCGAAAAAATCGCGGATGACTAGGAAACGGTGAGGTGTTTCCGTTGTAATAACAACAACGGCGGCAGTCGAGACGATTCCGTGCTGATGAAACAGCCTGCCCGTGACAATCGCCATGATAAAATACGGCCCACATACTATAGAAATATCACTGGAAAAATTAATCGTTTCAACAACATGACCAATACGATGTCGCCCGAAAACCGTCGATATTAAAGTTAGATACGTATTACGGTAAATAAGACGTGTAAACAGAGACGGAATCAAAATGGCCACCTCACCCGAGGGGGTACGTTTATACCGTCGATATTAAAGTTGGATATATTACGGTAAATAAGACGTGTAAACAGAGACGGAATCAAAATGGCCACCTCACCCGAGGGGGTACGTTT
>CM029358.1:32292261-32312899 GCA_017140985.1 Hormaphis cornu
TTTATCATCGCGGAAAACAATGCACAACGAAACTGCGGTCGACACGTACAGCCGATATCGGATAATATGTAATTCGCTAAGCTCTTGAATCGACCGCGCCACGTCCGAAGTTGGTTTTATGGTCGTGGTGTATATTATTATTGTTATTACTCTGAATGCAACGTGTTTCATGAGTGTCTTTGGGCTGTTTAGAAAAATCTTGTTGTATTTATTCGAATAAAACAAACTCGTAAGAAGAGCTCTCTCTCCGACCACGTTGTATCGAAGGGATGTTGCAGTTTTTTCAAAAACAATACTCTATAAACGCGTGTGACACAGCTCCTGCCTGCGCGTTTTCTGTACCTACCGTACGAACAGGGCCGGCGTAAGGGAGGGGTTGGGTCGAACTGGGCAGATACCCGGGGCCTCGCTAGAAGAATACGGACAGTTTAAAAATTGAAAAAAATTTTGCGACGACCGCAATTTTGTTACTCGAGACTTTAAAATTTAATATGTTATGTAGTAAGACGAGATTTGCTATCGTCTGCAGTTGAAATTTTGACGAAATCCGTCCGGTCGTTCCTCGAACGCGTGGTAAATAACCGAAGAAGATTGATTATTTCCTTCGTGGCGGTCGATAATTAATAATTGTTATCGTACGGGCGCGAAACAAAACATCGTACGAGTTTCGTACAAAACGATTATACGTTTGACTTTTTTTTGTTTTAAGCACGTTGTGAGTAGTAGTGACATTCGCACGATCACACATCAGAGAGTAGGTGGACGAGTAAATGTTTTCGTTTACCGTACAATATAGAGCGAAGATCCGCGTCGCAAGAACGTTCAATAGTGGTCTGTCAGTCTGTTTTTTGGCGGCCACAGAAAACGACTAACAGAGTCCGAAAACATTAACCGCGCGTGTATAATAGAAGAATAATTTGCCGCAAAAAAAAAAAAAGGCAGGAAAATTAATTTTAAACGACATTTTTAATTAATTTCTATTCGTGACGTCAAACGGTTTAATAAAGTAGACTAATGTAAAAAAAAAATTGCTCCCTAGGTTCATCCGGAAATATATTTTTAAAAAATACAAAGTTCCATAGTGTCGAAGATTAAAAAAACACGTATCTTTACCGTCGGTATGTGACATTTTACATCGAAAAATTTCGCCCGAGGCCTCGCGAAACCCATCGCCAACGTTGTCGTGACGGGGGACTCGCTTTTGCCGCTCTCCCCAGCTGCACCCCGGCGACCCCCCAGGGCCCTGTCCTCGCCGTTCACATCGGCAGTCGTCCGACCTCCGTCGCGGTTCCTGCGCCACAGTTTTTCACCCCCCGCGGCCACTGATAGCGATAATCGCGGGCAAACACGATATTTTCACTGTATCCATAAGCGAGGCGGCAACGACCCGAGGAGACCGTTAAGGACTCCTCAACAAGGAGATAATATCCTTAATAAGGAGACGCGTGGAGCCGATCTGCAACGGAGACAACAACACCATCCGCGTGCATCTTATCAAACGTCGATCACGATAATATTTTACCCCTAACCCGTGTCGCCGCCCGATCGTCGTTACACAGACCTGTAACAGTCTCCCGACGTTCCGAGTGCACGCGGTCGAACGGTTTTTTGAAAGGTCGTATACGACTGTCGCTTGAAACTTGAAACCGTCGCACTATTCGCTGAACGGGTAATGCAGGTCCGCGCGGGCGTTTTGTTCCCGATTTTCGATCCGCGATTTTTTTATTTTTTCATTCGCCGACAAAATAATATCTTCGCTGATCGTTTTCTTGGATTAATGTAAAAATACTGCGCGTATAGAGGCGCTGAATATTATGGCAGCCATAAATTATCCGCGCACGGTAGTTACTATGTATATATTGTATTACGTAAACACAATATAACAGAGTGAGCGGTAAGTCATAAAAAGAAACGCAATTTCTAATGCAACAATATTGTGTGAAAAAAAGAAAAAAATACCGCCGTGTAAAAACGAGAAAGAAATCCGCGGTTTTTACGCGCGTTCTCAACATTAATACACGTATAACGCGTGTACTGCACGTACTGTTTCCCGTCGCAAATTATTTCGCATAACATTATCAAGGTTTCAAACGTTAAATTCAACTATTGTCGATTAAATCAAACAAGCGGTGGAACTTAAGTAAAAATCGTATTGCAGAACGTAGCCAAACGGCCCTAGGTCAAATTTATAATGTCGTACCGAGCACATAGAGTAGTAGTTGTGTAGATGCGTTCAAGACGAAAGATCGCATGTAAATTGTACCTACGTGAGTTTAAAAAAAAAAAATTATCCCATAAATTATTAGTTTTACATAATTGTGCTGCAACGAATCGTGTCGTGTAACAAAATGATTCACGATGTTATTTATCTTATTATTCGGACAGGTACGCAAAATAAACACGGCTACGTACGTCTTCAAAAACTTATACGGGATGATTTCTGTTGGACAAACATAAATCGCTTTGATAAAATATCCGGCAGGTCACCGGTTTGGAAAATATCCGATAGAGCTGCTATATGATTCCGCGGTCCATACTTTATTTCTAGTAGTAACAGTGGGCAGCTATCTCGGTAGGGAATCTCAGTTCCTTGCCGAATGAAACAATAATAAATAACTGTTACGAAAAATTGTTGCGATTCAGAGTACCTGTATCATACTCTGACGTTGATTGTTTTGGAATTTTGAAAATTAAAAAAAAAAAATTCACCAACTAAAAATCTCATCCGAGATGTCGGTGTAAACCATCACATGACGGCTGTGGAAAAAAATTTGATTTTAAAAAATTGGCCAACTACGGCAGCACTTCGGATCGAGCAACATGACGTATAGATTGTACGTTTAAAGTTACGTATTACGTTATATTTCTAACAACAAAATTTACACTAGTGGTAAAGAACATAAAAGTGCAAAATTAGGATAACTGACTAGAAAAAAAAAACAAAAATTAGACATTTAAAATGATTTTAGCGAAAAAATTACGAGATGTTCCCACAAAAAAAAAAAACTACATTATGTTTGTGGCCTTTTTTTGAATTTTTTTGACGTGTGGATGCTCAGGCGCGCGTTCTTACGGGGTGATTCATCCCTCTTCTCCCATGCAACGTAAGATGTTTCCCGATAAAACATCTTTATTTTTTTACCACAAACACATAAACACGATCGAACAACATCGATCGATCGTTTGCGACCGGTGTGCTACGCGCTAAGCGTATAGAAGTATACTATTTTTGTACTTCCGAACCGTAGTGGAGAGAAAACTTTTTCCATAGCCTTCCAATAAAATCGACCCGAAGACGTCCCCGTGTCTATTATATTACCAACGTTAACACCAAAATGAAAACCGGCGCGTTTTCGAAAAACTATCGGCTCGGTTGTTTTCGTGCGACGTATTCCGTGTCGAAAAATTCCCCGCGGTAACGTATTTTGGATTTCTTTTTACAAGACGAGGATGATAACGACGATAAATATCGTACAAAGTACCTAACCCTGTAGGAACGAGTAGTAAAAAATATCTTTGGCCACAAGTGTTGTATAAATAATATAGGTATTATAGCCAGGTATTACAGACGTATCGATGTCGCGCCGTCGTCCAACAAACGAGCGTGCGGCGGCGGCGTAGACAATTAATATAACCCCAGCCATGGCCCACCGGTCGACGCAACGAAGATCGTGTGTTGCCGATACGGCGAGCGCGACGGTTAATAATTAGACCGTAAATCAGCAGCTGCGACGACGTATAAAAAGCTGGAACAACACCTCGACGGCCGGAGGATTATTATTATATTCACCGTCGTTGATACGATTGTAGATACGAATGCTTCGGTTTTAACACAGTTTTTTTGTTTTCCAGAATAATCATGATCGTCAGACTTACAACGATGGTCCTAAAAATTCGATTTCGTTTCGTTATCAGCCTGGCGTACAAAAAAAAACTCGATCACACCAGCGTGTTTCGTCGAATCGCCCGTACGAAAAGCCGAGGAGGAGTTCCAGACGACACGGTTTTTGAAAGCTCGTGCGCGTATTAATTTAATTACTCTCGTAGCGATAGTTTCGGCTGTTTATCGTATCCGGACATTCGAAACGTATATTCTACCGTCGGGATTTCGTCACATTCCGTGAAAAGCGCAAAATATCGACACTATCCGTCCACAACGATTGCGTCGATTTCGACGTTTCGCGCCGGACAAACTGCCGCAGGTTCGCGCGGGAGATTTCGATTAAAATAAATAAAAATATTCGTTCGGGGACGCGAATCGGTTACACGCGTCTGTAAATTCCGCGTGTAACACCGCAAACGAAACGTAGCAATCATAATAATTGCTGCTGTTGCGGGGGGACGTCGCGTGTGCATTATTATGCTAATAACGCGGAAGGATGCACCGCAACCGCGCCACCGGGTGACGTACGCGTTATTCGTGCGATATTTAGGTACTCTGTTGTTTAAAGTGCTTTTTACGTCCCGCCGAATCGTATTATACGCGTGTGTGTGATGGTATAAAACAGGGATGCACAACCTTTTCAAGTCGAAGGGCCCCAAAAATAGGAAAAAGGATCAGAGGGCCAGTTTTGTTATTTTTTAAAAATCAGTCTTGTTTAATTAACAACATTCGCGGGCCAACTTTAAAGGCTACGCGGGCCGAAATTGGCCCGCGGGCGCCATAGGTTGTGCATCCCTGGTATAAAAGAACGCTAGTGTGTTCACCGGTCTCGTAGCGATACGTTCGCGACGTTTGCAAAGGGCCGTGCAGGAAACCATTTGTGTGTTCTGCGCAAGATATCGGTAAGAAAACACGTCGAGCGGTCAAGACGAGAACACTCGACCGAATAACATTTCATCGGCAGGTTTCGACAGTGTTGTACGGATAATACACCGAACACCACAGTACGCAAGAACGTCTCCTACATTGACGTATAGGTGTGCGTTGTAATCACCGTTTTCAGAACGAAAAATTGGAAAAATACGAACTTGACACGTATGTGAGAAAATCCTCCGCGAATGTACACGACGAAGAAGACCCTCGATAATATTGTGAGTTATATACGACTGCACGTCGGTTTTACGTTCAACTCGTTATTTTAACCGGCCGAATTTTACTACGTACATTCGGCAATAAAAATCGAGCGATCCACACGGCGATGACGTGCGGTACGGGTGTGATTTCAGCCGCGAACCCAATAAAAACGTATAAAAAACGACCCCGTATTAGCGGTGTACTACGCTATTAAAATCGAAACTACAATTTATACACAATTAATTCTCACGATTATAATCTCGGCGGTCGTTGTCACCGGTTCTCCGCGCGAGGGGAACCGTATACACACACACACGTATATATAAAACGGGCATTATGTAAATCGCGTTAATCGCACGACTACTCTCTGTCCGTGTTCCAATCAAGATGCATAAATTTCACCGTTTCAAGTCGGTGTTTTTTTATACGAAATAATAATAATAATGTATACTATTCCACAAAATGTTTACAAGCCACCCTGTTTTGTAATAAAAGAAGAAAAAACGCTGATTATATCGTCGTCGTCGTCGCGCGCAGTCATTATAATATATCGTCACCGTGAATATACGCATTAAATAGCGCAATGATTTAACACCGAGTGTCACACGCTTCACGCGGGTCTCCACTTTGTGTGTGTGCACACAACGTTCGTGTTGATTTCGTACGCTCAATCGTTAAAAGGCCGTTTTAAACAACTCTCTGAATACGTACCATATTATACGTTTTTATACCTAAACGCCGTGTTCACAGGATTTCAATAATAAACGGCGAATAATCCGACATTCTTCCGGATACGGATCGTGTGACGTTTCGTTTCCAAACGTATACGCGACGGACAGTATAAAATTATAGATTAAAATCGACCTACCGTGCTAATACGTTGAAAAATGTACCGACTAAAAATCATACGACGATACAGTAGCTGTTGGTCGATATCACCCGACACTTATTGTCTCAACCGTCTTCTCTGTCGAAAGCTCTATAGTCGAAATGTCATCGTCGGAAAGTATAATACGAATTTTTCATATTCTTATTTCATCCGTCTGGCACTTTGACTGTTACGACACGTAATGAGACACTGCGGATCGTTTATTTTCTGTAAAAAACATACTTTACGAAAACCTGCACGTTTTGTCTTCGAATAGAACGCGTTCACAATCGCAATACAAACCTCATAATATACCCTATGGCAATTAAAAAAAAAAAACGTTTTCTCATCAGATAGTAGTGTACGGTCCGTGTATACACACGAATCAAAATAATAAGCGATTTCATTATTAATTCTATGCGGTAAAAATCGTAAAAATCGTACGGGTAAACCTGTTTGCCCAGCCGTGCGCCAAATCTCCGTTTGATAACCGCACGGATGATAATATTAAAAATATAATAATTTATCTATGTGATATCTCGTTTCGCACACTTGGGTTGTCGTTTAATTTAGACGTCCTTCTCGACGCTATTTTAAATAATAACCCGCCGTCGATTTCGTGTGTATACCTTTCGCAGTCCCGCGAACCGGATGCGTCCGGTATTTTAGTATTTCGCCTATTTTTTTAGAGTTACGACGAATAGTAATTTACGTTTCGTACACTTCATGCCAAAACCGCAATAAATTGGCATCCGAATGTATGTAATGTATAGCTTTCTATCCTCGTGCTGTGTATATATTGTAAGGTCGAGTCGGATATCGCTTCAGTGTTACTAAATTTTTATAATTTTTCAAAACAAAAATTAGTTGATTACTGTCTTATTTGTAAAAGAAACTAATAGATTCCCCACTAAGACGATTTGCGCTATTGCTATGGATTTACAGTACAGAACTCTGGCGGCATTCGATGATCTCTATCGGATATTCCTCAAAACAAAAAGTAAACCTTGAATTTTTGTAGCAATTATGTAATAATAAGGTTTCTGCAAAATTCCAACAGCCACGCCAGCCTATATGCCGTATAAAGTGTGTAATAATTTCGATTATAGTTAATGCGTATTACGCTTCACTATATAATAAATAACATTATATATATAGTGCCTTGTATTTATGTCCACGTAAAATATGTTCAATAGTTTAAAATTCGTATGCAAGGATTCGATTAATATCACAACCGTTGATCTCTAGATTTCTCTGTTGTTGTATAGTAATATAAAATAGATGTATATATCCAATATTATAATTTATTATGTTTTACCTTACATACTCGTATAATATTATGTATTTATTTGTATATTATAATAGTGTTTATACGACGCTTCGGGTCTACGTATAGATATTCTTCGAAATCGACGTTTTAATTTACATCCAATTAAACCATAATACTGGCAGCGAATCCAGTAGAAGTTACGATCGACCGTAAATCGTAAGGTGAAATTAAGAAATAGTAAACGTGGACTTCAAATCCACAAACAAGCTCTTGGCGAGCGGTGTTTTTTTTCGTTTCAAATTAGTTGTCTCGTAGTGCTTAGATAAGTGATCAAAAAACGGTATTTATTCATTTCTGTAAGTCCTATAAGAAAATCAAATTACAATAGTCATTTACACAGCGTATCGTTGTTTATTTTTTTTTTTTTTACTGTTTATCGACATTTTAGTTTTGATTCTGATAGAAATAATTAGCACACGGAAAGTATAAATTTACGAAATAAATGATTTTGTAATTTTTTGTTCATCAAAAATAGTAATAAATACTGAGACATATTCTAGAATACAAATTATCGATTTCAGTCATGTAAAACTAGATTAACGTTAATTTTGTTACGTTTTTGCGCAAACAATTGAATTAAAAACGGTCAAATCTTCGTGGCATGTAAACTAAAATAACAAAATATAACACATATGCACGCTCTGTGGACTTTTTTTTAACTTCATTACTATACATAACAGATCTGTACCAATAACAGATAACAAAATTAAAAGTAATCCAATTTTAAAAACCTTTCAACCATATACCTAAATATACCATCGCCGGCCTATACCCGGTTTCATATTAAAATATAGGAGAAGTTTAATAAAATCCGAGGAATTATTTCCAGGTAAAAAATAAAAACCGTTGTAAGAATAACGTTCAAAATCTAAATTATAATAAAAACTTTAATTTTGTTTTTCATCGTTACCATGTTGCCGTACAAACTCTAAAAGGGACTATCAAGTCCGCAGTCTGCACTAACGGATTAGATTTAACCGAAAACTAAAAGTTTTTTAAATAAAAACACCGAAAACAAACAAATTCAAATATTTCAAAGTTTTGAAACTCGCTCAAAAACGTTTAAAATCTATTACAGTTTTAAATATAAATTCATTTACTCTTTTTTAACGATGTGTACAAATTTCTATTGAAAAAAACATTTTTTATATACGTTCTTTGCTCAGAATATAATATAATTTAGTTTTATACTAAAGTACTCGTATTTTTGTACGGTGTACAGTAATTAAATTAATTAATTAATTGAATACATGAACCTAACCTGTCTCCGTGCTGTGTTGAGTGAATTGAAAACCTTTTAAATTGAGAAATTTTTAAATCATCTGAGGTTTTGAAACATATTTGTGATATCTCTTTTAAAATGCCAATTTTAAATCTATTTGCACAGACTCGAACAACTGCCACAATTAATGCGTGTAAATAATCAAATTATACAGAATTGTTAATATTTTTCATTTACTTTGTCACAGTCTGACTATAATTATGGTTCGTTTTGTTGGTCAATATTTGAATAACAGTAAATAATTGTTTACAGACTGTTTTTTAAACTTAAACAATAGTTATTGAGTCAGCACAGTGCAAAATTGTATCAAAGAATGAATGCGTACATTGATTTATGGAGAATTGATTATATTTGAGCTGATCAATAAAGACGTATAAAAAGCTCCAATATAATATTTTTGTTTGACAACATTTTAATTTATTAATATGGTAAAAAGTTTAGGTAAAGATTTTTCTCAGACTCTTTTTTTCGTAGGTAATACTACGTGTATAGTACGAGGAACAGTATTATCGTAGCAATGGACGCAAAACTTAGCCAAAAAAAAAAAAAAGTAATTATAACAATTATTAGAATTATTTCTCTAAAATTATTCAAAAACTATAATATCAAGAACATAACGTATTTGTTAAAATTGAAGTATAATTATTTAAATCAATATTTGTACTAATTAAAAATTGTAAAATTAATTTTTTTCCATAGATTTATGGGAATTTCGTGGCTCATATTTTGGTGTTGGTTTTGCTATGTTTTTCGATCGTAATCGAAGAAATAACAACGATAGTAAATAACATAATTATGACGACACACGGGCTGAAAAGAGTGTACGACTATGTTACAACAAGTTTAAATAACTACATTTTGACAAATTGTTGGTAATATTTTTACTGTTATAATAAAACAACTGATGGATTTTTGTAGGTACATATAATAAATCATCTATGTATATTTATTTTTTTTATGTACATTGTACATACATTAAAATATGTAACTCTATAGAATAACATTAAATAGAAACTATTATTAACTCAGTACCTACTTAAGTTGTTATTATTTATTGTTCCGATGGAAACAATTTTTTCAATAACCAAAAAAAAAATGCCTTAAAAAATATAAAACAAATACATGCAAAATCGTGGTTCAAACAACAACATTTATTTCGCCATAACACGAAATATCAATTCATGATACTATTATGCGCGTCAGTAACACATAAATATAGCAACTGTACTAAATCAAACCATTATTTCAATAAATTATAAGAATATACGCAATGATCAATTTACCAACAATACCCACGTATACAAAAAACGTATATATATATATAGTTTTTTTTTTATAATGATTTAGTACAAATTACATCACGCTTTAAATGTCTCGGCAAAATAAGTTTGAGTACCTGTATTTAAATTAGTTACGAATTATTATTAATATTCGTAATTTTCTGCACGTTGTTGTAATAATAGTTAAATGTTATACGGCTTGTGACATACAAAACAATATGTTGGAATATATTTAAATACGTATTATGTTTTTCTACAATGCTATATTATAATGTCATCATTATTGTAATTTGAAATAACTCAGATGCCAACGGTATATATGTTAATTTGACGCAACCGTCGGCCCAAACGTTTCATTTTGTACCGTGTTTTATATGTGTCAACGGAAGAATACGCGATGGAATAACATCAAACGGAATGCATAATGAACCATCTCCGTTGTTTTCAATCTTTAAACTCGTATTATATTCTGCGGTTTTTAATGCGGAGAATAACAGACGTGTGTGTACCCGACTCACCTTATCTGATCCGTGCCGTATAGTCAAGTGTGGAAGCCAGAAATAACTCAAGTCTCTGTCCTCTCAATAATGTGTTACGCGCTAGCAATTTGTATTTATTTTGAACGCGTAAACGACAGAATATTACGGTATTAAACGTCGAGTTGTGCCCGGAGTGTGCACACTTTGTGCTAAATTTGGTGTTCGTCGATAAGTGCTTTTTCAAGATGATCGATTGCCGCGATTTGGCGGTGTTCAGCGACGAAATACGCCTTATGTCGCGTTAAAAAGATTATACTTGCGTAAAAAATTGTTCGTGTACGTAAAAAACACAATAAATTGACGAATTCTTAAAATCGGTCGATAAAATAATAACTAAGCGGCGGTCGTGATTAGCTCAATCAAAATGGATTGAAATCACGTACAACAATTACCACGCGCCTCGTATTTTACAATTTTACCGAGGTCAGTAGCGTTTTTCACCTCCGTTTTTTTTTTTTGTTCTTATTAGGAAAAACGTTAGAAACGGAAAGTACAAAATCTGTCGGTACGTATTTTGTTCTTTTCTGTTTCAGCTCGCAGCCATTTTTTTTCCGTTATTCCGCCACCGCGACGTTTGTTGTCGGTTGTATCGCGGCAAAAGTCGTGCGCGCCCTTCTAACACCGTCGCGAACTTACTCATGAAATCTTGTCGACAGAACAGCGATTTACCGCACTTTTGTAAGACAAAAAGAAAAAAAAGTACGCAGATGTTCTAAAACGTTTTCGGCTGCAGCATAAACACACGCACGTAGAAAGGTACACACACTATGGAGACGCACTTATACCCTAACATCTGGACTGGTTTTCGTACGTGTTTTTACGTCGCGAGTTTAAGAAAAACTCGGACGCAATAAAATTCGGTTTGGAAAAAAAGATGAAAAAAAAAAAACTCGAAAGATTTTCCACAGTTTTCGGTTGCGACGTTAAGACGTTAAGACTTTCGCGCGGCTTTGGCCGTCTTCTTAACACAGCAAAAACGGATTTTCGAACATTATTATTATTCAACGCGAGTTGGTGCGGCCCGACAGATGGAGCCACCATACGGCGCTCGAAACGGGACGCGTCTGCGGAGAGCAGCGCTACGACGGCATTCGCGGCCAACGCGGTTCCGGCCCGAACGGCAGTGCAGTAGTATCCGTCGAGGAGTGTCGTCGTCGTCGTCGTCATTCGTCGTGTGCGTCATTTTCTCGCCGTCTTCGTCACCGCCGCCGTCGCGCGAAATAACTATCTATTAAAATAACGTCGGCCATGCTACACGAATAGTAGTGACTTGCACCGAAAATTGGATTCTAATCTGATTGTTTTTTTTTGTGGCTCTTGAGTATTGAATCCGTTCGGAGTCAAGAGCGAACCATGATAATGAGCAACGAAAATCAGTACTTGAGACCGGATTACTTGACTCCACTGCCATCCGTAAGTACCTGTATACACACTCGCTTTAAATTTTAAAATAATTTTCGTTGCTGTCGCGAGCAGACGTATAATATTTATACCACCGTTTAAGATGATCATTAAAAATAATAATAAGTTCGGCGTTGTGCTATAGGACGACGAGAGAAGTTTTAACTGTCCAATTTTTTTGTTGTTGGAAAACATGTATGCGCCACAAATCGGGTTGCCTAATTTTCTCGTTCGAACAGTAGATTCTCGAGTAACACCGTTACTATTGTTGTTAGGAGTATAAACCTCGTAAAACGAGTGTCAACTGTCGAGTCGAGTTGATTAATCACTCGTTGGTTTATCTAAAAAATTCAAGATCGCAAGTACCAATTCGGCATCACTGCAGGCTGCAAGGTTCTCGATCATCGGTAATTAAAGTCGGGCCAAAGCTTATGAATTCATCCCGAGTAAACTGCATCGTAAACGTCACCATCACGGGCAGCGGATTTCGCGATTTCTATATACGGTTACCTAAATTTAATGGTTATTATTTATATAACCGAATATCGAGGACGGGTCGTTAACCATTGTCACCGAAAATTTTATGAATCCCGTTTGCCCAGAACGACACGTCAGATCCTTAAATAACCACGAAACGTCCGCAGTGAACACGGTATTCAATTCAGTCACAATAATAACCGCGTATAGTAAATCGCCAATGTCGGAATCGTTGCAAAACTGTCTGTCTAAAAACAGACTTTGTTTGTTTATAATCACGATTGTGTTTGAAAACGTGTAGTAAAGTCGAGCGGGTATATCTTACACGGTATCGCCGTATAATATCGTATAATATTACGCTTCTCGTGTTATATTCGTGTTACGTTTTGAGTAATAGACGGCTGGAATCAGTGCTCGAATCGTCGAGCAGGGGACGTGGCGACCCCTTCATTTCCTAACGAAATATAGTACCTTGAAATGTACTTCTCCTCGCGGTTCACGGTTTACGTTCGTAACTCGTATGTATATTCGCTCGACAGCTATTTCCTCCGTTTTGTATTTTTTTTTGTTTTTTTCCGATTCGCTGAACGTGATATTCGCCATAAGCTGCAAAAACGAAAAAAAGAATGACGCGGTCGGGAAGAACAGTAATAATAGGTGCTCGGCCACGAGACGTGTTTGATTTATTTTTCAAATCTTGCTCGTATATTGATTCCGACGTGCTGTAAACACGCGTGAAAAAAATCTCCCCTTACACCGGGGTAATGCAGTCTTCTGCCGCGCCATATTTCCGCTGTTCGCTCGTCGTTACATCCTTTTCCGCGAGTGAGGTGGTGAGTAGAGGAGGTGTTGGTGCGCCAGTGACAAATCGATTGCCGGCGGGCCCGTCTCGCGTCGTGTAAACACAATACGTACGGTATATACAGTGTGCTTCCATCGCGGATCGGCCACCTCGCGGTTTACACGACACGGTTTTTCGGTGTGAACTCTCCTCCCCGTCGCGGTTGTCAATAACCGAAAAAACTTGCTTCGTGGTTAGGATACTGTTCGTGATGCAGCACAGCCGCATTTTTTTGTTTTGAAACTCCTATCAAAACAGACAAAGCGTCGGCTGTACCCGATGTTCCGCAGCGTTTTCTTTCGTATCCACCCGAGGAACCGCGTCGTTTTCAGTCCGTCGGCCACAGAGTCGACTCGATTCGGCGCGGACGGAATGTTGTTCTGGCAGCGCCTAAAGATTGTGCGCACTTGTACGAATTTTCCCCGGCGCGGTCGCTCGTTTAGTCGTGACTTTTGGCGAATAGAGAAGCCAGTAGAGTAAATAGGCGACGCGAAATATTAGCCGGGTTTCGGAAAGTACGAATTCTCTTTTTTGTCCAGTCCACGTTTCGCCGTAACGGAAATGACGAGAACGCGCTTACAGACGGTGGACTGGTGGAGCGACGAGAGAATGTGGAATAAGGAACGAACGTGCAATTGTGTGATATTGACGATGCGACGGTATTTTATTCGTTTTTGAACCAATACCGTTAGTATATTGTGTAAACTGAAGCGGTGATGTCGAGCGAAAACCGGAGGAAGACTTCGAGTAGGATGGCCGAACAATATTGGCAAAGAACAACACGATAGGGTTGATAACGCGCGCTGTCTAAGGGACGGTGGCGATAAGTGGAGGAACGGGACGAAGAAGAAGATTCAAGACGACCTGCAGCACGACACACCGTGTACGATATTTATTTTAAAAAACTTGGGGTCTCGACACTTTGTGAACACACGGTATATTATAGGTATATGTATATGTTATGAACGCGCGAGACGTTGACGGAATAATACACGCGCGCCGAAGGGATGTATAGTAGTAGTACATTTTCGCACCTCTGCCCCGTCCCGTCGTCGTCGTCGTCGAGGGATCGTAAATGGTTTTACCACCCCCTCGTCGACGTTTTTTTGATGTCTGTACGCCACACCTACAACAACAAACACACGGTGCTGCAGTGCACACGCACCGCGGGACTTTGACAAGCCGACAGCTGCAGGGACTGCGGACGAGGAGGGCGTGCGCCGGGGTTGGTGAAGGGTCGTCGAGGGGTGGTAGGTAGGCACTGTACTGTACGCGCGAGCCCTATTAGCCGCCGCCGCGGTCAAAGCAAACAGACCGCGAGTTCTTTTGACGGCCCGCCGTTATAACACAATATCCGGCGCGCGAGCGTTGACGGCCGCGAAAAATGTGTTATTATTTTTGACGGGAAAAAAACGCAGAGAGCCTACGTCGTTTTGAAGAACTAAAAAAATGTAAAATGCTGGGCACGATCGCGTTTCGAATGCGTAACATCAATAAGTACAAAATATACGTGGCGGCGTTGGTCAAATTTTTCGATGTGAAATACTATTTTGTAAACTATAGAATACGCTATGCGTTTAAAAAAAAAAAATTCCGAACATTGGTTAGAGTGATCATTAATTAACGATTCGCGTTAATTTTTTTATGCAAAGAGATTTTTCGTCGATAACGCTTGAGAAGAAGAGCGGTTTGACGTATAACATGCAACGGTCAGAGAGTACCGTTTCGTCACAAACTGTGTACTTCGAATACGACTTTAAGTCAAGTCCGCGTGTTCTGTTTTGTAAACGCGAACGTCTCTTCGAAGGCGGAAAGGGGAAAAAAAAAAGAAAAAAAAAAAGAGAAAAACTCAAACGTGTCAATCGAGTTTTGACGGGCACCTGTCGTGTCGGCTGTTATTATAATAATAACGACGAGTAAATGCGCGGCCGAAAACGATAGTCACGCGATCGGTTAATTTTTCATCGGACCGACGAGAGAGAGCCATTTAGTCGATTATTATTATGTAGAGGCATACCGACGACATCATATAACGGGGAATAATAATTATCGATGTTGGTATAATATAATATGACGAGTGCTCGGAATCAAAAAGGTGGCGGTTTTTTTTTTGGAATCAAATATTGTAGATATACGTCTACCTACCGTACGGCCATGACGTTAAGTGAGTTTTAATAACACCTATCCACTTGAAAGTCGTTCGAAAAATCGACGTTTGACGTGACCGACCATCACTATATCATATTATTGTACTGACAATGTATAAAAAATAGTGTTATTATCACGTTTAATTCGATTAGTGTCCTTAATTTTCGTTGGCGCACCATATAAACGTCATGAAAAAACTACTGCAGCTTGTCAAACGCGTGACCTCCGATTCTCCCGATCCTTTACCATTCTGGTCTCTCTAGAGTCCACATCTCGACGCACTCCATCGTTTCTTTGGTCTGGGTCTTCTTCCTGTCGGGTCGTATTCAACTGACGCCCTAACTCAATTCATCTCCTCTTCTCATATTGTGTGTCTGAACCACTGAGTTCTCTTTGCGTAACTCGTTACGTAAGGTATTTACGGTGATTTCGTTCAATTCCGCGTTTTTTCTTCTACGCCGTCTATACTTATTTCGGTATCGAACACACTGGTCAACACATTGCTTTTAGTACTTTATTATCAAAGCTCCTTAGTTTTTCGTTCGGTTTGCACTGCCATCGGCCACGTTTCACGTCCATCAATGCAAATGTATACATAATGCTCGTGTAGAGGCGTACAGTTTTGTTCCGCTCGAGAATTATAGTTTTCGTTCGAATCACTTGATTAGCGCAAAAGAAAAGCCGCTGGTTATTACTCCAGTCGTCGTTACCACGGTGACACGTTACTCCTAAACACTTGCAGTTCTGGACTTTCTCGAACGTACACAGTTGTCTACTTTAAAGTCTTCCGAACCTCCAACATTTCCATAACTTTCGTTTTCTCGTCATTTATTTGTTCTAGGCCAGTCTGTCAACACGATAGCGTAATAGGTACTTTGGTGAATTTTAGTTTATACTTTAATGTTCATTGCGTTACCAGCCTATACGTTCACTGTAACTACCCACTTACATACCGTTGTATGTGACTGACGGTCGAATCAAATTCAAGGCCGTAAATGATTTTTTAAATCACATCTAATCTTTGAGCATATCGTATTAGACCCGATTTAAGCACTTACAGTGTATTTATCATAAAAAAAAAAAAAAATGATTACGGATTTACCTGTGTACTTATTATATTTTGGCTCGATTCGGAAAATCGATAAAAAAGAAAAAAACATTGACGTAGTATCGTGTGTATACCGGGCCGTGCAACTTTCTCAAATTGAATACGAACGGTCGGAGGATTTTCGAGCGGCAGTGGTTTGCGCGTGTCGAAAAGGTCAAAACCGATTAACCGCGTCGATCCGCCGGAGGCGGTGCGGCGGGCTCCCTCCTGTCAGAAGCTGAAAAATGAAATATTATTTTTACCAACGACGACGGATACGAGGATCATACATTACGATCTATTATTTTTTATTAATGATGTTCTCTCGACGCGTTAGAATTTGTTTTCGTTACCCGCGTGTCGTTCAACCGACCAAATTTGCCACAAACGGACGCGCGATCCGTAGTTTAAACGACCCGCAGTCATCGGTAATATTACCGTGCGCGGAGAACGTGCCAAAATATTGGTTTTCTTTTTTCCCCCTAAAATTTTACGATTCGACGAACGCCTACAATACAGTTATCGCCACCAGGCGCTTACAACGACTCCTCTAAAAAATATTTTAAAAAAATTTTCATTATATTACAATATTGTTCGGTTTTTAAAATACGAAATTTCTCGCATCTTCCCCGTTTTTTCCCCGCGCCATTCTCACGTTCTGTGGTTCGTAACTTTAAACGCGCAAACGCGTGATAGGTGGTGCACTGCCGTTGGCAAATTTTCAAAAATTTAAAAAAAACACCCCATCCGATTCGGTAGGTGTACACTTAACGGTCTAGTGTGTGAGCTCTCGTCGTATTACAAGTTCCATTTTTTAAAACCGATGTATTTTTTTTTTTTTTGTTTCCGAGCACTAATAAAGTCGCGTCGGGCCCGTTTCAGGATTTATAACCGAAACCAATTACAAATACTACTTTTATTGCACCGCAGCCTGCCCGTATAGTTTTTTGGCGTGTGTTGTTAGGATTATTATTTTTCACATTTTTCACACGGCGGCCCGAGATGGTTTTTTTACGCGCGTTAACGACCCCGTGCCGCGAATAATACGATATTATACGACGACGACGAGTAATAATAACGTTCCGAGTGTTTTATAATAACGTATATTATTCTCGCCGGTGCGTCGTAACGCGTAATAATAATTTAGTGCCGATAAAACGTTATTTACGACGGTGTACGCATATTTTGTTTCGACCGACCGGCCGCGATGATCTCTTGATTCAAACAGCGACGAGGTATATCTTAAAGACTACGTTTAAGACAATATTTTACGCCTCGTTGGCACGCGAAAACACCGTGTGATTATTCCGTTTAAAATAAAAAAATATATATATTTTTACTCATAAGTCGCGCCTCTATCTCGGGTTATTCGAGTACGGATTTACAGGCGTACGTAATTCACGCGACTGTTTTTTTTTTCAGACCGTTTCGAAAGGGTTGCTTAAAAAAGCGTACATCATCGTTTCCGTTCTAAACCGCGGATCGTTTTTTTACACGGCGATTTGTGAGTTTTACACTTCAGGCTTATTGCATATAGGCGTAAATTGTTTAACACAGTCTAAAAACAAACGTCAATCGATGATATCATCTAAAGCAGAACTATACGCGGACCGAAACGCTGGTAATTCGACAGTTGATTACGTTGAAATAAGTTCATTTTAAAAAGATTCCAATACGAGTGTCGAGAGAAATGATGAAATTTCAATAAGCTAATATTTTATTTAAAATACTCGTAACGTGTATAGTTAGTAAAATGTTGATTCTATGCCAGTTACCGAAACGGACGAAAATTAAAATTTTTTGTGCAAAACGATTAATTACTGCGTTGCCTATACAACAGCTGTATAATATTATTTCGTAGCGATAATTACTCAGATGTTGGTCGAGTATCGTTCGAAGAATTGAAAAAATGTTGAAATTTTAGAACATTTCGTATTCGAAGCATGTATGGAAAATCTCCTTAGAAAGTTGAACTTCGTACGGTTTCCGTAGTTATTCGATTGCAAAATGTTGTCAACACTTTTCCGCAGTAAACCGTGAAATATTATTGAAATCGAGATGGCCGAGACTATACCAACTTGGTGTATGTACTTTTCCTTTTTTATCCTTTAGTTTAATGCTTTGCCCCGGCACTGTATTATTATATGACGTGGATTTTGTCCACAAAATTTGAACTGCATTATGACTATACCTACCGTGCGTACCCGGTTTGACGTAAGTACTACAGGAGTAATCTGAATCCCAAAAATGTCGACCGCGACTATTTTTGTCCTTTGAAGCGCACGTACGTATCGAACGAAATGTTTTGTTCAAACTATTTTGTATAAAAAAATACAAAACCGATGCGGTTCGGAGATTCTGCCACGATTCACAAATTGCACGTCGTTAATACCAAGTATTGAAACTATTCTCCATCTCCATCTGCAGACGCATTCGTAAAATAACCTTTTACTCGAGTTAAATTTATGTCGTTCCGTTTTCAAAGGTTGTATCATCGGCGTTTAGAAAAAAAAAAAAGTATTCGTTTGTGTAACATATATATAACTTTCCGTTGGTAAATCTCTGCCAAATTGCAGCTGCGGTGTCATTGGACATAAGCAAAATGTATAGGTATCGATAGCTGCCAGCAGTAGTATAACAGTTGCAGAGGAATGCGGAGAGAAAAATAAAGCTTCTGTTTTTCTTGCAGTATACTGCGTTATACTGGACGTTTACAAGTTTGGATTATTTTTCTTAGTAAAAACAATGTATATAGTGTTCTTCCGGTGAACCGCGCATTCCACGACTATAGCGAACAAAGATATTATTGATAACTATCAAAGTCGGATCACACACATTCTGGGGGTGTTTTTTTATTGGGGGCTATACTAATGATCCCCTCGTATGTCCGCCTATGACCGTTCCGGACCATACGTAATGTTACATGTTAAAACAGTGATTCCTGACCCGACTCAGTTTTGTGGGAATCATAAAATTGTTATAAGACGCGTGCATAGCGTTGATCCTGTCTTCTGGTTCAACTGTGTTGAAAAAATCGGATTTTTTTGTCGCTTACAAACGACTCTGGGGGTTGTAATATTTCACTCTCCGCAAAGATTATCCAAAGAATTAAAACTTTGAAAACGGGACGAGCGCGCGGTTGAACGCGTGAAAATTCGTCGATTCGCACGGCAGCTGCTGCAGGACGTTGAATTTATACACATATTATTGTTTTATCGTGTCACACTATATATTATTTTGCGTTTTTTATGTTTTGTATTCGCTTTTTTATATATTTTTTTCTTTACACCCTTCACGCGCGCGAGCATACGAGTTCTCTCGACAACAACAATATACGCATTGCACAATGCGACGGTAATCGGGTGACCGCGGGTGTAAACGTACATAAAATATAATAACAGTGCGTAACATTATATTTTTATATTGCGTTTTTTATTTTTTTGCCCACGACGATTGCGTTATAATAATACAAGAGCAGTGGTGGTTGTTCTATCATACGTAACATACACGGTGGCCGCGTACTGTATTATTATTTCGTTATTATAAATAAATATACACCGCAATAACCTTAAATCAAAACGGACATCTTTTGTGTGTGTCCGGTCGGTGTTTAATTTACACCCGAACGGTTAACACCGCGGCGCGCGATACGCGAAAATCAATGGCACCTTTTTACCGGGCAGTCCGGGGCAGTCGTATTGTGCAGTGAGAGAGGGCCTTTAAATATAAATCGCGGTGCTTTTGTCCCTATAAAAATATATTTCATTCTGTGACACTATTATATTATACCCTCCAACGGCTATTGTTATCAGTTCCCCCGTGTTGATATTTTTCGGATTACGATTTGTAATACGCGTTATAGACTGTAATCGTCTTTTTATAAATTACCACGGTGACGAGGTATTGAATGAGAGTGTACCTCAACACGTTCCCGTTTGTTTAAAAAATCAAAATAATAATAACATAACGGTCATGCAGATGCATATACAAGCTGCTGTTTCCGCGTCGAGTAAGATTCGTTTTACAGTGTTCGGCCTACCTATAACTAACTATTGATCGCTAATTGTTGAACCGTATTTGGTAGTGGTAATATGGGAAAATAATTATTGCGAGGACTGTACGAAAACGTCAATGTACGGAAAAAACAAGTTGATCGGACTAACAAACCGTTGACGAGTTTTTTAGCTCAGCCTCGGTAGCGTACGTCGTGACGTGTTATTTATTTAGGAGTGAACGCGATAAAAAAAATCCGCCAAAAACAAGTTGATCGGACTAACAAACCGTTGACGAGTTTTTTAGCTCAGCCTCGGTAGCGTACGTCGTGACGTGTTATTTATTTAGGAGTGAACGCGATAAAAAAAATCCGCC
>CM029358.1:32312909-32385736 GCA_017140985.1 Hormaphis cornu
GTACACGCCAGATTTATCTGTGAATCGTGCCCTGTCTTTCATACGTAATAACCCCTGTGCTAAACAGTAGCATTTGTGTCAAACATCTGCACGAGTAGCGTAAACGTATCCCTAAAACATTTGGTGTACGTTGTTTACATTTCATCGAGACTGTAGGTAAAAACGAGACGGCTGGTCAATTTTTAAATTTCATTCGTTGTCTTTGATCGCGTTCCGAATGTATGTACGCGTTATGCAAACATAATTTTTCCGCACGTTTTCGAACTCAGCAACAAGGTTTTTACACTGTATAGTGTTCCACGACACGTGAAGCTGTTTGGAAAAAAGATGTTTAGTTTACTGTTAATTGCATCAAGGTAGATTCTCGCTGTTTATGTTTTATTTCCTAACGATATTCGGACGTGGTCTGTTTTATAACGCGTTCTCAGTAGTCCGTGGAAAAATCCATCAATGTACTAATATCTATCATAACACTATACATGGTTATCACGAATTTTTAATTAATCAGATATGGTATAATTGAATATAACCTAAGCGCGCCTACGCATTTGTAGTAATACGTCGATGTACTCTATACTTATTCGTTTGTTCGATTGCTGCCGTTTTGTCGAACGTTCACCGTTATATATTGCACGGTTTGGCAAACTGGTACAAACCGTAACGAATTGATTAAATAATTATTACCTGCTGAAAAGTTTAAGCATTTTGTATTCACAAGGTTTCGCAACCCTAACGGTATAAACGCCAGCAAAAAACTGAGTGAAAAATACGAAAATACTAAAAATACTTTTGAGCCGCCTTCATGCTCGCACGAAAGTTATTCGATTTAATTAATTGGACTACCTACGTCAAAAACGTCATCCGTTTTAAAATTATTGTCGTCCGTACGTATAATGTATTTACGAACAAATGAAAGTGCGGATGGTCACTAGAAAATCTAAAGGTGTATTTTAAGGGGTACTCCGGCCACCCCCCATTCTCTCACATCCCCCAGCGGCGTAGCGAGCCGGGGTGTTTTGACATCCCCCTTGGCCGTATTTATGTCAAAAATTACGATCTTCACTACTACGTTTTAAAATGTTGTTCTAAAACATTTTGATGAGCACCTAGTTAAACACTATTTTACGTCTTGCCATACGATTTATGTGGGTACGCGAACTTTTACCGTACATAATGAACGGCGTGTGAAACTCTTTGTCGAGTGGCAAAGTTACGTCTAAACAAAAACAACTCCCCTGAAAAAAAAAACCCCTCGAATTCGAGCTGGTGCAGTGTTCAGAAACACCATGTCTTTTGCACGAACGGACGACCCATACGTCGCCTTCCTCCAGCTTTGTGATGCTATTGTATAATTATTAATTTTTTTCATCGTAATCCAAATGCGGTTCGTGTAAAAAAAACAATTTCGTATTCGACGGAGGCGTTCACCGACGACGTGACGCTCGTAACTCGCGATGCAAAGCAACGGGTCGCCGCAGATACGTGGAAAAACTGAGAAAAACGCACGCGAACACAATTCGTTTTCAATAAAACATTATTATTATTGTCGTTGTTATTATGCAGTCGGGTTTTCAGAGGCCTAAGCGTGCGGGTTATGGCCGCGATATTCGGACGTGCGCGAAACGTGTTATATGTTTTCTGAACACGTATTGTGCAGGGTACAAAATATCGAATATAGAGAGAGAGAGAAAAACGAGACGATTTTATACGACACCTGTAGTTGAAAAAGCTGTTTCTGCCAAAATAATAAATAAGGTATATTAAAAAAAAAAAAAAAACACGTCAGTCTTCTCGTAACATCTATTATTAGGACGTTCCGATTTTTTTTTTTTACAAAATCGTGCCATTCTCCGATGTATTTTTCCTCCCAAAAATTTTTACCCCGAGTTGCGCCACTAAAATTCACTAATCGTTCCACAAATTATTTCTAGTAGTCGCGGGCGTGCAAAAAAAAAAAACCGAATTACAGCCCGCGCCCCTGCTGTGTGGAGCTGCGCAACGTATTTATGGATTCCGATAGTCGGAGACGTGTAGCGCAAAGAAAATACGCGTTGTTATATTTGTCACAATGTTGTCACAACATTCTGAACAATATCGAAATACGCTAAACACCGAATAATTGTTTGAAACGTGTAAAATGTTCTACACGTGCTCGTAATAATGAGTGGAAAAAAACGATTATAGCCTCCTAATAATTGATGGTATCACACTGCAGAGACCACGTGACGTTACGATTATTTTTTTTTTGATAAACGAATAACGGGAACGTATTCGATAATCCGAAGTATACTATAATCTATATGAACGAATCTTAATACGAAAAATATCAACACGCTATGGTACATAGAGATTTTTCGCGTTGTTGACGACTCTTTGGATCCATATCCGACTGGCCGTTACCGTAACGTGACGGTTATTTTTTTCGCGTATTTTAATTAAAATATGTCTCGGCGTATAATAATAGTATAATATTGACTGTATTGTTGGCAACTACAAAACCTTGACACGCATTAAGCACGCACACAATATTATGTAGACTGAAACGCGATTTATTTTATGTTTGCTAATCCGAATTATTGGCAAAGGCGTAACTGATTTAATTTGCACGGATCGATCTAAACTGCAGAATGATAGAGCGGATAAAGCGGTTTAATCGTTATATAATATTTATTCGATTCAACATCGTTCGAAACGCGATGAGAGTGTACCTATTAGGTTTCTTAAAAATTCTCCATCGTAATGAGTACGTAAACATGAAACACAAAATAATCGGCGTGCAAAAATTCAAAAACCGAAAATGGTTCCGCCGATTATATTTCAGATTTCGTGTTTAAAGCACATGTATTCTTTCCTAACTACAGTCGAACAATTACAGTTCGTAAAATCCGTTTACGCGTCGTAATATACCGTGTTGAACTAGTTTTTTTTTTTCTTCTTTACGTTTTCATCCGTTTTTTCCTGTTCGCAGTTGGACGCCAAAAACAGTCCGCTGGCGCTGCTCGCGCAGACGTGCAGTCAGATCGGCGCGGACGCGCAGACGCCGTCCTGCGACGGCAAACCGGACAAGGGCGGACACCACAAAAAACCGTCGTCCACGTCGTCGTCCGCGTCGTCGTCGTCCGACCACGGCGGCGGCGGCGGCGGCGGCGGCGGCCGCGACAAGCGTTCGCCGTCGCAGCTGTCGTCCTCGTCGTCGTGTTCCAACGGCGGTTCACCGCCGGGCCGGTCGTCCGCCTGCACCGCCGGCCGGCATCCGGCCGCGTCGTCCTTGTCGTTGTCGTCGTCGTCGTCGTCGTCGTCCGCCAGCGTCACCAACACCAGCGCGGCCCGGTCCAGTAGTTTCAAACCGTACGAATCGTGCGTCGTGCGGCCCGCCGCCGAGGCGTGCGGCGGCACCACCGCGATAAGTCTGGACGCGACCATCCGGAGGACCACCGCGGCGATAAACGGCGACCGGTGCAGCAGCAAAGAGAGCGCGTCGAGCAGCCGCAAGTCGCCGCCGAACGACGACGCGGCGGCGGCGGCGGGCAGGAGACAACAACCGCACGAGCCGCACCGCCACAAGCCGCCCGCGTCGCCGTCGGCCGCCTCGATGGCCGCCCTCATGGCCGCCGCCGGTTACCCGCACCAGCTGTCGCCGCATCTGCCGCCGGCCGCTCACCATCACCACGTGGCCGCGGCGCTGGGCTCGCCGCTGATGGGTCCGTATTTCAGACCGGGCGCGCCGCCGCCGCCGCCGTCGTCGCTGCCGTGCCGCGACCCGTACTGCGGCGGGTGCCAGCTGGCCGCTCACCTCGCGGCCGGCAAATCGCTGCAGCCGCCGGTCACGTCGTCGTCGTCGTCGTCGGCCGCGTGCCCGACCGGCTGTACGCAGTGCGGTGACGCCGCCGCCGCGTCCTGTCCGAAAACTTCGGCCGCCTCCGCCGCACATCACCAACACGCGTCGTCGATAGCGGCGGCGCACCACCACCAGCATCACCAGCAGCACCACCACAACGCGATGGCCGCGGCGTACGCGCACGCCCAGCTGGCCGCGCTCGCCGCGGCCGCCAGCCAACTGCCGTACGCGTGCTCGTGGATGGGCGCCGACCTGCCGTCGTACTGCGGCAAGCGTTTCGGCACGTCCGACGAGCTGCTCCAGCACCTCCGCACGCACACCGCGGCCGACCCGTCGTCGGCCGCGCTGCCCCATCTGCAGCGCACCTCCTATCCGACGCCGCCGCTCAGCCCGTCCGCCGGCCGGTACCACCCGTACGCGGCGGCCGCCAAACACCACCACTCGCCGTACGGCTTCGCGTCCGGCTACCCGACGTCCTCTCCGCTGGCCCTGTCGCACCACCCGGGCCTGTTGCCGCCGTATTTCCCGGCCGCGGCTTACTCGCCGTACGCCGCGGCGGCGGCGGCGGCGGCGGCCGCGGCGTCCGCGGCCTCCCCGCGGCTGGGCGCGTCGCCGCACACGTCGTAACGACAACAACAACCGTAACGGCGTTGTTGTTGTTGTTGATGTTATTGTTGTTTTTGTTGTTGTTGTTATATCGTATAATGCTCGCGAAAGACGAAAGAAACACATCCGACGCGAGATCCGAATCATCTTCAAGCGATCTAAAATATTTTAGTTTTTTTTTTTATATAGAAAAGGAGTGTACCGATAGGGTGTTTTATTAAACGGCAGCGGCGGACGCAGGGCCGTAGCCAGACCGCATTGTTGTGGGGTGGGACCCAACATTTACCATTGACGTTCTTTTAACATTTCGAACACTTTTTACATTCAATCTCGCAACACAATACACCGTCAACGAAAAAAAATCGATTAAATAAAATACCGTTAAAATTAATACTTAATCGTACGACTGTAGTTTTCTGTTTGAACTTGAGTTGAAATATCTGAACGGTTTGGAAATTCGAAAGTTGGATAATCCGGAAAATTTCTTTGGTTCCCGTGTTGAAAAATGTTCTGCGCGGAAAACAGTTGACTACATTTTCGACTATTTATACATTAAAATTTACCGCGCCCGTACCGGCCACACGTGACAATATTATAACGTCACCTGCCTCTTTTTTTTTTTTTTATTCAAGTCTCAAGTAAACTCATAGGATTGATGATTGCGCTCGATCGGAACTAAATGTTAGATGTAGGTTTAAAAAAAAACGGAAAGTATTCCAAAATAAATTGATCAAAATCCCTGGGGGGGAGGGTCGAAAAAATGGTCTCGGGGGGGCGACGCCCCATTTGCCCCCCTCGGCTACGGCCCTGGACGGACGCGAACGACAAATATCTCAACGTTATATTTTTTTTTGTTCAAAACGAAATGCTAAACCTAACCGCGGGTTAACAAGATGAATACCGACGAACGGTTCGCGCGATATTAAGATTTAACGTACGAGTATAAAAGACTATATTACGCTATATTGTTATTATGGTAAACAAAAAGTGCTAAACGAATTTAAAATTACAAGTTACAAAAATAATACGTCGGTCACACGCTGGACAGCTGCAGTATTAAATATATTAATAATTATAATTTGTAGATTTGTGAAAACACTCGAATATTATCGTTGTAACCATTATAATGTACTATAGAGGTTTTGAGTTTTATATAGGTCCCCCCGTATTTGCGAGTCATAGCCGATTAGTAAAATTCGTTTTTTTCATTTTATCTTTATTAACTTTTATTATTATAAAGTATAATATTATTTATTCATGTGATTCGATTTTTTTTTTATAACACTCTTCATATTATTATTAAACTACTTCCCTTCTCGTTATCGTTTATATAACATACGTTACCTACCTATCTTGTTTTATTATTAATTTTTTTTTTTTTTTCCTCGTTATTTGGTTTTATTATTTAACACATAATATATTATTATTATTATTATTGCCTACTATTTATAACATTATTATTTACATCGATTATCGTCAGAAAACAAAATATTTGAATTATATTATAATTATTATTGTATAATATTATGTAGAAATAACGACGTGATATGATATTATTTTCAACGATAATAATATTACGACGTATGTAAATATATTTATTATACCTATTACACAGAATTCGATGTATCCGTTGCGAATATACTAAACTATCCATTATTATTATTATTATTTTACATATCGTTATTTATTGATTTTTCCGTTGTTTCGAAACGTTTGTGGATGGTTTATCCACTGCCGCGGCGACTGTAAACCGGCTACGTGTGGTGAGTTTATATGATGCGGTTAATAAATAATAAACGAAACGTTACCACCGGAACATTTTTTTCTAGAACGGAATCGGGCGAAAACAAAACTCAGCAGCCGTGTACAAAAAAAGGAAAAGAATTCAATGTTGTTACCGCGTACAAAAAATAACGGATACGCGAAAGTGTGCTCAAAATACAGTTCTGTCGGGTCACAACCCTTTTTTTAAACATGTCATAAACATTTACCAAGCGTATACACCAATAACGTGTATTTAAAATAAAAACGTCACGTATGGGTTTAACAACGCCGACTGGCTTGTGCTGTCGCGAACACCGGCTGACGTCCAACGATGCGGTCAAAAATCAATGACGATTTTGATGATAATACGCGTATAGACTACCCAGAAGTCCCCGTTCTAACATGTTAAACGATACGACTCGTTACACTCAATCGTCGTGTTTTTTTTTATCTCGGCACGTTTAGTTTAACAAGGTGATTTTTTGTTGCGAGTGATATCACGCGGAATGCTACAAAGTAAGTTCCGTGGT
The DNA here is from genome assembly GCA_017140985.1 of Hormaphis cornu. NCBI lineage: Eukaryota > Metazoa > Arthropoda > Insecta > Hemiptera > Hormaphididae > Hormaphis > Hormaphis cornu. The sequence continues at coordinate 32,319,648 of CM029358.1, forward strand.
CGGTCTGAAACCCGGGAGGTCACAGCTATCGGTCGTATAGTGGCAAGTTCGTCACGATCTCTCCTAATACCGAAATTGATTCCGTGGTCGTCTCGGGACGTGGGTGTTTTGGTAAAGAATGGTCGTTTCCGAGCAAGTGTCTAGTCTTCACGAGGGGTTAGGATATTCGCGGTGGTCGACGCAAAAGCGTACTGCTAGACGTAACTGCTCCAAAGTGCTATCCGTAGTTTTGACGGCTATGGAAAAATCCATTGTAATAAAAAAAAAACACACGTACGTCAACTGGTAACGGTCAAATCATTCGAAAAACCATTGAGTGCATAGAGTATTTGAAGCCGGTCGTCGACCACACAAAAAGGAGTGAAATTTTGAGAATAACGTTTTCCGTTAGACGGCGTTGTATATCGACCGAACGAGTTGACAAACCGCGTACGAATTTTACTTTTGCTTCATTTTAAATGAATTTAAAACTGTACGAATTATTTTCAAATTTAGTAAAAAAAAACCTCTTTAAAATACTCTTTTATTCGTCGTATAGTGTCGTTGGAAGGAAAAAAACAATTGAACCCGATATACATATCGTGTTTGTACATCCGTTAGAAAAAAAAATACATTTTTCTCGACACAATTCGAATTTTTTCGATCTTGGAGGAACTCTATCGGGGGATTTCGGACGATTTTTTTTGTCTGGCAACACTGGCCGCGACAGTGAGAAAGGAGCAACCGGCCAGTGCACGTCTCCACGAAACGTCCGCGTAATATTTAATACGTCGTCCAACGATCGCGTCGTTATAGTAGTACGCCGACGAGAACGCACGGCGATAAATCAATCGAGGTGGTGCGGTTGGAATATTAAAAAAAACATCCACACGATAATAATACGTCCGTATCGTCGTGCCTAGCTCGTTTGTGTCTGTGTGTGCACGTATGAGGGAATTTTTATGCTATTTTATTGTGTGACCGCGGTATAACATATTAATAATACGTAATAAAACGTACTCGTGGTGACGCGCGTGGAGCCAAATTCGGTTTTATTTCGGACTCTGCGCGTCGTCTAGCGAGAAAGAACGCGGGGTATCGTTTTTTACAACGGCGTTTTTTTTTTTCCGTTTTTTCCCGGTGAACACACTTTTAACGTACGAAAACCGCTCGGGTCTTAACGTACGATACATACAGAAGACGGACACAGTCGATTCGACACACGGTAGGTGTGGTAGTGTTCAAAGCGGTTTTTTGAAATTGCGATTATTTTTTCAAAGTTCCTGAGGATTAAGCGAAAACGGCCAAATTCGACTTACGGAATCTATACACGTCATTGAGAAGGGTAACGCCGAGATTTCGATCGATCGTCTCTGCGGGAGTTTCTGATGGAACTTTGAAATTTTCCTATACTCATCGCGGGCGGAACAAACAACTACGGGAAACGTGTTTTTTTTTACACGTCGATTTAGATTTGTTTTTTTATTTTTGTGATCACTTTTTTTAGTTGAAGTAATGCTCCGATGATACCTCAAAAGGTGATAGGTGACCGATCCGAGACGGTACTGAAACGTTTTATGAGATTATTGCTTTTGGAGCGAAAAACGAAGATGGCAAAGTTTTCGAAATCGTTCGACTCGAACTACGTGTAATTAAAAGAGGGGTTTATCGAGTTGAAATTTCAATCGATTTCGATCGTTTTTAAAGGGAGTTATGGAACTTGAAAACCGTTTTGAATTTTTTAATTTTACGCAGTCATAGAACTACTCTACTCTTTATGTTCAAGCCTCGAAACTTGAATACAATCTACACAGGATCACTATGGGGAAAACAAATAATTACGGGAGACGTGTTTTTTACGCACGTTTAAACCACAACTTCTAAACTGGTGACCCACCCGAAGCGTTGTCGCTAAACTACCCGCGCTGTCCAGACTGGATCTCTGCTTTTTTTTTCTTTTTTATTGTGACGACGCCAACTTTGACGGCCATATTTTCTACTCGGACGGTACCTCTAATTTTTTACTTCAAAATTTTGATTCGTTTTCGGCCTGAAAGAAATCCGTTTGAACTACATAACCCGACCAAATTCGTAATCTTTACGTTGAGTGTCGCGTACTGCAGCAGCTGGAATGCGGTTTTAAAATGAGCCACGGGTCGTCGACGCTATAGAAACGAAGAAGTGCACTCCAAAGCGCGTTATTGTAGTATCGCTCAAACATTTTCTCACCCGTCCTAGAGTCTACTACTAAGCGGCGGGAGACCTAAAAACATTTGTAAAGACCAAGAGAAAGAAGAAGGTACCGACTTGAAGTCGACTACACTTTCACCTTACATTATACGTCAAGCGTTTGTACACCACAAGCGTATACTCGCCGAAATACGTCGTTCCGTCAATTTTTCCCACGAAAAATAACGATTTTATCCGGGACGTAACAATTTCCGTACGTACTTTTTTTCCGTGAAAAATTAGAGGCCGGTCGTCGCGTACTTTTCGCGGAACGATCGAAATAAAAAAACCTCCGATTGTCGCGTTATTATTCATCGTTTATTTCGCGCGTCAGTCCGCGATGTACAGAGGTTTATACGTCTGTGGTGCACGGTTTTTTTTTCATTATTCGTTTAAACGTTTCAACATCGTGTTTCGTTTGAACGTCGATGTGCGATGTCGCTCTCAACGTTTTCTATAAGTAATTGGTATACATTATCGTGTTCAACACAATGAGCACACACACACACGGAGCAAAGAGAGAGAGAGAGTAAAGAGAGACGTGTGTGCGTTGATAATTATATTCGAGTTCCGTACGCACGTCCATCCCGGGGGCTCGTCGAAGAGGAGGTTTTAATATTCCGGTCGAGAGACGACGCGCCGACGTGACACGCCGTCGAGTTTGTGTCGTTGCACAGTCCTTTTCGGTAGCACAAACTATTATTATTATTATTATTGGATATTATGTATGTAAACACACGGCTATTATTATTATAGGCGGCTGCGTGTAAACGGCGGTCTGGTAAAGTGTGGAGGCAGAACCGAAACGTGTAAATTTCGCTCCACCGTTGGATTCTGGACGGTTTTTCGCTTGTGGTGTTTTGTTTTTGTCACTCGGGCGGCACATTTCAAATCCGAAACCTGTCGGTGGACGCATTTTTTTAGAACTTATCCGCGGTGCGTCGTACTCGACGTTCTGTCGGATTTTCGACAAAACGTTACGGCTGTGAGAGACTGTTGTAAACGCCGAGGGGAAACACGTTACGCGTTTCAAACGTAATACTGTGGATTCAGTTTTTTTGACCACAACTGCCGCGAAATAATGTTGTACGCGGTCGGAACGAAACTTTTACGCGTACCATTAACACGCTATAGGCTTGGTAAATATAATGTTTCAAGCGAAAACTTTTGAGTTAGTTACGTATGTATGAACTCTCTAACTTACAGTCTCGCGGAGACGGTGCGCGTTCTGTACTTGTTCGAATTTTTCCGTTCGTTAAAAACACGCGTTGTTTTCAACAGTCAAAAAAAGTTTATTCGTTTCGCTTTTTGAACATTTCTCCGAGACATTCGAAAACGTGTAGGTATAGGCGTGTTCGAGATTCGCTTGTACAAAATGGAATATACAAACTCCGCATGTTCGTATTCCGAATAGAGAATAAAAGTATATTCGAGACGTGGCTGCGCGCACACGTCGAGTGAGGGTGCAGTGAGCGGACGACAGCTGTCACGGGACGTACGTGACGCGCGTCGTTCTTGACGGACGGTCCGCCGCCGCGAGGAAGTTTTCGAAAAGGTCAACGTACAAAACGCGAGTACCGGTTCCAACTCTACAACACGCTCTCCCCCCGTTCCACGTATCACCGCGGCAGTGGTGGTCCTTGGGTTAGGTTACGTTTCCCCTTTTTCGATGATTCTGAGCCAGGCGAATTGTATTGTTTTTACAATGACGATTTTTTTTTTCCCGTCAAGAACTTTTCGTACCACATGGAAGGAACGCTCCGATTATCATATGGTTAGATGTGATGAAAGGTCTACGAACTCCGGTGGTACCTACTCTGATTAGAGTTTTTTTTTTTTAAATTTCGCTTAATTTTTGAGTTTTACCCTAAAACCGCCCGAAAAAAAAAATCGAGAATTTCACAAATTTGAAAATTCTCAGGTTTTTCACGTTTTCGGAGTGCTTAAGGAGTGCTCAAACCGCCGACGTAAAAGTTTCGACTTTTAATCTGATTTTATTTCAATCGTGTTTTTTTTTTTTTCCGATTTATACGCGCCGAAAACGACAAAAATGGCGAAATCCGGCGTCAGACACGTCGATTTTGGCCATACGACGATCGGAACAAGCTGAAACGTTGACGTAACATTGAAATACGTAAGATACGAGTTTTTTTTTTAATGTTTCCAGTGATTTCGAAAAAATTTCGAGCCAAGTATAGGACATATTTTACCCCGTGGTGTGACTAAAACCCGCATATGGCGCGTACAGCTGTTGTACATTACATGATAACGAAAAGCGAGCGTTTATAGGTTCGTGCTCGTTGACGATCCCCGGGGATCTTTCGGAGCACTTACGAGGAGGGTATAGTCGCTGCACGGTTAGATATTATAATAATCGGTGCTCGTAAAACACAGAAGCCGCTATAAAAACCGCCGCCGCCAGCAAGTTTATGACACGATTATCCTCGTCATATTTTTTCGTAATTTACCTTTAACACGAGACCCGTTTCGTTTTATCCCTGAGGACGACTATCACACACACACAATGTTTTATTAGTAGGTATTATAATATTTAGAAGGATGTTATAATGTGTAGGTTCACATAGAATCTAGAAGTAGGTACCTACCTACTATATATATACCAACACGCGTGTGCCGACGAGATAAGATTTTCAGTCCGTCGTAAAAACGGATTGATTCAACGTTTACATTTTCTTCTCTCGGTGTTGAGTTGTCCGTGAACTAAAAGTTGGATTGTCAACAAATAAAACCAACCGTTTCGTTGTCCCAAAAACTATAGTTATTACGTTTGACAGGTTTAATATGAAGAGATTACCCGGAAAGACAAATATTTTTATTTACCTACTTCCCTATGGTTGGTCGACCACGCAGATAACCACGCAGATTCAGTAAAAAAAAACACGTATCAGGTATTTGTACATTTTTTTACAACTAACAGGTGACCACTTTTCAGAACACGTGGAACCATTTTGCCGATGTCATCATCTGCGAAAACCATTTTCGTCATAATTTATGATCTAACTGACGATATTTACAAACAACGCAGCTGTTTGATGACACGTCAAGGTATAGAAAAGTAACAGTCCTAAAGTTGATGTGTGAGAGTTAAAGTGGCAAAATTATTTGTTGACTTGGAAAAACGCAATTGACGCATTTTCGATGCTGTGTTATTATTTTGATGGACCATTAGATATCATTACATCGGGTAATATTGATTCCTATATGGATTCAAATCTCATTTTCCACTATAAAAATAATTTCGTGTTGCAGACTGCGAATGATATTTTTTTTTCTTATCCCAGGCCATCTAGTCCTGTTGTCGCTTCCGTAATGTTCCTCCTGCACGCGTCTCTATATCATTCGCCATCTCTTCTCCATTCAGTACCTATACTCCCAATGCTCTAAAGTGCTTCTTTAACTCGGTCTTCCCATCTTTGCCTCGGTCCACTTCAATTTCAGATTTTTGAGCGTGGCCACTATATTATATTGATGCTGTTGAGAATAACGATCAATACACTATAGACCAACACTGCAGAAACGCTGCGCTCTTGTTCTCACTCCTCGGTCCTTATGTCCTGGCTCCGACCGATTTGAAATATTTCAATAATTGTGTTTTAGCTTTTACAAACAGCTGCTGCGTGCTCCTGCAGCTATATATGATGGTGTATGTTACTACGAAACATTTACGTTTTCAGAATCTCTCACCGTTTATCGCGTTTACCAAAAGGACTCTTGCGGAAAACCCGTCGAGTAACGTGCAATACGGATGATGGCAGATTTCTAACCGGCGTCCCTGTAAAATCGTACCCCCGGGGGGCTAACAAATGTCTATAGGGAAATTGTAGCCCCTTTTTACACTGGGGTAAGATTCTCCTAGGAAAATATCGTCTCTCCCAATGGGGGGCGTACATACGCAGTATTCCTAGGATAACCTTACCGGGTGTTTTTGGCCCGATAACAATTGTCTTCGATGGTACGATTCTGATCGAGTTCAGACGATTTCTTTTTTTGTTAAAAACTCAATACAATAGCGTACGGTGAACTACTGCGATACTATTGTACCGAAGCCTCTCTCCCGGGGACGGACGCGGACAGTAAAATATACGCGGACCGAAACACGCGCGGTTCGGAGGAGCGGCCGGTGCGTGTGCAGGCGGAATACGTACGTATTCGGAAAACAATCGTAACCATAAAAACGAGGAATTATCGGTGTAAGACACGCGGTTGCACACGTCTCTATATTATATCATAATACTATGCGTTATCGTACGCGAACTACGACGACGGTCGTATAATAATAATAACTATTATAATATGATATATATTTTACACGAGTTTTTACGACTCGGCCGCCGCCGTCGTCGTAACCATCGCAATATTTTACGGGGGCAGGACGTTATGATGGGGGCTGAAAAAAATAATAATAATGACAGTAATAACAGCACCAGACGGTCGTAAATCTCCGTCCGAGCGAGCGAGGGATATAACACGCAAATGCCGGTGTCACGCGATAAACGCGCGCGGGTATCCTCCTACTGCACGTAAGTTTCGCTGCACCTACGAAGTACCCCCACATCGTACGTTATTATTGATCGATCGATCGGTCGGAAAATCTACACCGCTGAAACGGAAAAAAAAATGTTTTTAACCGACTTCAAAAAAAATGACGATATTGGTGTATTGTTTTTTCACCCCGTTCCGGAATAACGTCGCCGGACCGAACGAAATGTCTTCATACCGCCGTACGAATTCGGTTGAGATCGTGACACTGGTTATCAAAAATCGTACAGCTCCGGTCATACATCTCGCATTTCTAGAGGTGGTTCTCGACCGACGCCGCGCGAGAAGTGCACCGTCTCCGTGTCAAAACTTGCGTTTTTGCGCACTACCGCCAGTTTTTTTTTTTTTGGTTCTAACTAAAATCAAACCGATAGAAGTGTTCGTTTAGTTTTGTATCGCTTTTCAACGTACTCGTATTACATACGTATCAAACTGTAGACTGCGAAAATGCCTTTATCTAAACTTCGACGACCGAGTACCGCAAAACAACAGCTGACTCTATATAACTGTCTGGCCGTCATCAGTAGTAGGTAATATAATAAATTCGCCCTACAGCTGTATTCATATTACGATGTTGACCGTTCCATGTGACCGTTACTCTTATTTTATTTAATTAATAACGATCGATACTGCGCTAAACGTGTTCGCATTCGAAATTTATAGTAGGTATAACCTGGCCGCCTGCAAACGGCTGCATCCGACTGTTGTCGCGCAGAGCAGCATAATTGTACATTTCGTCAGTCGATTGAAAAGTTTAGTGCTTACACGTCGAAATCGAATAAAGAAGCTGTGCGATATGAAAACGAAACACTGCAGCGCCGCATCGTCGTCGTATTATACACGCACTATATATACGTATATAGTCCCGTATAACATACAAATATCGTATCGTATTGCAGCGACAAAACTTCGAATAGATCAGAAAAATGTTTACGACCCGTAACGGCTCTACATAGTGCTCACGACGTACATTGTTGTTTATGAGAAAAAACCGATCGCCGAAATTATAAGGCACCCTGCGTGCAGCAGTCGTTACGGTCCGTCGACGTCCGATGGATTTGACGCGTTGCACTGCGGAACAAACAGGTGTGTACACGGCAACAATGCGTTTTTTTCTTCTTCTCGCCGATAATAAATACAAATAACTGCAATACCGATAGCTGCTGCTGCTGCTGCTACTCTTTCGGTCGATAAAATAAACGTCGCGACAGTAATAATTATTATCGTTCTGTAATAATTTTTTTCTCCATCGAGGCCATCGGCGTGTTCGTGACGAACGTACAGCTGAAACAAATAGCTGCATGACAGTATAACGTTGTTTCGACGAACATTCGTCCTACTCTATTATTATAATATATACGCGTTAAACAAATCGATAAACACGTCGTTGTGTTCGCGGTGTTGAGAGAGAGTGTTTTTCAGCGTCCGATCGCGAATCGTGTGCGATGATCATCGACAAGTCACGAACAAGTCGCGGGCAAAACAACAGTGACGGGTTGAGGTGATTTCTTCCTCTGTCGCCATTTGACTGGTGCTAAGCTCTTTTAAAAAATACCCAGAACAACCCATCTGAGAGAGAGGGAGGGAAACTAGCCGTTTTTCAGCTCTGCATAAATACCCCCAAAAAAAATAAAATAGATACAGCAAAATCACTTGAATTCGTGATTTCGCAGATTATAAAAAAATTTTTTTTTAGTCTCTTTGTACCGACGCTTTTGGAAATGTTCACTTCTGTACACCGGGAAAAATATTTTAGCGCGCTCAACAAATATGAAATTCTCTAAGCGCGTAGGTACTGTACAGTTGCGAAACCGTGTACGACATGACGAATTACAAACTTGACAACGAGAACAATACTTTTAAATCACAATGAAAAACTGGACTACTTTAAAACGGCTAATAATCAAATGTAGAAAGAAATAGAATTCCGAGATTGCAAAATACGTACGATCGTATGCGCTCACCGTTCGTGTTTGAAACGTTTTCTGACGGGGGAAAGAAAAAAAAGAGTTTTCGACGTTTTTTTAAGCGACGAGCAAAGTTTAAACCATACAGTACCAGTCGGAGTACCTATACGTCTTCTTCGACCACCCCTCAAGTACTGTATGAATTATTCGAATCGCGGGAAGAGAGGAAAAGAAATTGACCACGGCAAACGACGTGTTTTCGACGCAACGTTTTAGCAATTTTGACGATAACGTCCAAAACGATGGTCGGAACAAGCCGAGACATTAGAATAGGCAAGATACCGGTGAACGTTTCGCGTGATTTTGAAAAAATTTTCGAGCCAAGCGCGTGTAGAACTTTGAGAGTCTCCAACTCTAACCCGGACACGCAACTGAGCTCGAATCGTTTTTTCGAGGGCAATCGCCGGTGCGTTTGAACCGCAACTTCCGAACCGGCGATTGCCCTCCACACTACCCGAATTTTTCACGAATATATCTCACGTTTATTTTTTCCGCTCGTTGCGAAATCTCCTGCGCTGGACAGTCGTTTCGCGCGGTTTTGTCGTCGTCGGGCGCCGACGTGGCGCCGAACCGCGCGGTATCGCCGTCACGCGAGAAAGAAAAAAATTAACACATTTTCGTGGCACACAATGTCGCGTTTTATTCCGCCGTCATTACGGCGTTGATAAAAAGCAAAAAAGCAAAAAAAAAAAACGATGGCGTAAATAAATAAACTCGTTGTTGTGTCGGCCGCGAGATTTCACGCCGTCATTGTTGTGCCAGCGGACGGCGCGTTTACAGCTGCTGCCCGTCGTTGCTCAACTCGGTCCGGAGTGCGTGCAGGCATATACGCTCTCGGTTCTAGAGGAGATTTCGACGCCGAATTTCTCGCAGAACCGAACCGAATATTAATACCGTGTAATAATAATAATAGTGTCGTTGCGACGTGTGTCTATCGCATTGTCGTTTTAACAATATTTACAGTATTCATTACTCGTGTTATTATTATAAGTTTTATATTATTACGTTGTATATTATTACGTTTCGTACGACGTTTTTATACTGCACTTACCGTATTGTTATTACGCGACGGACGTACCTGTAATGTATGGGTAATAAAAAAAAAAAAAAAAAAATCCCTGTCACGACGTACGTAGAAAAAAAACAATAAATCGCCGACAACAATGCGTCCGTAAATCAAATCAATAGTGTATTGTGCGCGTTTTATACGGCTGTATAATGTTGTTCGAAAAAAAAAAAAAAACAGTAATAAATAACAGACAGAGTATTATTTTTTTAAATCGATTGGAAAATCGTTTTGTACATAATATTATCATAGTAATCGTATCTATCCAAGCCCGTCCAGTTCTCGTTTTTCGTACGCGCGTGACTGGTACGGGGGCGCAGTGCGATTATATTAATACGTCACATACATTTTTACTCGCGTACGTTTTGCCGTGCCTGCGATAAAAAGAAAAAAAAACAATACCAGTTTTAATAAACCGTAAAACTTAATTGGTACAAATTAACCGTAATATTAGGTACTATTATAACGATGTATCGAATAATTGATTCAACCGGTTTATTATAATATACCCTACACGATATCATAATAATGTCATTACGGCTGTTAATCAAAGTTGGAGTACCCTCCAGCTTATTGTTTGTCAGAAACCGATAATTTTTGTAAACTCACAAAATAACCAACGCATCGGTGATTACGTTTGTATACTCACGGGGGTACGCCAAGCATCGTCGTCCTGGTGAAACTAGAGTGTCTTTTAATAATTACGAGTTGACCATTCACACAACGCATCATGCGAACCGGAATGCCATTCTCCACCCCGGACCGAAGAAAAGGATCATAGATAAGCGTAGAGAATAATGATTTGTTTTTTTCCCATAGATATACGACTTACATCCGCGGTTACTTGTTTCAAAAAAAAAAAATAGAACCGATGGTGTATACTGAACGCGTTTTTTTAATTTTCTCCCTAAAGACCATGAAAGTATAAGTCCACCCGGACGTATCAAGAGTGCAAGAGCCGCAAAATGCTCGTATCAGCAGTGGCCAACTCAGGTCCGTGTCCGCGGCCGTCGTCGTCGGACAGGCCGTTTTTTAAGGAAATTGCACTACGTGGCCAATGCTCAATTTTTAACAAACACTGTGCACTGTGTACATGTTTTTATCGCCCGGTATATGCCAACAACTGGAATTTTGTGGCCAAAATTTTCAAAGTGGGTGGCCAAACAAGGCCACTACGTGGCCTTTTGGCCACACAAAACTTACTTAAAAAACGCCCTGTCGTCGGATGCTATACAGTTTCGTGGTTAGGATGGTCAGGGCCAGAGTCGTGCACACCAGCTCGTCGGGTGCACCTACTTCGGGTGGCTCTACCCTTTTTTCCAAATAGTATCGATCTCCACAGCAGTACAAATCTTTTACAAAATATTATACGCTAAACGCGTTTTATTTTAGTCAGCAAAGATTAATGTAACAAATTAATGTTGTGAAGTTTCCCACAAACACGGAACTACAGTAGGTACAACATACGCGTTAATTACACAGTGCGACGATCAGGGCCGTCTTAAGCTTTGCAGGGGCCCATGGGCACCCGGAGCTTAAGGGGCCGTTTTAGTAGTCCTACACAAGTTGAATAAAAACATCAAAAGTTTATTTAATATGATTACTTTATTAATTAAAAACTATGTACATTTTACAGAATTATAAATGGTATTTTACTGTTATAACTGTCAACAATGATACTTATAGTTAATATGTATCGTTAAGTAACGGTTTTTTTTCGAGATTTCTGTTGCGTAAAATCTTCAATTATATCTTCGAAGTCTAGTTTTTGCAGGAGATCACTTTCTATGCACATTATTGACAAATCAGTGAGCCGTACTTGCAACATAGTTGTTCGTAATTCGTTTTTTATTCTTTTCAGTTGTGAAAATGAGCGCTCCCCACTGCAATTGGTGATCATGAGGCAAAGGAAAATCCTTGTGGCAACTTCCACGTTTGGGAATGTTTCTGCTAATTTGCCTGCTTTTATTAAAGAATGTATATCTAAGATACTTAAGTCCACGGATTCATTTTTGAAGGTTTTCAAGTGTTCCCTGAAATGAAAACATTCTGAATTTAACTCATTTGTGTCTTCACAATAGAAATCTGCCAATTCTTTGCATTTTTTTTTTTCAAATGATCAGGTTCGATTGTTTGTAATTGAGTAAAAAAACTAAAACGTTTTCTTAGTACGATCGTTGCTTTAAATGTGTATTTAGCGTGTCGATTATGGGAAGAATCGTTTCTTCGTAAAATTTTTCTTTACCGGCCAACTGCACAGTCTCTGATGGGTTTTCCAAAAAAGTGATACGTGTGCTGTGAATTCTTTTTTTTTTGCAATTTATCTTTGTAGTCAGAATTTGGATTTATTTCTTTGGCGGCCGATTCGTACTTATCAAAACTATTGCGTGTATTACTAATATACTCACAATAAGTGACGCAAACAGTTTTGTTGCAACGTCCATTGTTATAGTATTATTCTGTATGCTTAAGCTTGTTTTGTTTATAGCTCCCAGAAGGTCATTCCATGTCTCAGTTAGGATAACGGTCTCCAATTTATCCATTTTTTCGCCAATACTTTGTGCCTCGTTTCTGCTGATTGAAGTGTGAAATCATATCATCGAGACCCCCCCAGTGCTTATCGGTGCTGAGATCTGAACGACGGTTGATGTCTTCGCGGACCTATATATAATATTGTCGCGGTTCTTTTAGCTGAGGAAAACCAAATGCGGCGTAACTACGACCAACGCAACTGTTTTCCGAGTTTCGTTCGACGCGCATAGTACGCCTATATTTTGTGACCGCAATTCCGAAGATAGCGCGCGTCACACGTCGACGGTTCGAAGCCCCTTATACGACGACGATACGTTTGTCGGCGACAGCATTTATCGACCTCTACGCCGTGTGTGTGTGTAAAAAAACGACCAGCCGCGCTATACAAGGTGTTACCACGTGGTTATATAGATATCAGCGTGTGTGCGGGCAACAAAACGGTAAAAAACCGGCGCGTAATAATGATATACCGTCGTGTCATAACCAGTAATGTAGAAAAAAAAATTGTTTAATCGCTACAAACGACGCGCGAAAACAGTACGTCGTTTGTCGCGCATACTGCAACGCCGCGGAGACGCGCGTAAATACGAGAAACTTTGCGCGCGGCGGTTTCGATACACGGCTGTTGTAAACCTTCCTCCTCCTGCTCGTAAACCGATACGAATTAGTCGTGCCTGAACGCGTTTTTTTTATATTTATTTATTGCTACAAGCTGTAACGCGATCGGAGCGAATGACCGTGGACGTCGGATTCCCGTGGAAAAAGCGATCCAGCCTGTAGAGCGACGATGTGTTTTTCCAGTTGAATCTCGGTCGGAAGAATTTGGTCAGTGTAAAATAGTCGCACGTCCGAGCGAGCGAGTTACTCGAACGGCGCGTGTGGATGTGGCGGTTGAGTTCTACGGACGGAAAGAGAGTGGTATTGCTGAACACTGAGAAATACTATAGTTTCCAAACTACGGCGGCTACACCAAAAAAAAACCGAAGTGACCAAATCGTAGCAGTCACTGTGGTCACACACGGCCACTTCACCCAAAACGTCCGTACATCTTGTGCCCCCGTATGATCAGCGTGGACACCGCGTACTTTTTTCACTGAAAATCGCCGCCGCATTATTATCTCTCGCCATACACGGGAACGTTATAAAAATTCGCGCGGGGTAGTATAAATCGTATACGCGTCGGCGGTAAATCAGATCGCCGTGGCGGCCGGCCGGTTGCTGGCAGTCTGTGGCACGAATTGGCCGGGGATCGCGCGTAAAAACGCGGTATTTGTTTATTTATTATTTTCTCTTTAATGGTGTTCACCTGTACGTGTGTACGGGAAGGTGTACACGGCGACGTAGGTGCGCAAGTATGTGGAGGTGTGCAATACGATCGATACCCGGCTGGTTGATGAACGACCTGACAGTTTCCGCTCGCCGAAAATCATATTTCGCCGGGGTCAGAACATTAAATCATCTGTATCTTTGTGCGTGCGCGCGCGAGTTTGCGCTTTTTGGCGTCATAAATCAAAATGTGTGTTTTATATACGCCGCCGACGTCTCCATGGCGCCCACCCCTCGCATCCCACCACCCAACCACCCCCCCCGCGCAACCACCAGATGCAGCCGCGGCCGGATGATGTATGTGACGGGTTGAAAAGGTCGCGAGGTATGTGTATGTAATAATAATACGTAATAGTGTGTACAGCACTCTTTCCCCGTTGTTTCGCGTCTCTCTATATCCGGACGGGATATATTATACACAGATTATTTCAATACATATTATAGAGACGGCCGGTAATCCCCCCCTATGGTCGTCACCCCATTCCTCCCCTAACCTCCCCGTGTCACTTTGCCCGAAGCAGTGAACGTATGATATCATTGTGTGTACATCATACTATGTGTGTAGAATGATTTCGATAATAATCGAAACACCAGTTAGTAATCCAGAGATTAATAATCGATACAACCGTTAGAAATCATAACGAATATCAATAACCGAGATAACCGACTGATCGAAATAACAGAAGTATCGAATAACGTGCTACCGTGAATTATCGAACTATAATAAAATCAGTTGTTAAGGGGATTGGGTCGTTTTTAAGGAGTTTTGTACAGGCGATATTTTGATAATTTCTATGTGTGAGTAGCGAATGAACGTTAGTGCGAGTGTATGTTACGAGGGTGGTTCAAATATGATCGAGACAAATACTCTGACACGTTTATTTATTATCGAAAAAATTTACGAAAATTCACAGTTTTTCTAGGTATTCCCCCTCACAATTTACGCATTTTCTCCACCTTTCCGGAAGTTTTTTGATCCCGGTATCGAAGAATTCTTCGGGCAACTCGGACAGCCATGTGCGCACGAACTCCTCTACCTCGTCGTCGGTGTAGAATCTTTGACCTCCGAGGGCTTCTTTCAGTGGTCCAAACATGTGGTAGTCGCAAGGTGATAAATCTGGACTGTAGGGGGGGTGTTCCAGTACCTTCCACCCCAATTCCGATATTGTATCGAGCGTGAGACGAGCGGTATGAGGGCGCGCATCTACAGTGTTTGTCTCGATCATATTTGAACCACCCTCGTATCAGCGTGTTGAGGTGCTTGCCGGGAAGGCGTCCCCCGCACAACTCACGCGCAAGCGCACGTCACCATTATAAAACAATTGAATGTTCCTAAGACAACGACGATATAGACCTAAGAGTCGAATTAGTTCCCTTAAAACGAACCGGATTCTGAAAAAAGATTTCGATTCTTTTTAACTAGGCTATCGCGGGAGTCGGGTTATTTTATACGTCTTATTGTTTTTATGTTTACCAAAAAATTATTCATACGCCATATTTTTATGAATGTCATTGTAAATACGTTTACATTACATTTTTCGATATCGTATCCAAGACAGGAGGAAGAGAAGAGAGGCGTAGAGATTAACAGAGCTTAGCGGCATATCACGTACATTTCTGCAGATTGATTTCACCGGTGGTCACGCCTTGGCCGCTGATAAACAAGGTTTGAACGCGCGAGTTTAGAGTTTTTAAACTTTTTAGAAAACACTATTATCGCAACGACTTTGGTTCCGTCGTATTGAATTACATTTGGTTTTGAAAGTATCTTTTGATTTTTCCTACAGTGAAAACGAATGCAAAAAATAGATAATATTCGTAATCAACGAGTACCCGCAGTTAACAACAGCAAGTACCGTCAGACGGCGTAGTAACGAGACTACGTGACAAATTTTAGATTTAAAGTTCCGTTTTCATTTTGTTCAGACGATGATTTCTTTGCGTCTCGAAAAACGAGTAGAAACTCGTCTTTTTATAGAACCCTTTCACACGGTCGAGTGACGAGATCCCTTTGTGCGCGCAGTAGCGTATTTCCGCCGACGCGTGACCGTGTCTCTCTCTCTCTCTCCGGAACACGCCTTTGACGGCCGAACCGACGTGCCGCGTTCAAAAACTCGTCGTAGTTTTTCTCTTCTTTCGCCGCCCCTCGCGTCGGATGTTCAATTACGCCGTTGTCGCTCTCCTCGTCGCACACGTCGCGTCGGTTCGTGTCTCGTCCGTGTTCGATTAGCCGCGAACGGTGTTTTTCGTCACGGTGCCCCCGTCAGACGCGGCCGTCCCCGCGCGATTAATTACGATTCCGTCGTTCCCCCCGGACGCGCGCGGAAACGCGTGGCGCGATGAAACGGACGTCAACAGGTGTACTACACAACGCACTCGAATAGTGGAAAAAAGAGAAACGCCCGGCCAGGGCGTCTAACACGAAATGAAGGTACGTTTCTTGCCACACGTTTTTCAAACAACGCGGCTATTCCGAGGGAAAACTCCGTACGAGTTTTGAAAAAAACGATTTTCCGCACCCCGCCTCGCGTAACGGTTCGGTTAGGTTCGATGATGGCGATTTAGGTCGGTCCGGATGCAAAGCGTCTTTTTAAAAAAAAAAAAAATAATTTTCAACAAAATCGATACAACGTACTTCGCGATTACTTTTCTTTCTCGTTAATACACTATAAATCGAAAACCCCCGATCGTCGTGACGAAGAATTGGCAAAAGTGCACAAACTGAGAAACAGTAAACACCGAGCATTGGCACTCTCACCATCCTCCTATCATTTTTTTTTTTTAAGCGGCTAAACCGATTTCAATCGAACTTATCGCGTTGCAGTACAGATCGGTTTCATTTCTGTGCGGTGTGCGGCGGCTAGACGTGGCCGCCCAAACTTCCCTCGCCTTCCACGTCACCACCGCTCATGAGCCGCTACCGTACCGCGAATCTCACCCCGCCGTCAAAAATCGTTAAATCAAACACAGCTGAGAACACTCCCGACTAGTTCACCATTCAAACAACAAACAGAATCCGTTCATCCGTTCGGGAAACGACGCCACAGACAGACACGTCAAACTTCTGACACCCCGCGGTTTTCCCGTCGGGGGTTAAAAACACACCTCTGCTGGCGTTCACAGCTCGAGCGACGGCCACTGCGCCGCCTACGCACAACCGGAGAGGGTGTGGAGGGTTTTTCAAATTTTGGCACTTTTGGTAATCGAGTTTGAAAGTGTTTCGTGTACGACGACAACCACCAGGTCCGTCCGTCTGTGGATGCGGCCCACGTGTAAAGTGCTCCGACGCGGATCGCAGTCGGCTTTTGCTCTGTCGTCACGGCTAATCGTCCGCACCGACACGACGATAATCGACCGTGACGGACGAGCGTTATTTCTTCCATGCGGCGGCCGTAACGTTACAATATCGCGTCCGCAGTCGTACACGAGCACTTTTACACCGGTAATCGTTAAAAATAACCTTGTGCCGCGCACACGCGCGCGTACAAAGGGAACTCGGGTGATTGATGGGTCGGCGCGTCCGTCCAAACGGTTTCTGGCTGAGGAAAACTCGGAGGGTAGGTACGCCGAAAACGAGGCGATTCTTCGGTCGCCGCGTTCCGGGACGAAACGCGTATTCGGTTTGAGCGGTATTGAGTCGTTTAAAAAACTCACCGGAACAATGACGATAATTACAAAGTCGCGTGAGAGGCCGTAAACACTTGAGATTTTGTGTAAACTCTACCGACGGTCGTACGGAAATGTATGTATGGTAGGTACGATAATACTATATAGCTGGTTTACTCGTCGTTTTTTGAAAATCCCTTTCCCGTTGTTTTCTCCACGAACGCGGCACGATATCGCCATCAAAACGAATCGCGAAAGAACCGTTGGGCTTGGTTCGATAATACGAATGTTTTACATCATAAACAGTATTACACCGTTCAAAGTGACTCTTTTAACATCAACAGAAGACAACGGATTTTCAAAAAAAAAAACACGCTCGTCGTAAAATTATAACGGTAAAAAAAACATCAAAACATTGTCTCCAATCCGTTGACGAGTTTCGGTAGTGTCTATCAGAAAAATACTATTGCCCGTCGTCATGCACGATTGTAAACAATAATTTTCGCGTAGTTTGTGGACGAAATCGTTTTTTTTTTCATATTTTTACACTCGACCACGTTTGTCGAGACACGAAAGTCGTACAACAATCGTCGAGACACATGACGTACCCTGCAACGATGTTCTCAGGGAACGAGTGGTCGTCGTCATCGAGCGACGAAGACCAAGACGTTTCGCGGTCGTTGGAATTTCGCCTCGTCGACGTCAACCGTTGTCGGGATCACAGAGCCAGAGCGCCGGGGTGCGTTGACGTGCTGATGAATTTTACGAAACGAATCTTTCGCCGGTCCGACGAGAAATCAAAGGCACCTCAATTCCCCGAACGTATCGCGGTAAAAAGCGACGGACGTGTTATGCTCTGGAGTCCGTCGAATCCACCCCGGCCATAGATTTCAAATGATATTGAGAGCAAAAACCGGTCGAGAGTATAAATAATAATATTACGGTCACGTCGGTATCGACGATATAACTTTTTCGTTTTTCTGTTTGTTTGTTTCTTCAACCAATATAAACACGAGTGAAGCGATTGCGCTATTATTTGATTTATTTTTTATTTTATTTTATTTATTGATTTACTTATTTTATTTGAACGGTATTATCACCACCTCGTCGTTTCGAAATATCTATATAATTTTATTTTATCACCATACGAAATGACGAATTTCCTTCTAGTCACGCGGTTTGTGAATTACTCCGCGAACGAACGCGTCGTCGTCGGTCTTGAATATAATTCATCGAATATGTAAATTCACGAAAGTAAAACGCGCTCGAACTTTCCTATCGAAACTTCAAAATCGCGACGAAAATTTAACACGTCGGTTATTCTAAACGTCACTGCCCCGAGTCCGCCCTGCGAAAAAAATTTAAAACTAAAAACGTGTTCTTTCTCAGTCCTTTTCCGCATAGTCCACAGAATCGTGAGTTTTACTAGGGTTCTTTTTTTTTACACGGGCTTGATAGATTTTTCTTTCGCCTGCAGGGACTATAACGACGGTTCCGTTATTCTATAATGGCCAACTGCTGCCCTCCCCCGTTCCGCATATGTATCGGCCATAAAAAAAATAATCAATATTTCACAATTTTTTTTTCAAACTACGTTCAAACATCGCGTTAACTGTGCTGCGCGACCGCCGGTGTACGACGGTAGTAATTATCATATTTACGTATTATCCACGCCGTTATTACCGTGCATTGTACGTTTAATTTCGACCCGCATAAATCACGCGGTGAACAAAGTGTCGAGTTGAAAAACGAGAAAAAAAAACGTTTTAACATAGTGTACACGACCGCGCACGGTCTGCGGTTTCACTGCGGCGTTCGGTTGGGTGGTACACTTCTCGGAGGGATCGCTGCAAAAGAGTGCGAAAACAGACAACGGATATTATTATGCCGGGTTATTAAATCACCGTGTTGGAAGATTATATTGTGTAAACGTCGTGCGATCGCTTTCGAAACTAACCGCTATAACCGTCAGCCGTCATATCATTTTATTTCTACACTCAAATTCTGCTCAATTTCTACACAACGTGGTGGTCGTCACCGGTGGTGCACGCGTATTTCGAACGCACCCTTTTCCGCGACGACGACGATACGCGACAACACAATCAATTATGGCCGACGACAACCGTCGTCGTTTGCGGTCTCGTTTTTTGGGGTCGCAAACCCGGCTACGCGCCAACTACGCGCCAACTCGAACGCCGGCCAACCCATCCGGCGCGCGTGCATCCGCCGTAGTCACGAGTGCGTAATGTGTCGTCAAGGGCGTATTCGAGAGGAATCGATGGTCGTACCCCCCATTAACAGCGATACAGCTGTGACGATTTAATAACGAGGTTCGGAAAGAAAAGTATTGTCATAATACTCGTAATAGTATTCCGTCGGAAAAAAAAAATCACGTTTTTAGAGCCGTTATAATATCCGAAGTTACGTTTTAAACGTTTTTCATAATACCGAACGAGCGCTGCGAAGTAAGTTCGATCGACTCGTCGGTTGTTTTTTTCGGAACGTTTTTTTCCCGATGTGGTTCGGCCGGATAAAACAATCGTGTCAAGCGCACTTCAAGCAGCGTGCAGATCGCAGAAGGGACCACCACCTGTCACACCCAGTGCGCCTCGTAAAAGACGCCTCGTCCCTGCGGCCGTCGGTCGAAAAGTATAACGAAACGTTATAAGACGCGTGAAAAAAATTCCGGGCCAAGTTAGTTTTTTCCCGTTTACGCTGTTCTTTATTGGCCAATGTTTCGGGAATTGTTGTTTAAACACACACGCCGTTTGAAAGCAATCGTAGATCGTCAAAAAACGATTGTTAAACGTATCGGAAAAAACTCGATCTTACCGCGCTATTTGAACGCAACGACGTGTTTACAATATCAAAATTATGGTCGAATTCCGTTGTGCGCTGTATATCGTGAATCAGACCGACGACAACAAACGTTTCAACGGTTTTTCACTGTTGTTTTTCTTCTAAACCGCGACTAGATTTCGACACGTTATAAATGTAGCCAATCATTTCGCTGAGTCGTTCACGAGGTCGTTTACTATGTTACGGCCAATGTACACGTAATTCAGAAAGTAGAAATCCACAGCTATTACAACGACTGTTTAAAATTATGTTCAATTATACATAAATAAATACTTTTTACAAAAAAAAAACGGGATTTTGTGCATTATCAAATATCGATTTATTATCACTACACTTCGCATCAACATTGGAAAACTATATCGAATTGATCAATATAAATATGCGTTATAAACTGTATCGAATTAATCGAAAGTCACGTTACTTAGTGTGTGGGGATAGACGCGGATCCTGGCTATAGGCAAATTCAACTTGACCATGGCTAGAAAACGGCAAATTTCACTTTTGTTAACGTTTTAACATTATTATTTTCGATGACACAATAACCTGTTTCTGAGTTCATAAATGAAAATAAAATAGATATTTGTAAATAATAATACGTTCCGTCGGTCGATAAATCGTATTGTACGTACATCATTGTACGTGAATACACCTCAGCCATGTTTGGCGTCTATGAATTATGATTGAGTTGGCGCCATCGTACGTGGGAAAAAAAAATGGAAATGAATTTATTATAGAAATGGCACGTCGTAAAATGCGGATGTTAAATTTGGTCATTCACGAGGTCTTCACAACCGTATAATAATAATAATATCTAATAACAGTATACGGACGTTTATAAATGACAGGTATTATGGTTTTTAGATTTTGAACGTACTATATATACGTGGTATGTCTGGATGTGCTACTCTTTGAAGATTGGGTTATAGGTATACAAATCGATATGAAAAACCAAATAAATAAAATCAAACATCGTAATACATCGTAAAAACATAATTTGTTATTCAATTTCGTTGAATGTTTTTTTGAAAATATTTTTTTACTACCCACGCGGCATATATTATCGATTAAGTGATTTTGAAACTGTATAAAAATTGTTCACACGACGGTGACAAGATATTCATACCAAATTCTATTTGTACCTATAAAAATATTTCCACGTCTGTGTTATTAGAGTTTTTTTTTTTTTTTTTAAGTGTATAATTTATTAAAATAAAATATATTCGAGTTGCAATTATACTTATATGTATCTGATACAGTGCTCTAAAATCTAAATACCTGTGTTTGTTATTACGAGAGTTAAAAAATTTAATATGTTTGCGTGTGTAAAATAATTTGTGTGTATGTATTGTGATTGTGAACAGCATCTTAATATGCTCCATCAATCGCGGTAATCATAGACTTAACCCACTGACCTACTACTGTATATATTTATATGATTTAAATGCTTTAAATACGATAATTGTATCTTTTTCTGGTGCCTGGATAAAATCGTGATTCTGTGTTTAACACAATAAAAACATGTATTAAATAGTTTTTTATCTAGATATTTTTAGTTTTTTTGCTTTTTCAGTAATACGAGCAACCATGCAGTAATACGAGTAAAGTACTATCGCATTTTTAGTCAGTATCTCCTTGTTTTTTTTTTTTTTTAAAGAAGAAAAATAATAATCTACTAACTGATTATATTATTGTAACAGCTTAACGTGAAAAATCTATGATATACGAGGTACGATTAATATTACTAGAATGCCTCCTTGTTCATGTTTTTAGGGTAACTTCATAGTTTTATAAAAAAAATTGTTTGTTCTTCAACTTTCAAGTATTATTGTTTAAGTGGCACAACATTAATTTCGGTTAAATTTACAGGTGTACAACAGGTACAAAGATGATTATGGTTCGGTCGTTATCCATTACAACTACGCAAAGAACAACGCAAAATTAAAAAACAATTTTTGTAAAGTACTATATAATATATATATTCTTAAAATAATTATTTTGTTTCTTTCTTCACGAAAAACTCCTATAACAGACTTCAAATCGATTTCGTATTTGAAATTGAGTGAATAATAATGGACATTTAACGTCGTATAATAATATCTAATTATATTTAGTGTTTACCCTTATGAAATATGTTAATTTGTTTTTGTTTTATTCGACTGTAAGTTATTTACACGACGCCTGTTGTTCACACATTGACTTACCTACGTACTATTCACTTCAACCTGTCAATTCAATAATTTTGTTTATTGTCTCTAATTTAATCAATTGCGCAGGCGTCTCAGCGGATAAATTATGTAAACTGTATAATTATGCGTCAGCAGAGTGACGTGGTTTTGCGTGTAATATTTTGAAGATACCTTGTGAATGTTTTACGACAAATTGAGTGTTACGACGTAGATCTGTCACGGACTTTGTTTGTTTTGAAGATTTGTATATCGGTATTCGTAATGTTAAACACATTTTTTAAACAAACAAAAAAACGCGTTAAATTTAGCATTCGGTAATATCTGGTTGTAATAGTTTGAAAATAATGACTAACGATCGATAAATATTTCCAACATAAATTATACCGGTAAACATTGAATAACGATGGTGTTATTTGTTCGGTGTCGTTTACAACAAAATATCATGTACTTTTCTAGTAGACAATCGATAAAACTCGTGTTATTTATTTTGAAAACGATAAATCGAAATTTGTTGTGTGATGCGTAGGTACACTTGCACGTTATTAAATAAATTATGATTTTAAAAAACAATAATCAAACAACAACTATTTAGGTGTATGAATCAGAATATACTCTATGCTGGAGACTAAAGTTAGTGAATCTGTTAACGACGCAACAATTTTAAGTAAAATAGGTAAAAATATAATAATTCATTATTTGGGCAACAATAATCCTCAAAACTATTGTCGGTAAATACCACTAAAGCAAGAACCCACGTGTGAGCACATAAATAATAATCACCCGCATGAAATACGCTCAGAAATAGTCAGA
Organism: Hormaphis cornu; assembly: GCA_017140985.1. NCBI lineage: Eukaryota > Metazoa > Arthropoda > Insecta > Hemiptera > Hormaphididae > Hormaphis > Hormaphis cornu. The sequence goes on from CM029358.1 coordinate 32,342,768, forward strand.
TACTAATTTAAGGAACTATATAAAGTATATTTTAGTTGTTTGCGTTACATGCGCTCATCAGGTTTGGTTTCGATAATGAAAAACATACACAACTTCAGCATTTACGACGACGCAAACAGATCGACACGTCAAAGTGATTTTTACGTTGAAAAATTCGAGTTAACTGCAAATTAAACATCACCACTCAATCTTCCAACAGCATTAGTATCATGAATCAATATTTGTTATCGAAAATCAATATAGAGTTCTACTAACCCGAACCCACGATATTTTGTAGATACAATATTGTACATACAACAAACATGTAGGTACCTACCTACTCGTATTGCATATCGTATACATATATACATTCTATTACTATATTTGTTCAGTAAAATAATAATTATAAATCGACGGTAAAGTGACAGGTTGATTAAATATTACTGTCGAGTAATTTCTCAACAGCTGTCAAACAACATTATACACAGTTAAAAAAAAAAAAAAAAAAAGTGAAAGAAAAATGCATTTCAGTGTAGTTAATTTGCATAAATATCAAGAAATCTTTGAGTACATACGTACAAACACTCATAAATATTTTAAATCGGTTTTACAGCTAGCCGTTTCTTTCACTATTAATTTATGGCCATAAAAACGACCGTACTAAAATCGAATTCACGTGTTAAAAATGATTAAATATTCTAAAAATGTAAAATTGATAGTTGTATACATTTTGAATTTTGTTTGCCGGTCATATAAGTTTGTTTGTACCTCCGAAACCAAAAACGGAGTTACCGTATTCATCGTATTAACAAAAAAAAAAAAATATATAGATTGAAATAAGCTGTCAATTATAGATGTATTTGGTTAACAAACACTGGCATTGTATAAAATATTGTAACTAGGTATTGAACGGACATTAATCAATCTGTTTAAAGCACCATCAGCTCCATATAAAATCGGAAATTATGTGTCGCCGTATTATAAATGTGTCGGTGTATTTACTTGTGTACATATTATTATTTTAACATTTACGTACAAAATAAATCAAACGGCCCATACCGGGAACGTAGGTGCTATTATTACTACGAATAAGCTTGTGTGTACACTTTACAGGCCATAAAACCGAAATTAATTTTACCACTGCGACAACATGTAAACATAAAACATATATACAGATGTATACCCAAGTCATACACGTGTACACCAATGTAGAGAGAGAGAGAGAAGAACAGTTTTGGTTGCACGAGAAAAGTTTGGTGATTGTGGCGATTTATAAATCAATTGACTTGCTCATGACTGTACTCATTATGTGTATGATTCGATGTAGTAGTCGCATTGCACTACGTGGCGATTGACAAAAAAAAACTGTCCTAAAACAATATCTCGCCGAGCAATTTTAAAAATATGTTTTTCTTTTCCCAAGGGCGTTATAATTAAGCATGGGTAGTAATATACGCAATTAAGTGGCAACTCGTGCATATTTTTTAAGGGGCGAAAGGTAGGCAATTTATATCGCGTTAAATGCGTCTAAATGGACAAAATTGGTTTTTCGGTAATAGTTATCCTCGTAGTCACCGTGTATTAAAATTTTTTTTTTTCTTGCAGAGTAGAAGAAAACTTTCTACAGGGCGAATTGGATTTCGATTTTTGATTTTATTCCTAAGAACCCCCAAAAAATGTGTTAAAAACTTATAAAAATTTGAACTTAAAAATCGAAATCTAATGTCTGAGGTCATTATTTTTCCAAAAAAAAAAATACAATCTTAAAAAAATCTTACAAAAATCTACGAGGCGTGAGAGTTTTTCCAGTAAGCCGTGTCCTCGTGGGGAAAAACAAGTGTCGAGCAGGCCCCTTATCAAATAGATAGAAATAAACAAATTTATATAATATTTATGTGAATGAATTGCAATGAAAACCCGCTCGTTTTTGAACGCGTAACTGTATAATACAACTAACGTGCAGCGTATTTTGTGATTTTGTTCAATTCATTATGATTCGTAACATTATTTTCAACTATCCAACAACAACTATTAATATACAGCGGTGATTGTTTTTACTTTTTAAAATCAAGTGGATCATCACGACGATCGTAACGTATACATACGGTATAACACACAACGTAAATACTCGATCAGTATACGTAATACGTTTTACTAAATCCGTTGTCACAACAATTTATGACGTAAAAAGTCAATTTTTCAAAAATGAAAAATTGTCGAAAGCCATAATAGTTGAACCGTCTAAAAAAACAAAATTAAAAAAAAAAATCTCAATGCTCGTTTACGCGAACTGCGTTTTCGCGCGGCGTGACGCGGCGTAATCCTAATGGGTACTGTTCGGGGGGTCTGCTGGTTGGCAGCCACTGCAGTTCTCGCCGTATTGTTCTATCGCGTGAAATTAACGTCAAAAACCGCTGCGTTAAAAGGTCGTCACAAACGACGGAAAAAAAAAAAATAAAAAACAAAAAAACAACCGCATAGATATAAAAAAATACGAGATAAAAAGCGATCGCTACGTGCGAAACGAAGGAGCCGTCACATCGAACGCAAGTCCGAACCGCACTCGGATTTTCTTTCAAGTCCGTCATCATAACGCCGACAAACGAAAACCAGACGAGTGGCACGATCGCTAATGGAATCGACCGGAGACGACCGTAATATAATATTATGCCGTCCGACAGGGGCGCCGTTTTAAACGCAGGAAGTGCAAACGTTTGACGCTATTAATGTTTCAAAAAAAACCATCCCGTAAATTTGCACGTCGGCTAAAATCCTCCGAATCTGTTATAACGTTTTTCCATTAAAAAAAAATCCGTTCCTTCCACGGCTTTATTATTATTTGAAACGTGCGTTATTATTCGTACGGTTTAAAAACCGTCAAAATCTATCCGATGAAAGAAAAGTCAAACGTACTGGTGCGTCGAACCGATTTTGACGCGCAACGGTCGCAGAACTCGGGTTTCGTAGATTCTAGCAGTTATACCTTTAATTTTCAGTTTGAAAACTACTGATCTGTGTTAGTGATGGTTGAAAATTTACTTTTTTTTCCCCGTTTATATCGTACAAACCAATTGGACCTTTTACACCGCCGGAAAATATAACGAATGCGTTTCGTATATAACGTAAAGTAGTAATTCGTGTTACAGTGAACACATTTTCGTGCGTTTTGTCAGTGTGGCGAGCTATAAAAATTTATGCGTTCTTCGCGTTATAATACTCTGTCCTCCCAACGCGTGACAGAGAGAAAGCTTTCGCGCTCAGCGGATATTACCGTGCTCGTGGAACACCCGTAATGACGAAAAACAATTATTTACCGTGTCGACGCATACTTTCCAAACGTATTATAATAATATCGTCTGGATACAACAATATTGTCGAAAAGGCATCGCGATACCGAAGGTGTAGAATATTATCGAGTTACGGCGCCGAATACGCCGCAGCTTATTACGTATATTCGTATCGAATACGCGCGCCCCGAACGGATTTATCGCTCCCATCCGTAATGATCGCTCGTAAAAAGTCAACCGTGTACATAGACATAATGTATATATATGTATAATATATGTATATATATATGTATAATTATTGTTATGCTCTCACCAACGACCGACGACGGACACCCCCGTGTATAACTGAATTATCGTAAAATATCGTACACACGATAAACGTCGAGTTAAAATTTTACAAACGTGTTAGCATCAATTATAATATACGTCTGCGCGTGTGTGCAAACTAACTCGGAGGAATACGTAGTCGTTTTTTTTTTTTATTTTTTTCCCCTCGGTTTACACTTACTTTTTTTACGACCCAATAACACGTTATTTATTCATCGGAACTGCAGCGTCGTTTATTCGCGGCCGTTAAACTCCAAAATGGGTTCGGCGTGTCTCCATAATATCGTTATCGTTACGTCGTCGTATTATTATTAACACACGTTCGCATATAATATTATACATTATCACGCGCACGATAGCGTTGTGTACGAAGAACTCGTAACGGATCGCGCGCGCTCGCTTATTTTAAAGCCCTCGTCGAGAAAACGGTCGTGGAATCGATAAAATACGTAAAAAATCGAAAAAAATTAATAGAATACAAAAAAATACACCTAAACACGCGCGTCACGGCTCGAGGTCATTACGTTATTAGTGTTCACCACTTTCAGTCTTCGGGAAAACGTGTGTGAAAGTTCAAAAAACACACAATATTTTATACGTTCGATCCCTCTGGGCGCTATTCGGGTCGCTGCGGTGACCACGACGGACGTATACGATATTATCACGGTGGAGGAGAGCGGAGCGATATAATAACTCTCGAAGTGTCGGATTGAAATACCTTTTTTTTTACGCACGTTTTCAAAAGTCGTTATTACGTCCGTTGAAAATTCTCGGTCGATGGAAAATTGAAATTCGTTTGAGTCGAAACACCCGGGGCGACTGAATCGGCCGCTGCGCGAGTTGACAACAACTATGGATTTCGAACAAATACTCGGAGCGTTACAGCTTTCAGCTTGCCCCAGTCTCCGCTAGAAAAACGTGAAACTAACGGTTTTCAAAATAGAAAAATAGAAAGAACGGATAACAAAAAAAAAATTGTTATTATCGTATGTTTAGATTTAGTCGGTTTTGGAACTCATAAACACCATTATTATGGACTTTTAGATTCGTCATCTCGCCCCGTGCGTCAACTTACCCCATTCTCCCCTGACTATAAAATAAATAGTTGTTTTGCACACCAACTATCTATGACCTGCGGTTTTTTTTTTTTGTCCGTCGCACGACCTTCGCGGCTCACCCCAGGACACGATATTATTTTATTCATCGTGACCAATACTGAGAACACGAGCGTAATACTGTTGTAACCGACGAAAAAGTAGGTTCCTAAACGTCGAAAAAGTTATGAAAAGACGATACCTAATGTTATTTAACTGCACGAAAAACGTTTGTATCTAGTCGAAAAGTACAACGACGATGCGCCCGTTTGGCTCCAGTTTGGCCGTCATTTGAAAATCATTCCGATTAACCGAAACGCACGTTTACCTGACTCACTTACCTACTGATTATTATTAAATGTTCGCTTATTTCCAAATACAGGAATCAAACGTCAGATATAGGTACGTGAAAACGTCTACATAACGAATACTTGTGTCTCATCTAAATTAGTATGAAATTCTGTAGGTACTCTAAAATTTTCATTTTAACCGAATGAAAAAAGTGTAGCAAACAACCGACGGAAAATCTTATAACGAATTCGGGAGGTTATGGAAGATGGGAGGACCAACTTTGAATTCAAAATTTAACTAGACCCGGGCAGCGCCAGGTCATATGGACGGCTAATAATAACAATATATATATATACATTATTCATTCTCAAATGAATCAGTTTAAACATATATTTAAGTACGATATTAATTATTACGTTATACACTTAAACAGATTAACGTTTACCACATATTAATTATGAAATCACTCACCAAATGTTCAGTAAAAAAAAAAAAAAAAAACTAGAATCAAATTGGTTCTACGAATTTATTAATTCCCGACATATTTTATGTAGTGCATACCTCATAAATTTTTCATTCGAGTTGCACCTATATTCGTAAAGCATATACTATATTACGCTATAAAATATCAATAATTATAAGTAGGCTGTATAGGACGTAGGAACGTACGTCGCGTTCAACGTAACCTTGTTGTTTATTAACGTATAATTAGGAGTTAGAACTGTAAATATTTAAATTTACTCTAATAATTATCCGGCTTTTAATACGCACAATATATGTTAATTTTTAGACCGACAGTAAACGGGGTGTGTATTTACCTGACATAATTCGTAGTTATCTTTCCATACGTTAATTTAAAAGTTATCAGTTCTATTTGAATATTTATCGCATTATTCAAATGACTTGAGTGAATTATATGGAGAGAACGTAATATATTTTTAAGACTATAAATTATCATTTTTTACAAGTTGTTGTATACTCATTATCAATTATTATTAATAACTTTTTTTTTTTTTGTACCTTTACTAGAAAAAAAAAAATAAATGAGTAATTAAACACAGTGTTACTAATCAACAAATCCATATTGACACTTGGCAATTTATTAAAAACATAATACTTGAATATTTTATGGCATCCAGAGTGTAGTATTAATATTAATTTATTCCCTGCAGCGTCCAACGGCCATCGGTCGTCTAGTTGTTAGTAACAAGGTTAGACAGGTTATGGTGTTTTTTTTTTTTTGTCAACTCGGTATGTTTAAATTAAAAAATCAAGAGTTGTTCATTAAAATTTAACATTAAGCGGTAGACATAAAAGGTTAATAGATTTTATGTTGCTTAAATATATACGACGTGTTTAACTAACAGTTATGTTCAATCATGGATATCCGACGTATACACAAACCTACGTAGAAAGATCGTAAATTGGTTTTCAGGACGGATAAAACATTATTCTCTATACCTAGGTACAAAGAATAAAAATAATTCAGTTAAGTTCAATTTATTTACATATGCCAGTTTTTAGTTGGATCAACTCCTAAGAAAATGTATACTAAAATTATTCAAACCGTACCTGTGCGTATACAATGATATATAAAATGATCTTATAGCCTTATATAGATTTTTGAAAGCCGAAAGCAAAAAATTCACGAATCCACTTACGGGAACACATAATCAGTGGCGTGTTCAGAAATTCGCAAAGAGAGTGAATGTAACCGTGTAAAAAATTCATTTAAATTTAGGTACCTATTGTTTTACCAGTTTAGGCCTCGACTGCAGAACTGGGGCCGGCAAGTTTTTATCCTTTCTTTAGATGCAAACTCCTAAAACCAAGAATAAACACCAATTTTTTTTCAAACGTTCTGTCCAAAAACAGCCTCTTATACCATACATTCGTTTGACTCCGCCGAATGATCGACCATAAAGTTGTACCGATCGCCCTCAGACGTATTTTATGCGGCGGAAGAATCAATCGTTAGAATACACTCGATTTTAAAACGGTAAAAATTAGTTAAAAATAATCATAAAATTAAACTGTTGTTTAACCATTGTGGGTTTGCCGTTAAACAGTATTATGTTCAACGCGTTAAAATTCACGCCTCGTATTACATAAAGATAGAAACCGAAATAGAATACTGAAAATAAAAAGCTATAGGAAACCTTACACCGCCAGATTACACTAGTTTCACCAGCAAAGCGAAAAATAAAATTAATTTGTACTCACGAAAACCCGTAAAGTCGACACGGTCGTGCGGTGAATATTGTTCTAAACGCAATATTTAAGAAATAGTTAGTTCGACAGCAGCGTGCCCGTGTCAACGAGAAACCACCGAGTGTAGAAATAATTGCAAACTTTGCCCATCGATAAATACCCGTTCCCCTCAAACGTTTCGATCGTACGTATCCGTTATTCAAAAATTATTTTTCACAAATTTTTACACTGTACGCTGTACGCTGACATCTGCAGCACGTGTCTATATTATTCGAAATTTTGAAACGCCTAATCGGTTTGAGACCGGCTCTTTTTAGGGTGGATAAAAAAGGAGAAAAGGTGGGTAAAAAAAAATGCTTTTTCGACGCGACACGACAATCGTCGGAGAACGCACTCGATCCGAGACGAGTTTAACGACCCGAGTTTTATAATAAAAAAAAATATATACGTATATAATTACACTGCTTCGGTGAAGTTTGCGTGCGGCGTATTGCGGGGAATCGCATGTTATTATCGTTAACATGGAAAATATAATACTATATCGTATAAATAATACGTCTATATTACACGCAAATTATTATGTTCCGATATAGTAATTAATATTACCCATTAATCATGCATCACGCGGCGGCAAACTTTCCGCCGTCCCTGGTCGCAATACAATATAATAATGTAGTATGTATATCGTGTGATTATAAAAACGGCGACAGAGGCGAGGAAAAAACTGGAGAGGTAAGAAAAAAATACGGGGCCAAGTAGGCACAATGATAATATTATACAATATATATAATATGTCGTTATTGTACAACTATACAATACTATCGTACAGTATCGTGTGTAACCGTGTAATTACTTATGTTATTATTATTACTTTATAATAGCGTTGTATAGCGTACGTAACTGTTATGTTTTTTAATGAACATCATTCCTCCCTGATATAGGTACGTATTTTAGAGTTGACTAAAAACGACGGCAGTTGACGAAGACGACCAAGTTTTTTGTGTTTTCAAATCGTTTTCGCGTGTACAGTCGAATCAGTTTCACGCGTCAACAGGATAAAACTGTTGTAAACATAATAAAATCGCCAGAACGGCCTTATTTTCAAAAGACAACAATTAAACGTCACGACCCGATGTAAACCGATTATCACGCGTTTGTAACGATAAGTACCTGTTGTATATTTTCAAAATTGTAAACAAAACAATTTAAACTGAACATCGATTACAAACGATTCTCTGTCCGTTTTACAAATTGTTTTCCTATTTTTTGTTTTTAATATAACTTTCATAGACAGTTTTATAGATTTAGACAGTCGTGCGAACGAACGTGACGGCACGGGACGTAGACGTAAAAATAGTACGCACCAAATGAGTTAATAAAGTTAAAAACTGTCGGCAAAAGAAAAAAAAAACGCGATCAACCGATTTCCAGCAGCGGTGGCCAGCAGCGCAGTTTCCGCGCGACGAAATGACAAAAAAGATTTACACGTGCCGATGATAGAAGTAACACGCGTTCGTTGTCGGACAAATCGTTTTTACAATAATATTATCGCACAACGACGTACCCGCCTGTGTATAAAGAAATTCGATTATCATTAACACGTAAAAACCGGCTTGGAACATATATGAACGGTAAAAAAAAATTGTTTTAAAAACAGGCGACACTATGACGACGTGATCCTACGGGTAGGATATTGACAGGAGGAAAAAAAAAAATAGTAAGATAATCTCGTGTATTTTTAAGCACCGTTCTGTTATTATTTTCATTGTGTTATGTGAACAACAACAATAATCGTCGTCGTCGTCATCGGCGTGTGTGTGTTAATCTAGTAATTCGAGTTTGCGAATGCGTTATGGTTGTTGTTGCTGTTGCTGCTGTTCGGCGGAAGACCGTCAGCCGTGTGTGTTATTGGAGGTGTCAAACGTCGGGGTGACAGCAGCAGCCAGGGACGAGTGCTCTCATATACATTCGGCAGTTGACAGGTAGTAATTCAAAACTCTGTTTTGTTGTAACACAGAAATTTCGGGACAGAAACACACACACACGATCTGCACACACGCGGCCGCCGGGGTCTTTATCCGGGCATTCATCAACCGAGCTTATCTCGTACCGAGGATGACAGCTGCGAATTAATATCGGATTTCATCAATTACCGTCATCTCGCCCGATTCGGGGGGAAAATGAAAGAGGGAAAAAGAAAAAATAATACCAGGTTACGTTCGATACATTCGTGTTGTCGGAATAAAAAATTTTTTTTAAAAAAAAAAAACCCCCTCGTACGTACGAAACCCACTTGCACGTTAGGACAGCGGATTTTTGTTTGCCATCGTCATATTATTATTACGCGATATAACGTCGCACGAGCGCATTTTAACACAACATTTCAACGTACGATTTGGAAATAATGAAGTTAAAGTACGATTTTTACACACGACACGATACAATTTTGGACGCACGTACGGCTCTTACAAGTATTTTGATTTTGCAACCTCTAAAGAAGAAAATGAAAAAATTGCCGGAAGTTTATCCTATGGAACAGAGGAATTTTTCTTAAATAATTTGCGCTATTTATTCCCCGGTTCAAAATAATACGGAGTCCGAAATACCACGTAGTTGTTGTACGTCGTCTTCGTTTTTAAAAAACTACACCCATGTGCAACGGACTATCGGCAGGAGCGGATTTTTTCCTGTTCTTCGGAGGTCGTCTTAAACTCGCGCCTAAATCAAAACACGTGCAGAATCTACGCATACGTAAAAATCGCACTTCATTATTTCCAAATCGTACGTTGAATATTACGTTAAACGTTTGTACTATTGAGCTTTTGCCCGTTTTTTTTCATTACTTAAATTATTGTTAGATTAAAATTATTTGAACATTTTCATCGCAAATTCTCTACGCGCGTGATACGCTAATTATTATAATCAACAGCTAACCGCATAGGTGCGAGTAGATAATACGAACAAGAACCGTGTTGAATATTATAAGTACGATACGATTTGTCTTTTAATTTGTATGATTTTTACCATCGAGAGTAAGTTTTTTAAACGAATTACTGTAATCGCTTGTATAAACTATATTCGATTCGTAAATAGTTATTAAACACTTTTATAAACAACGACAGTATATAATAATACAAGTGTTTGTCGGTAGATAATTATTATATTACACATTGTTAACACAAGTATAAACAATTATTTATCGCCATCATTCAAAATGTTTCATTTCATCATCAAAATAATCATTAAATTTTCGTTTTAACATACGATTGAAATTGTTCCGGAATAAAACCAACGTAGCAAATTTTATTCTACAAAAAAAATTATAAGCATCAAATTCGATCAAAAAACGGGAATCGCAATATTTTTAGTCTCGTTGGGCTTAGACGGATTCCCATAGTTTTGTAAAATCGCGTATATTTTTCATTGATTAGGTAGGTTCAATCGATTCGAAAAAAGTTACTCTGACCACTGTAGTAATAAAGTATTTTGTTTATTAAACCTGGCGTTATTTATATATAGTTGTATTATATAATTCAAATGATAATCTATTATAAAAAAAAGTAACGCGATGATTTTTTCCGTGATGGTCTGTTTTCGCATGATGGCTCGGAAATAAAAAAAAAACTAGTTTGAAAAGAAATTTGATGCATCACAATTTCTACTTACAAAGCCCAATGTTTGCCCAGTAAAAAAAGATCTACGAATGATGGTGTTATCGTATTGTTATTATACAACTGCAGGTTTTTTAGACCTTAGTCGCAGTAAACCGTACAAATTATATCAAACTAGAAAAAACAAAAAAAATAATTCGACGATGGTTTTGAAAAGCCTATAAAGGTGAATAACACGCCGTTATCATCTTTGCTCCGCTGTTACATTGCACGGCCGCGGACAATAACAGGTATTTTGTCCAAATTTATACGTCCACGGTTTGTGCGCTTGTGCTCCGACTTGGGCACAACACCACCTTTTGCTCGAAAATTTCGACCACAAGATACAATCGTTTCCCAGTTTAATACTGCACGTATAGCGCAACAACGTCTGTCTGTTAATACGGACGGACGTGCTCGAGAACTTTTTCGTGTTTTGCTGGCCCGAAAGAATGATAAATGTCGTCTTATTCGTATTATAATAGCAGCCATCTCACAGTATCCAGTTACGTTCGTAACATTTTGATGCGTTTCCGATGAAACTGAAAACTTTTCACGCCGTTCTTTTCGATCCACGTCGGTGTCGTTCACCGTGTATCATCGCTAATCACATTTGGTGGGGTAGCTTTTTATGTACGCGCGTTGAATGCAAAATGAACTTACGAAGCCAACACGTTCGTTCCAAACGTAGACACGAGTTGTGAGCACACGCGTATAAACGAATGTTATAAAGTTTCGTAAAAGCCGTACCCAAGTATAACGTCGATGTCAATGTTACGGCCGTCGTTAGATCTTTCAATTTATCTCGGGTTCGTGGAAACGGTGTGTTCGATATAACCATATGCTCAATAGAAATCGACGCGAGATCCGGTGGTCAGCTATTTTCAATCGTTTTGAATGACCTCTTTGAACAAGTTTTCTATGCTAAAAAAAAAAACCACAGCATCAAAAACCGTCATGCGGCCCAGAGCGATTCCGGATTTTTTAAAATACGCCAGTCGTACACTTTCACTAGGTATTCGTTGAGAGAGCTACGCGGCACGGCGAAGAATCACTGCGCTGCGCCCACAACTCTCGGCTCGTGTTCTTACGGCGAATGTAAATCGCTAGCGCGACGTAAATTATATTTACCGACTTGTGCGCACACGGTCGTCCGCGTGATTTATGTGCGCGCGAGTCGGAACTGCCTTTGCCGGAGATAGAATCTCCGTTAGTCCGGGCACTATAGTCGTAATAGTTAGTATGGGCGAACACACACCCTCCTGTTTTTGCCGACGGCTCGATATTATGTTGTAAATATAATGTATGTATCGACGCTGTAGAAGAAAGAAAAAAAACACGTCAGCCCTTCTTCTCAAAGTTTTCGGATTTCTTTGAGACGAACATTAACGATGATTCTATTATCGAGACTGATCCTCTCGGGCGTAAGTGTTTACAGGCATTTCGGTTTTAAAAACGTAAGTTTCACAACGCGCGTAATTTTCCATAAGCGATCCTTTCATAGCGATCTTTTCATAGGTACGTATAAACGTTATGGACCGTTTCTTTTAACCGCCTACAAAAATCATCCAGTCCAACGCGTTTTAGCCCAGTACAACTTAAATCCATATTTACAGGTCAATACAGTTGTGTTCCGTTTTAAGATAGTATTTTTTTCATGCGGTGCCCCTATGAAAATCATCTTCAGAAAAAAAAAATAGGGAACAAAAAACGTTGGTCGTAACCGATATTAGCGTTTTTATCAAAGACGGGCGCGAATAATATTATTCCTAGGCACTATATATTAAAATTTATATAAGATTTTTTAAAGCAATTTTCTTGAAAAGTTTCAAGTAAAAGCTCTCAAGTTTCGCGGTACCATTGAGTGATCTCCGCTGAAAAACGGTGTAAGAAACACTGGATTAATACACCATATGTTTTGAAAAATACTGCGTTATCGAATCCGTTGGTTTTTCTTTTTTTTTCTTTTTTACACTCGTCCAAACTTATTTATCATTTTTCGTAGTTAAGCTATAGTTAATGTGTACAATACCTGTTTTTAATAAACAAACAATTCGGTTTTAAATCGGTTAAAACGTATACATATTATATTGGATTATTCAACAGAATGAATAATCCAAAATTTGGCACGTTTAATAATTTCTGTGGTATTTTAGCCATAAATCATGTAAAAGCCGTAATTCATCGCGTAGACAGTATGAATACAAAATTTTATACATGTATAGGTATACACGTATAAATTTGACACCTAAACTTTTACGGAACATCCAACGTCATTATGTTAAACAAATAGGTACCTAGCTGTATGGAGTCGTTTGTCAATTTAAATATCGGGTCTTTTATTCCACCCGTAAGGTGAGACTGGTGAAATAATATATGGTCCCACAGTATTTTGGTCGTACCTTCGAAAATCGTACAGTTTATTCCGAAAACAGTCATAGAAACAACAAAATCATACGAAAAACGTACTAGACGCTGGTAGTAAAACGCTAAAAGTTTTCGACGTTCGGGGGTTTGGGGACCAGGACGCGTTACAGGCGATCAGTGGCGTTTCAGGATTTTTTTTTTTTTCCGGTAGTGGCTTATTGGTGAAAAATTCCACGGTCCGCACTGATTCACCCGTTTATAGAATTAACCATAGGAAAAAGAGGATTATTCCTCACCACTCGAAAAAATACGTAAATTTTCGCCTTTCGGTTAGCGGCGGGTGATTTTAAACTCTTGTCGTCTAAACAGTAGGCACACTTAATTTTTATAGCGAAACAGATGAGTCTCGGATACGAAATCGCCCGGACTATATCAGTTTGATTTTAGCCCTCCCCCCGTCTGAATACGCCACTGCTAAAGGATATTTTTTTTCGAACGCGAAAAATCTCAGGGGCAGTCACGTCCCGCGGGGTATAAGTTTTCCCCGGGGGCTCGTTTCGGCGCGACCCGATCGACTGGCCTCCGAGGAGCTCTTTCGACCGCATCACCGTTTACGAATACGGACTAAAAACGCGTAAAAAATCCATCGGCAGTCGTGCGGATTATCCCGCGGACGTTTTACTATTATAGTAGCCATATTTATTGATCGCACTGAGTGTTTGATGATGCTCTTCGGTAAAAACTTAGTAAAAAAAGATTCAATTTTGTACTCGTATAAATTCCGTAAATAACACTAAGCATGTTCTTATTGAAAGCTTGGTAAGATCTTTAAGTTGGTGAACATTTAGAAACGGGCTTATCGAGTTAAGTTAGAACGTTATTACAGTGTAATTGGTAAAATCTTAGTCAGGTCTGGCGTTCACTCTAACAACATTGAACAATTGACCCTACAAATTAAAAATGTTTTATACTCAAGTAAAAATGGATGACAATGTGGGTACACCGATGACAATTATGAATATCTAAATCGATCTATACAAAATAGAGCTAAAAAAACATATAAAATGAATATTACAGATCCTATAAGCTTTTATTCAGATGGTGAGTTTTTTAAGAGGTTGAGATTTACCGAAATAATTTTTTTAAACGTTTTAATGCTGATGGTACGTTTTACTGAACCAGAGTTTCAACCCCGAAACAGACGTAAGAGGAGGATTCGCCTGCAAGTAAAACGTGGAATCTTCTCACTGCACTCAGATGTTATCAAGTAAATGTTATCATAATAATTAATACCTCAATTAGTAAAATATATCTAATTTTTAGTTACAAATAACAATGTACAACACACATGCCCGTATACTAATGGGTAAATTTATAAACGGTTAGACACGAGCTAAATCATCATACTATTATACCTGTATTGGTTGGTCAGTGGATTGATATCTGAACGGATTTAGACAACCGAATATTAGCCCCACGGTTAAAGAAAATGTGTCCGTAAGAAACGCAAGTCATTTGAGAGAATGGGTAAAGTTTCCTCGTGTCAATAGAGTCGACATGGTCGAAAAGAAATTCTACCAATTTTTCGGACATGTATTCCAGGTGTCGAACAAGCAGAACTGTTCCGAAATCGAAAAGGACGTCATTAAACGTGCCATTGATTGTAGGACTTGATACGGAAATTTATGACGTAGTGGCTAGCTAGACGGCCTGGATCTGTTCACGATTCAAGAGTTTTCCAAAACAGTAGAGCGTTTTAGTCAATAGAAAACGGGTACATGAATGCACTGTAATGCTCAAAAATACGGCAATATAATACGTACCTAATAAAATCTAAAATTTTTTCGATCTAGGCGTGAACCGGAGAAGCGAGCAGACATCGATAGTATTAAACGGCACGTCGTCGCGAAAAAACCACCATACGTAGCGTAAAATACGGTCGATAGTATTAGTTCTTAACAACACCCGATACGCAGCCAAATGGATAATCACTTGGGTATTATAATACATATATAATATTATTGTACCTGCTGCAGTATCATGGCGCAATTATTTAGGAACACACGGTATTATTATAGTACACGAGATTAGTTTTCAATATTATTTCGTACGTTTAGTACCGTTTGTATTACTATATGTTCGTGCCCTCGGGAGGTTTTTTCTTCGCCGTCGCTCTACTTCTTTTTCATCGATCCCGCGTAATCCGATTACGATGGCGAGCTCTCCGAGATTATCGCTTTTACGAGTCTTTTTTTTTGATAACGCGTTGATACGTCCTACCTACCTACTCGCATTCGCAATTTTGCCATACGAACGATTCGTGAAAAAATGCCGGACGATCGCCCGCTAAATAATACGCGTGGCGTATTGTGTAAAAACCTATTTGGAATTTTAATCCTGCAGGGAGAACGGTAACGCGTATTAAGACCGAGGGGTGGCCAAAAGTGTCCAAAAAGTGAAGCAAAGTAAAAGGTAGAGTAACTATAAAAAAAATCCCTCTTGTTATGTTGGTAACTTTCGTCATCCATCATTTAATTTGTTATCAGCTAACGGACTTTTACGGTATTCATGTTTTAAACCAATGTACACACTACTTTTTTGTCGGCTTCACTCTCTTACTTTCTAGGAAACATACAAAAGGGGTGCTCCTCTATAACACATTCTTACTTTATGATTAAGACCGCTTTTGTGTTTGGAGGATACCTACGTCGTATTCTGTCTATTATTTATTTCCAACACGTGTAGCTGTAAAGCATGTTATAATATTCTTCAATCCATATGTGTGGTGCAGTGTTACAAATGAACAAACGTGGTACTATTTTTTCAAGTCCGTCGCCAAAACAATATCATCGTCAAAATAAAACTCAAATCCTTATTCAACGTGACAGAAATACGTGTATAAACGGTCTTGACAATTTTCCGCAATAGTCGCGACCCTTCCGTTTTCCGACAAAAAAAAAAAGAAAGTATTTTCTATTCTCCACAGGTACTCAATAAGTACTTATATCTGGTTGAATATCAGAACTTTTTTCAAGCTTGTTTTATTTTTTCAGTACAGTTTGAGTAGTAGGTACTTACCCCGTAAGTAATTAACATATACTGCAGATGATAGAGCTGTGGTTGAAAGTCTTGTAGCATAGCGACTGGCCACCAACTCTGACCCCAGCGTTCAATTTTTTATACTTACGTTGAATTCTGAGTGTGTAAAGCGAAGAACGCATTGGTTTTATTGTATCAATTGACTAAATTACGATGACCGAATTTCAACGTTTCAATTCGATTATTTACTCGATGGTTCTTTTGTTCGTTTCGTTGCAATAACTCGACTAAAACGAATTCAAACCGATTGAAATTTTCACGCCGCGTATCGTTGGAACGGACGATATCGTAAGAGTTTCATAACGAATCGGACCCCCAAAACTTAATAGTTCACAACGTGTTGTGTGTGTGTGTGTGTGACGAGCTCACTCGGAAACGTTGTATTTTCGTCCAACCGAACGATATGTTTTCTAGCAGAGAGACGCATGTTTGCTAAATTAAAAAACGTTTAAAACAAGTTGATGTATCTTACACACCGACAATTATAAAGTATACCTATGGACGATTATTGAAAATAGGGTTTTCTTGGCAAAAAAAAAAAACGTTAAAATCATTTTGTAAAGTCGAATAGAATATGAGATACGCGTCTACTTTGAATAAGAGTTTTTATTTTGATTTAGAATATATATTTAGGATATTGAACAATTCGACTGGCAGTAGGAGCGGCAGGGAGGCGTTACAGCAGTCAGCAATAGTTATCGCGGTAAATGTGCGAACCGAAAACGATTTCAGAACCACCGGTCGAAGTGTTCACTCCGAAAATCGAATTATAATATTACACGAGCAGAGTACGACGATCGCGTCCCCTTCACCGTGAATCTACGCACTAATATGTTATAATATTATTTAAAAAAAAAAAATTATAGAACACGCCGCCGCGTATTGTTATTGATATTAGTTTGATTGTGTTACAATCTAATATTTTATATATAATATATTATTATGTGTCGTGTTAGTCCGGGGACTAGCCGGCTCGTGAACAATACACAAGCGTGTGTATTATACGGTACTCGAAAAACGACGTCGGATCGGATATCTTCCGGGTCGCGGCACATACGCTGTCGATTCGGATTTCGCTTAAGACCCCGGACGGACCCTCGAAACGCTGTAGGTCGTGCGACCGTTTCGGGCGGATACGCTTATTATACGCGTAACATAATATTGTCCGTGCCTACAGGGAATAACGGCTATTAAATATTTTCAAAATATGTTTTCGGAAAAAACTAATATTATATATATATTAAAAAAAAATCATTTCGGTTTTACGGTAGTTGAAAATTTTGTAGACGCGGATTCGTTTACGATACCCAAAACTTCCATATATATACACTGCAGACACGATTCAATGGTATCGTTGTTAATTTTCGAAAATTCGGCCAAATTGAAATATCAATACAATTTTCGCTTTTAGTTATACCAACCACAAAGTGGACGTTTTATCACACAAATATACTCATCACATCAATGTAACTATTGATTATGGGTTATGGTTAATGATATTTGTAGCTTATGGAAGGTATAACGTAACAATTACGCATCGACGGCGAATACTGTCCATTTAGAACCAAAATTTTTGATCTATTTCATTAGGTGCGCTGTAACTTTGTACTTGATTAACTAATATTTTTGGACGTACATTTAAAATGTTCGGTAAAAATAGACCAGCGTATATTGACCGCGATGGAGTTTTCTAGATTCCAAAAGTAAATCATTGTTTTATTTTGAGTTTAAAAATTTTGAAAAATGTCTTTATAATATGCTCGCGTAGGATAAAAACTGTTTCCGAAAATCAAATTAAAAAAAAAAAAAACAAATAAATAGAAAAAACGTTATCCTCGGGGACACACGCGGTGGTGAGACACCCTGTGTACAGTGACCGGACGAACCCTCTGTATAACAATAATTATTATTTTTACCGATTACCGACGGAAACTCGATCATTCCTGCGCGCAGCTGAAGAGCATCCAAGGGCTCGGGTTGAACCGGTATCCAAACCCGAATCGAGACTGATGAGAAACCGTTACTCGACGTATGAGAAAAGAATGCCCAGAAATGTACAAATAGGGAGGGCGGGTGCGGAGATATGGAAAAATTACTAATTTTAATAATACTTACTACTTTTATACCAAATTCGGACTCAGTAACAACACAGTTATAATATAGGGAGTTTAACCCCAGCTAAAACCTTGAAGAGCCCCAGAATTTCGTTTAAAATGTTCTTCCCGAAGAAAAAGCATAAGCATGACACAATCGTTTGGCTTTGATCGCCTCCACCACGCTAAACGTTTGACTCGAGTTGTGCCTGCTGTAGTCCTCGGAAGTATTTTAAAAGAGTACATCTAACGATAGAACACCGCAGGAAGAAAATATTTAAAAAAAAAAAACGTCGGATTTTATGCTTTTGTATCTAGACCGATCTGGAACGCTGAAGTTCAAAATACGGAACCGTTTTATCATTCTTTCGTACAAAAATGATAAGTACCTATAACTAATACCAAATTATAGGCCTTTTATTCGTATCATTGTCGGTGTTTTTAATGGAAAACAATAACTAGCTGACTATAAATCTAAACGTTTGATAAAACATAAATGACAATGGGGAGGGGTTCCTCCAAACTCCCTCCTTGTGCTTGCTATTAAAGGAATGTAAAAAAAAAAAAAATCTTAGAAATGAACCTTGTGTAAGGAACTGAAAACCTAGACTTGAAAGAGTTTATTGCGCTGACTTATATTACTATTATATTGATATTTGAGTGTATAATACCTATTAAATAGTACCTAAACGTAAAAACTCTACGGAAAATATGCATCAATTGAACGAAACGAAAACCTGCACATTTGAAACTAAAACGAAACTTTTTCCACTTCTTTCAAACATTTTTCCTTTATTCGTTCGTCTCTCCCAGTCTCTTTGATTCTAATTATTTAATTAAATAATATACATAAATTGTCATTGCGTTTGGTCATTTTAAATTATGCTATATTATTACATTTTGTCGTAATCGTGTATTGCCTCCACAGCAAAATTAAGAGGATAAACACAATATTTATGAGGACCACCCTAGATTCAGTCGCAGAACTTGTTCTGCGTGATCCATCAATTTATGGGAACAGTATTGATTGTAGAGTTACAAAATCTTAACTGTCCGTTGAAAAAAAATTAATTTGCGCAATAACACCTACATCCTAATTTTGTTTACACAATTAATGCAGTTAATATGCGTAGTAATTAATTGGTGAATATTTGTTTTTATTTTTTTGACAAGCAAATGTAAATATTATTGAAAAGTGCTATTGACAAAATAGGAACGCTACAGCACGGATCAAGATCTTTGGTGTGAATATTCAAAACTTTATAACTTTGTTATGAAAACCGTTTTCAGAAGGTCGGTCCTCGAAAAACTGATTTTGCTTCATTGAATAGTGACGCGTTTTACCGTTTACAATTGCGCATTCATAAACATTTTAAACGTCTTAACATGAAAAAAATTTAAAATTACTTAAAACTAAATGCATTGAATTTTTTTTTAAATGGTCATAGTACTACAAATTTTAGGATAACTGAATGTGAATGTCGGTATAGCGTCTTTTTAATATAAACATCATGTATGTTTATTAGCTGTTTAGTTAATTAAAATATATAGGTAAGTTATATATTATAATATACCTAAATTCCTGTGCCATCTTATACAGGTATGGTTCGATGTCAATATATTTTATCAATGTACCTGTATAATATTTAAAAGAGTAAAAAAGTGAAAGAGTTTAATAGGTTTTGTTTTTTAAGCTATTTTTATGATTTGATTAAATCACAAAAGTCGATAAGATTGGCTGAATTTATAAGTTCAGATGTATGAAAACCATCGTGGTGGGCGCGGTGGTTGCTGCAGCCCTCTTGTCACGTAATCGTGACACAAAGCACATTTTTCAGATCCCGGTGATGATGTTTGGAAAGAGGAAGAGAAGGTCGTTAAGTACCGACGACGATCCCATTAAAATTGGGGTTGTCTCGCAGTGTGATTAATGTTAAATATGATTTATTAACCGACAGTAGCAAGGAGGACAAAGCGCATAATCCCTGTCAACAAAATTAGCCCGACAGATGAGGATATATGACGTGCAGTAATTTCTCTTTTTCTTACATAAATGTATATACCTAACGTATATACTTGACACTCGTATATAAATAACGTGTACAATATGAAAGTTTTTTGCGTTGACACTAAAAACAATCAATCAGCTAAATTCTCATCAATATGGTATCACAAAGTCAACAAAGTACAATAATACCTATGTGAAATGTGATATAAAATAGTTGGATATGAAAAAATAAAACATTTAATTAATAATACATATATATACTTGATGACTTCAATGCGTGTTTTTAAGAAAATTTTACTGTCCGCGGATTTATAATATTAATAAAAGTGTTTTGTTCCCTGCGCCATTCTCTGAGGGATTTTTGAATACATTTAAATGTCCGTGTTTGATTTTTGATATAAACTTCACCAAAAAGTTTTAACGCTGTTCTTTGGGCGTTATTATAAAGCGCATTGTATCACTGTTCTATCTTCAAAACTATGGTTGTATACCCATTGATTGTACAATATTCATCGTCGCAACACGAAAACAAAAACAGATTGAAGTACCTTGATGGAAATGACTAGTGTGACACTGAACTTAATGCATTGTACAAAATAGCAGGTAGATACCATATATTATGACAACATAATTTGGTTAAGATTGTAATTCGTCATGATAATAAAATAAATTAAAAAGGTTTTAAAAATACCTTTCAATTAAACGTCCACATTTCAGTCAAATTTTTAGCGCCACGACATTTAGCAATCGGACGCTATCTCTGCGCGCAAAAGTGATTACAGAAAAGTAAAAAAATAAATATATTTTGTCATTTCCCTCGTGGTATAGTCAAATAATAAAATGACTCGTTAATAATAATTGTCAGTCTGTTACGTTGTTTTTTCAAAAACTAATAAACAAAGAACTTATTAAAATTATGTGTTATGTGTATTAATCACGTTTCAAACAACTTGGCTGAAAGGAAGAGCCCCTTAGACCCCCCTCAGATCCGCGTCCGATGTGATCCTACGCGGTTAATCCAAAAACTCTTTTCTGTGTGATTTTCGTTCACACGATATGATCGTCTTATTTCCAAAATAGCTACTCTGCTGGAAACACATCAGAAAAAAAACCACCTACATAGAAAACACATCAGCGTGTGTGTGTGTGTGATTTGACGGCGGTCGGTAATGGTCGACAGAAGAAAAGCATCACGTGACGTTTATCGACAGGCTTTTAGCCGGTGAGTGGCGCGCACTTTTCGCTGACTTTGACAACCGCGTTTGTTTATATTATTGATATTGTTTATAATACACGTTCACATACGTACGACACACGTCACACGTACATTGAAATGACGTGTTTATTCATTTTTGTGTTATTATAATTATTATTAATAGAATTTAATAATTTTAATCTACAGGGATTTGACAGTGCTTGAACATGTACGCAATCAAAACTGACAATTTTGCATATTATGGCTGCGTGCCGTATTTAGAAAGGCACGTAACATCATATTATTATGGAATGAAAATTTCGTATCGTCTGTCCGCCACGGTTTTTATACTATATTATATACTTTAAAAAATTATAATTGGACGTCGAGTGGAAACAAACGCGTATTGCTAACTGACAAACCAGACGTCTTGATTATATTCGAATTACTATATAAATTGTATTCAATGTTTAACGGCCAGCGTTGTACAACTGCGTACGTATAATACGTTTAATTTAGTATATTGTCGAGTTCACGATTTGAAATAAGGATAAAATTCGAAATTTGAAGACCCTTTTGAGCACTATAGTGTGTTTAACAAGTTTAACGATCGAGAAAATGCTCTCAAACGGCTGAGTTTCTACATAAAATACAAATAGCTCAGTGTTACGAATTATTGGATATTTGTTACAACGAAGTAGTTATAATAAAAGTGAGCTTTTATTTTATGTGCAATGAGTTAAGCTCGAATTAACTATGTTAACTAACCAATTTGATGTCATATAATAAAATTGTTTCGAGAAAAAAAATCTCACGTTTTCTTCTTCGAACGAATGTTTGTAGTTGCCAAGTCACGTGCGTACATATGTATCCTTGATCGTAGTACCTATACCAACTCGTTAAGTAGTATCTTGGGGGATAATTAATAATGATTACATATATTTGTGGTTTATTATTTTAACCTTGTGTACGTCGTGCGAAATCATTACAATTATAAATCATATTATAATTTTTTTGTTTATTAAATAGAAAAACTCTGATAATGCGCTTGTGTATAATTACTAATAATAATTACACGTTTTGTCATGATTTACGGCGTAACGCAAGTATGCCAAAAACTCTCGTGCATGAACTAATTAGGTATAGTCGCGTGAAACACGAGCTAGTTGATACGAAATAAATTACGTTACAAAATAAAATCGGCGATAGACTAATATAATAAGTGTTAAAAATATTAATTAAAAAATGCAAAAGTCTAACGCTAAAACGTACACGAGTACCGTATGAAAAACGTTGGTCACGCTGTTTTCATTGACGCCTATAACACTTGAATAATATTTATAAACCATTTTCGCGTGATTTGATTTCTCGTATTACCAAGCGCCAACTTTAAAATTGATTTGTTTCGTAATTGAGTAATAGACGCCCCTTGAATGTTTCAAAAAGTTTTCAGCAACCAATTTGTATTGTGTTGAAATTAATCCGTTCAAACAATCATTATATTCTATACGTATCATCCGGGAACGTGTAAATAACGTGTAATGTTATATAGTGGTTCTTGTTTTAATAACGTAACAACGTAGGCGTAAACAGGTCTTTAGCGGCATATTATTTTGACTTCGTTTTACAACTCGATTTTCGGATTTTAGAGCCGTATTCTCGGCGGACGAAAAAAAAAAACCTCATCATCCGAATAATAATTCATCGCCTGATAGTGATATATCGTTTGACATCCAATGACAATTAAGTCAGTGTCTGTTGCATCAACAGCCCTTCACTCCTCGTCCTTCAATGCGCCTATATATATATTATAAGGTTTGATAATTAATGCGACTTGTCAGCCACATCTGTCCATACTGCTCCCCCACTGGCGTTTACAACGGGTGAAAAACGTCCGAATTAATATATCTTCGCACCCTCTAAACCTTGTTGACGGATGAACGACTCAGTGGATTGGAAATGTCGTCGCATTATCAAACGGATTTGAGACGGGTCAATTATACTGCGGCATTTTTAAAATACGCGTAAAGTAATTTATAATAAACACGCCGATGGATGAGAGAGAGAGAGAGCTGCGTAGGAAAGGAAAGAAACGAAGAGAATACCAACGAGTTTGGCTAATATAAATTATAACGATCTTCGTTTGCAATCGACATGGGTTTTTTAACGACAACCATAATATAATAATGTTGTTTGAAAATTATTTTCCCTACCACACATTGAACCGCACAGGAAAAAATCATTGTAGACATAACGCGCAGTGATAAAAGAAAGCTTGACGTAGGAACTAGCAATCTGTTATTATTATACAAAGATCTGCAACCGAGTCTCATCGGTTTTGTGGTTAATGTGGTCGTATTGCAATGATAAAATACGAACAAATTCAGCACAATTAAAAACAAGTAGACATCTCACTCGGTATACATATGAAATTGGAAAATAAAAAGCGACCGCGTGTTGCGTTTGACCACATTATTTTTATTTTCATGTATAGTACAGCATTTTTAAAAGGATTCATTTGCTGAAATGAAGTTTTCGTAAAACTTTTACAATACAACCGAGAAAATACTTGAAAACTCAACTAACTATCATTATATTTATATGAACGTTTAAATTTTGCGAACAACACAATAACTATACGTAGTATACTAGGGATGGGTTCTCGAACGCTCAAAACATCAAACTTAAGAAATTCGAACATTTCCGAAACCCGATCTTAATCGCGTTTGGAAATTCGAACACTATCGGCGGATTTTTTTTCGATTTTATTGTATGGTACATACAAAGTTTAAAAACAGGTTTTAGTCACTTTTTAGTGAGTAGTAATTTCAAACGTATGATTATATTTTATAATTACATTATAATACCTACTTACGTTGTCACTACATTTTTCATTTCATGGTAAAGAAATAAAGATACTTGTATACTATGTTATTCATTGTGGCTAACTTGTTTATTATAACGCGTTATAATTTAAATCTTTGTTTTTTAATTGTTTTCGTCAAGTTTTTCAAGTTCGAGTACGAACGTTTCGAGCAAAATAAGTGATTCAAAAAAATTGTTGTTCGACACATCCCTAAACCTATGTATATTACATAGGTGGCGGTCTAACGGTGAGAGGGTGGAAAGGGGATAGATCCCCTGCCATGAATTTTTTCAGATTTTGAGCGTGCCGTGAAAAATATATGTGGATATTGATTTTACAAACAGACAAATCTTTTTTTTTTTTTTTTAACATTTAAGATAACAAAAAAATATATTAAGGTGATACCGAAAAAATTTACTTTCGGACATATATGTGTGTACTACCTATATTTGAGAATTATTTGCTCAGTTTTAACGTTATAACGGATAAATCGAAAACATTTTCAAAAAACACAGAAAAATCAGTGATAAATCACAAATGAGGTCACGAATTTAAACGGTTTCGACGACATTCTCAAAGTACAAATTATCATGCAAACCAAGCATTTTTGGAACAATCGTGAAGTTTTGGCGCTGTTCGTTTAATAAAAACTTTAAATTTCAGTTGTGTCGGACTTGAAACACGATCATAAAAATGTATTCGTCTTCACGATTTTTGCTCGCAGACCATCTTTATCTGTTGAAAACCATCGAAGACGGAAGAACACAATGTTATACAGTTCGGTTGTCTTCGATTCGTATACTATTGAGCTCGATCAGAGTTATGTGTTATCCGTAAGCGACGATTTATCAAAATTTGTGACGAAACCCGTTGTTTATTGTGTGTATACTTGGCGTGCGGACGAACCAAAACGGCGACCAGTTTCATAATCCACAACACTATTCAATACGTTTTTTTTTCCCAATTTGAATAACACGCTTTTGACATACGAATTAATTAGTTTAAATAAAAAAAAAAAAAAAAATGCGTAGATTTTTTAAAAAAAAATCCCATCCTATGACAAAAATCATTTGATCGCCACCGATCTCACACGCATCGCGCGACTACTGTGATCGTCCGCGGGCGACATTATTATTATTTTATCGCGTTCAAACGTAAACAATACGCGCTCATTTGCATCGATGACTTTAGTAATAAAAAAAAAAAAAACAGAGGATGAAAAGGTGGTTTATGACGGCCACGCGTAAAATTAAAACGATTTCGTTTATTTATTCATTTTTTTTTCCTACGTACACAAAAGATAGTGACGGTATAAATAATATATTATTTGAAAAAAAATAATAATAATAGGTATAATTCAAAACGTCGAAATTCGCCACGGGGTTTTGACGAACGAGCTACTCGACGTAATTGGCTGCGCAGTGTTATATTATAGTCGCTGTCTGCGGCCACTGATGCGGCGACCCGTTTTCCGCCGCAGTGGCGACGAGACGACGCGCAGGGATCGCGCAGCAGTGGCGACGAAAATAACGTAATATAATATAGGCGCTATTACGTCGGCAATTTATCATTTACTCGTCTTTCTCCCGCCGTCTATCTCGCTCTTTTGCGCCCGTACCGTCTCGCTCCCCGGTCCTCCGCCGTCGTTTTTTCACCCTCTTTCTCGCTCTGCCCGCCGTGCGTGCCTACGCAACAACAACAATAATAATACGTCATGCGTGTTTTTCTGCACCATCAATACGGTCCACCGTTCGACAGCCACGAACTCGTGATTTATAAACCGTTATTGACATCCGCACCACCACCACCACCACGTGGCAGGTTTCGCACGTCCGCGGGAATATTTTTTCATCGAAAGCTGGAGCGCAGGTCAAAACTATAGCGATAATCGAGTCGCATATACACATGTCTCGATCGTTAAAACAACGATCGATTTATCGAGCGATCGAGTGATGTCTCGTTTATATTCAAAACAAACAAGTTCTTCTTCACCTCGCGTGAAAAACATTTCGAATGGTGTTCGTGAAACGGTCAGGCGGCGTCCGGTCAGGAGGCGTTCGCGACGCCGGCGAAACTTAAGATTCACACTGTCGTGAAAAACTGTATTGCTTACCGGTTGAGAATAGGTAAGTACTGAAAAGCCCTACAGGTTTTATTTGTAAATTCGGTTTCGATCGATTCGATCGAGCGACCTCTCGGTTATTAATACTCGAATTAAACGTTTCGATTACGAGCTGATATCGTACGCCCGTCACCGGTTAAAACGATGTTTTTTTTCAGCGACCGTCGGACGAAAACGCCACGCGCATCCAGGCGCACAGCTACAGCAGAGGCATAATAATACGCTTACGTATATCAGCTATCGGGAGGCGAGGGTCGACTTCAGGGGGGTATCCTAAGGACTAGCAATCAATTATTACGAGAATATTGTAATGAAAAAAACGTACTATGTCGTCGGTGGCGTCGACAAATTCACCTGTCCTGGAATAATGTAATATATAAAGTGCACACTCGTTTTTTAAGAAAGTATAGGTGTTTAAACGTGACACGGTTTGGCCTCCCCGCTTGTGTGCGGCGGGTCTGCGTCTACCTGGGTCGCCGTTGCCATCGATCATCGTGACATTTGGGATTTCATGACGTTTCGCAATTTCCAAAAAAATATTCACCATATAGGTATAGTCGTGGTTTATAAGTTATAACGCTTATAAGTTTCGTCCGTCGTTTGTGTTCCGCTTTGAACGTATAAATTATAATACGAAAAAAATACGTATTAGAAATTTTAATAAACCGCAATTTTCGTTGTGTTCGACCCGACGTTCGGTCTGGTTTAGACAAAATGTTATACGCCAGCAGCTCTTTTTAACCCCTATATTGTGATAAACTGCAGACGATTTACAGTTTATTATAAACGCCATTGTTTAAAAATCGTAAAAAACCGTCTACATTTTTTTTTTTCACATTCAATCATCGTTATTGAGTTATTGCGGGAAAAAGATTTTTTTTTTTTCCCGAGTACGGGGGATTACGATTGTAGCGCGTACCCGACCCGACATGTTATGCTAACCGTTTTAAACGAACGCCCGACGGTTTAAACATTTTTAACGGTTCTCGCTTTGGTTCTCGGCTCCAAATCGCTGTTCGTCGTATAATGAAAGTTTCGACGCGATATTCTCCGCTGCAATCGTTCGTCGCCAACACATGGTAAATAATATTGCTCTGACACTCGTGTACGTTTAACGGTGTTTTATCGAATTGTCAATAGTATACATCGTCGTATAGCATAGGTTTTTTGAAACCATGCGGGTTTTGTGGTGGTTTTTTTTTCTGATTTCACGTTCAAACGAGTTATACATTATTATCGTCCGTTCGAGACTGCGACGAGATTCGAAAGATTGTATTCGTACGTATATAATACATGGCCGAGTGTAACTCGTTCGAAACGCTGTTTCCTAACACGCTCGCGGTTCCACCCCGCGATCTTCTGCGCGTCTCGCGCGAAACGTCCGGTGCTCAGATGACGTCCGACGGTTTATACCGCGGCGTTAAACCGTCAGCTGCTACTTTAATCCGAAACCGTTACGGGCGGCAGCAGTATTGGTAAAATCCGATCGCTATCTCGGGTCTCTCTATATCTCGACGCTCGGGAAACGTATTAATTATCGAACGGTAATCTATACGAGTGCGAATCATTAACAAAACGATCCACTGCGAAATCGTGAAATTTCGTGCGGCAGCAGCATATTTACGCGTTTCATTCTACCCATAGTTGCATACAGGAAATCACTCGTGGCCAAACAGATTGGCGTTAAAAAGCATTCGATTAAAACAAAAATAATACGCACCAAACTGTTGACGAAAAAATCTCACAACGCTGATAGTAGAAAAGTTGTACAGTTCTGCCGCAATCACGAATCTTATTCGATACTATGAACGAGTAACGTGATTTTGCAAAACTAAACGGTTATAATTTTCGTTTTTTGTTGAACATTATTATTATTGTTTTGTTCCGAATGAAAATACCAGATGAACTAGTAAAATATTCAACATACATTTCTTTTTTAATTAAAATAATTATGAATATACTTAACTAGCTGATCCCGCGCACTTCGTTGCCCGTAAAAAATGATAATTCGTAAAAAAAAAAAATCGTGTTTGTTCGAGTACTTTTGGGTGTAATCGCTGCAGTAAGCGCGACTCGGCCACCCTGGTTCGCGGACAAAGTACCACCTCGGTAGGCCGTGTTCAAAAATTCGATTTGACGCAAGTTTTTGTACCTGGTCTGCCCGAACAACCGGTGGCAACCAATAATAATTAAGTACTAATTTCTACTATATAATTGTTTCTCCTATAACCAGTAACGACAATACTGCGTATCTATTATACACTATTACATCGAAAAAAGGTCCCCGGGTAAAGTACACTCTCCTTTATACACACAAATATTGTATATATATAATTAGTGAAACATGGGTACGTGCGCAGGGCCGGATTTAGGGCGACCACAACAGTGACTCGGGGGAAAAAATCTTTCAAATTACATGTGCACTGTCACCCTGCCGTCCCGTCGAAAGTGGCCAATAGGATTGAAATGAAATTTAACACCGAATGCCGCCGATGGGTGAAATTTTATGTCGACAGCATGTTCGTTCGTCAGTAAATCCGGCCGCATCCTAAACCCTACCATATATATACAGTATATTTATAACCATAGAATATTATAATATTATAGAATATTATAATTTAATCAATAAATATAGCCCATCGCTCCGCAAAATTATCAATTTTTGGTACCAGGGTCCCATGAAGCCGACGTTTGCGTTTCAAGTGCACCACGTGGCCACAAACACGTGTTGCGTGCCGCGTCATGCGGATCATGGGTCCCTGGTACCGCGGTGGGCTAAAATGTCCGTATTTGCGGACCCGTACGCTGAAGTACGCTTAACTATTTTAAGCTCTTTTTACCCTTTAAAATGCGAATTTCGAAAAATCCTTTCTTAGTGCGCCTACACATAGTAATAAGTACATTTCCTGAAAATTTCAAATAAATCCGTTCGGTAGTTTTGGCTGTGCGTTGTTTAGTGAGTGAGTGAGTGAGTGAGTGAGTGAGTCAGTCAGTGGTATTTGGCTTTTATATGTATAGATAGATACGTTTAAGTTGAGTTTTTTTTTTTATATTTAGCCTACGATAAAATATTCCGGTTATGACTGACGATCATAATTTTTTATCTAAAACTTTAACAGATCGTTAATTGAAACCAAGTTATTCCGTGCTAAAAACACCGCTATTTCTTTTAATCAAAAACGCGCATATAACTATCGGGCTTATGTTATAAATTCTTCACTAAAGAACATTTTATAATACCTTATTTTTCAATGTAGTTCATGTCGATTTTTCGGTGTATTTTTTTTACGTCTTCTCGGGTTTATAACGGATTATCGTTAATCTTTTTTTTTTTTTTTAATTTTTTGGACACATCAACCGAAAATCCAAATAGATTACAACAATTTTACTAGTTTTCAAAGTTGTAAAATAGAAATCATTTATTTGGTAGTTATCGACTATTGACTGCTATCGTCGTACACAGTATAAATATTGTTATGTACATGAAATTGTATTGTTTTATTTAAATCTCAAATAAAGCGATAAATCGTAATGATAACGTAATAACCGTACACCAATAACGAATTGTTTTCTGCCTAAAGCAATCAAAGTCGTTCAAAATTAATCTCGGTGCCAACCACAATAGAAAACCGAACAAAGCGTTATCCAACAATTTCTAAAGCGCCGCTCCTTTCTCTTATTGATCATCTTGTTGAAGGTTTAAGGGTTTTCTATTGTTATTCCGTACGTTTATTCTCACGAAGACCCAGTTTATAACATTTTAGACCCAATCCCGCAGTGCCACGTGAAAGGGTAACGCAACGTTATAATCGATATATATTAGCAATTAATCTTCGTGTGTAAAAAAAAAAAACAATGACTTAGCTATTCGAACAGAATCAATTAAAAACAAATCCATTATAAATCTGTGCACACCGCGTTCACAATGGATATTTTTTTTTTATTCATACGGTTTGGCACATTTTCAGCGTCATTAAATTTATAGTCTTAATACGATCGAATGATCCAAACTGTCAGATGCAAATTAAAAAATATGTCATTGTTTTTTCTTTTAAAGGGGGGACGTATTCAGTGACGGTTAAAATATTAGTTTTCATTATAATCGGCTGAGTAATTACACATCAGTGTAGAACAAGAAGATGTACTGATAAAAAGTTAATTTCAGCTGTGCATCATTAATTAAATTGAAATCGATGAGATATAGTTCACAAAACACAAAGGTTTATACTACGTAGATAAGTCAGATTTTTTTAAATCATTTCAAATGCATGAAAAAATAAAACTCAAAAAGTAAAGACACAGTTTATTATCCATCGAATACTGCTGCAGACGTCCAAAAAAATCCGTTGTGCGTTTGAAAAGTCGCTCGTAGACGGAGGAGGCCTGGATTTTCGAAATTCCATACACCCCCGTTCCTGTTTACCAAGGACGTCTGCGGGGGAGGAACGAGTAGGAGGATTCGCCCCCTCGGCTCTTTTTAAAACCACTCGTGTGAGCTTCACCGGTGGTGCGCGAACCGCAATTGTTATTTTTGAGAAGCTCCGGATCAAAAAATTTGAAAACATTTTGTCCGCAAAAATTGTCCTACTGCGGCCAACTCTACCGAGATTTCGAGCGATCGATGACATGGTTTCCACTCTTTACGCGATCATCCGCGAGATTAGACACCTTCGCGGCGAGGGCTGGATTTTTATTCTTTTTCCACGCAATTCGTGCGCCGCTTTTGCACGGCCACCCGTGTAATATACACCACGCGCAGAATACAAATTCACAAGTAATTCTTGATAGAAGTACACACCTCAAAAGTACCTAGCGGCGGTGGCGTTTTCGCTCCGGTCGGCGGCTTTCGCGGTCGAATCGTCCAGGCACATATGGCAGGGCCGTAGATGGGGCAGGCGGTGGCCCTTTCTCGTCGACCACTTTTTCGGTCCTGAAAGAAACTTACCCCGGCAGAGAGAGTTTGGGGTGCGTAAGGAGGACCCAAATTTACTTGTTGCCCCCAAGGCTACGGCCCTGCACATACGGCTCGAGTGACAAATATAATATGTATAATATTATTATCACGTCGAAATCTTCCCGTTTTGTTGTGTCCGAAACCGTCCGAGTGAATCCCCCGAATCCAAACGCGATTTCTCACGGTAGATCCGTGTTTACACGGGCGTTAAATGACCGACAGATGTTTTCTTCCACTATAATAAATATAACATATAACGTTGTACACGCTCATAGTCAATAATAATAACACATTGCTACTGTAGCCACTCCACGTCAGCTCGCGGTCCGTCCGCCGCCGCCGTGTGTGCTGTCCGTAAACACGGTTTTCGTACCTATAATAATTCTTTTATAATTTTTTTTTTCTTACATCTTCCAGTCGAAGATACGCGCGTGTGTGTGTGTAATAGTACACCGCACACATAACGTTGGACGATCGGTTTTTTATTACTTACTTTTTTTAAAACGAAAAAAACACATCAAAATATCCGTCAACGTTACGTTTCTTACCCGTCGTTCGTGTAAGATTGGTGTGTTTCAATTCGACGGGCGAACGAACGGTAAAACAACTATTGTACCACCGGACAATACCTCCGTCCGATTCGAAACGTTATTGTTGTCAGGGGGAATTTCATCGAGTCATTTTTTTTTGCTCAAACGCTTTTGTTAATACAGTTAATACCAGGCTTACGACGACGCTGTTTATTTTTTAGTCGGTTACGACAGTTTAAAAATCGAAGTTTTTCCATTTCAAGTTCTTTCCCCCGCTAAACTTTGAGTTCCGTGGCTTGTAAACTTCAAATGTTGTACAATCCATCGCTAATATATGTTTTGTAACTTATAAAGGTTTAAAATCGAATTTCACGAACATTTTTTTTAACAATCAAAATTCCAAAAAAACTCAACGATGGTATACACTATAATATATACAGGCACGTTCTGAGCACTTTTACAAAACAAAAATTATTGTTTCGTTTGTGAAGGAACTGAGATTCCCTACAAGGATAGCCTGCTACTATAGAACGCGCTCTGGCGGAATTCGATGTTAACTCATTCGGATATTTCCCCTTGAGTGATTTATACCTATGCACGGCACATAATAAAAACTAGATTTCACAGCACCTAGGTACATTTGTTTCGCATACAGTCGCTTAAAAATGTACATTTGAATAAAAATTATAAATGTTTTATTAATACCTCGATGTATACTCAAGTGTTATTAACACATAGATCTCTAAAATTTGGTTCTTTTATCTCCGCGTAATTTTGAAGCCGTATCTTCGAAATAATTCACTAAGGGAAATTACATCAGTAATATATAGTAACAGAAAAATATTATATCGTGACTTAAAATAAAAAACATTGAAATTTTTATTTATTCGATCGTTCAACTGATATGTAAACATAATTAACATTACATTCATCTTGCGATAATTCTATATTTTGTTTGAAAATAAACAAATTTCATAACGTATTTGCTGCCGGTAAAATTTATTATAAACTTCAAAAGTCCTTCGACATCAACTTCAAAACGCACATTACACATGGCAAATGTTTCAGTACACGGAGTTTTGTATAGGCAACAACAAATACACAGAATCGGGTTTTTCATACAAACTCAAACGCGAAATACTCATAAGAAATTTAAAACACAACTTTTCATTTTTTTGCTCGTTTTGATCCTAATTTTGAAAAAAATACATCGAATCAACTTTTTGATTACTTTTCATCGATGGTTACGGCGCGCGTTACACTGTACTCAATCGTAGAGATGGCACTATTTGATTAAAATTATAATTTTTCTAATTTGTTTTTTGGTCCTTATTTATTACTAAAAATGAATTCTTGATATTAAAAAAACAATACCATTTCTGATGAAGAAAATTTTATCTAGAAAAATTTTTTATCCCTCATTTTTCAATCATTGTTATTGTTTCTATCTGAAAAGTGAAATGGAGGTAAGTTTCACAGCTTAGACTACACGTTAAGGATTTATGCTGTGTTACATTACACACCTACGTGTTTACTGTTTAGTCAAATTATTATTTCAATCATTGTGCAAAATGCAATTAATTTCGAAAAATACAATCCATGGTTTTAGTTAGCAACCATTCTTTCGCTGGAACATCTTTACAGTGAAATACTTTTAAAACGTATACTTATATGGTTTTTTTTTTTTCTAATGAAAATATATTATGCAATTTTTCTTGAAATTTTGTGAAAATTCTGAATAGCCTTAAGAGTCCAATAGCTCCCATCACATAATTATAATCAAGTGCGCAATGAACGCATCAATTTCTTGTATAAACACATATTCCTGATAAACCTTACGACAGTCTGGCATTCAAAAATCGAATTTAACAGGTCCCTTTTTTTATGACGTTCAACTAGTTTTAAATGTTTTCGTTGAAATGGCAAATTAATAATCTCATACATTTCAAAAAAGTATAATCGTAACATTTAGCAATCACATTTTTTGTTATATTTTTGGTTCTAATATCATTTAACTTATTTTAATAGCATATTCAATTAACTATAAAATTCTATATAATATGTATAGTTCGTTGCAGTATTAATATTTCAAAAACTGTAAACGGTTATATAATACACGGGATGCAAAATGTGTAAAATAAATTAAAACTTTTCAGGAAAGAAAACAATAAAACAATAATTGATAATACTTATGCGAGAATATTAAAAACATCTTTATACGCAATCGCACTGTTAAATATTTATCATTAATTTTTATGTTTTTTTTTTTCGTATTTATATACTTCTTTACAGCCTTGTAGCACTTAATTTTATTCCACATTTAACGATTCAGAATATTTGTGGTATAAAATACAATATGGTTTTACAGTAAACAATTTTATAGTGTCGTTTTGTTTTAAAACTATGTAGATTAGATACTGAGTACAGCGTAGGTAGGTACTCGGAGTAGGGCAAATAATACCATTATAGAAAACACTTTGTTAGTAATAAAAATTCAAAAATATCGTAGACGTATATAGTACATAAGTTAGTCACTACTTACAAAATTATTCAACAGTTTTTTTTTATAAAGTATCAGTTTCTCCATCTTAAAAGATCAAAATAACAAGAAAATAATATATAGGTATAATTCGTTTTACCCGTGTACTGCGTACACATAATATGAACCCTTAATATTTGAACACCTATAGTATGATACAAAAGTATAAAATAAACTCAATATACCGTGAATTCTCAAATACAATTGTACTGTGAAATCACTTTTTCTTCAGATGTTCCGATCGTTGAATGCAAACAGACAATTTATTTTATAGTGCGAATTACGTTTCTAATTTGTTTATTTCCGAAATTTTACTCGAAACGGTCATGCCTGTAATTTTTAAGGAATCTTCGCCATAACAGGTGAATTATCTAGTCTTAGTATGTAATAGAAATGCTTGGTAAACGATAAAGAAAAATAAAACAACCGGCCACTGTATATAGTCATATTTATATGAATTACTTCAGACGATCTTATAAAATACGATACTTTGCTGTATATATCCGTTTTCTATTAAAAACACAAATAACGTCGTATAATAATATTGTACTGCGTCAGGGATTAAATTTAGGGGGAGGCAGGAGGACTACTACTTCTGACCATTGTAGTAATAAATCTTGGAACGCTTTTTATATTATTTTTTAAACGGAGCAAAAACGGTTTAATTTATCCCCGCGGTCCGTAACAAACTGAACTTTTCAAAATTAAAAAAAAAAAAATGTTTTTCAATGAACCACGGCCGACGATGGAGTCAGATTTAAAGTGTATCAAAAGTCGTTCGTGAAAGGATTATCTCAACACGTCCAAACAAAAACTTTTAAAGGAGTTTTGGCGAAAAACAACGGAAACAAAAACACTACGTACGTGTAAAAACATCTACCTATAGACCAACGTAACATTGTTGTGTTCATACGATACATCGAACACACTATACTGGTGTGCGAGTTGTTCAGATCGTAAGTCACAAAAGTAAAAAAAGGTTTTATGAAGCGATATTATACGTGGGTTAATCTAATACGCGATTGCGATATGCGAGTATCAAAATTTCACATAATGCTCCCCGTAAATCGTTAAAAATTCGTCGAGATCGGTACCGATTTCACACACTAGTTCGTACCAAGCAATCCTTTTGAAAATAGTCTAAACACTTCGAGTCGGAACATTTTCGGATGCGACAAACGTCAAAAAATCATTCGAACCGGACACGACCGACTGACGGCGGCTTCTTGCACTGGCAATGCCGCACGCTGTGCAAGAACGAAGTGTGAAGTACACACGGACACACACACACACATTCGGTGTTCCGAGTGCGACTGTAAGACGCATTATTATTATTATTGTACTCGGCCCCGTCTCTCCGAGGCGGTGGTCCGGTTATAAAAACAACCTGTCTGACGTGTCATTAAAAATGAGTTAACGAGCCGCCGCTCTCTCGCGCGCACCGTCGCGTCCGTCCCGGCCGCGGATGCACATGCCCTACTCGAAAACTGCAGTCTCGCTCCTTGTCATCTTTGCGTCTTCTTCTTCTTCCTCCCGACTGTTCTGACCTAACCATGCGCCCTAGGGCCTACACACACACA
The DNA here is from genome assembly GCA_017140985.1 of Hormaphis cornu. Classification (NCBI taxonomy): domain Eukaryota; kingdom Metazoa; phylum Arthropoda; class Insecta; order Hemiptera; family Hormaphididae; genus Hormaphis; species Hormaphis cornu. Next base: position 32,378,960 of record CM029358.1, read on the forward strand.
CGTTATCGATCCTACTACCGTATTTTCCCGATCGTTTCCATCCATCTCTTCGGCCTTCCTCTGCCGCTCTTACCCCGATCCTCTCCCCTCATCAACCGTCTTCTCTCGTCACATCCACTGTGCTGCGGTCTCTCATCTCCTCTATTGTTACTCCTCGCATCCGTCCAAGCACATTCTCATCTCCACTACACTGCATCCATCACGCTACGTACGTACATTCTCCCGTCGAAACCGCGTACGACACTCGTCGTTAAAACATTTAACGAGTTTCTAGCCTCGTCCTTTCTTTCGTGCGCGCACCTGGCTGTTGTCCCGACCCGCCGTTGCCCGGGATGCAGTCGGTCGAAGCTCAGTAGATTAGTTCCAAATTCAAAAAAACGACTACGCCAATGGGTCACGCGAATTCGGAAACCCTGTTTCGCCGATGGGTTTTAAAAAAGCTCTAGGGGTCGGGTGTTGAGAAACCCTCTCTCGGCGCGAGGAACGTCCGCGTATAAGTTTCAAGTCTCCAGTGCGGGCGCGTTGACGAGTGATGAGTATAATAGATTGAACACGAGACGCTCCTCTCCGTTTCGCCCGACTTAATCCTACAACGTTGCGCGCGACCTTTCACAAGTTTACACAATTCCGAAAAAAAAAAAAGTGACATTTTTTTTTCTCCTACCGTTTTTGTCTTACTTTTTATCGCTTATTTTTTTTGTTTGGGATTTTTTTTTTTTTTTCATCGAGAACAACCGTTATTGTTACACACACAGTGTTTGTAAACGCGCGTCCCGGCCGCGCGCCGATGGATGCGCGTGTGGTGAAGAAGCTGCGGTAATAGACGAGCGGCGGCGGCGGCGGCGACGGCGGCGGCGACAGTGACAAATGAGTACACACAGAGAAGAGCCTCGGGGCCACGTCACGCTGACTTCAAAACATTATGATAAATCACCTGTCAAACCATCTTTTCAGCGTCTGCCAACCGGCTTGACAGCATCAAAAGCACTCCGCGCCGCCGCCGCCGCCGCACACCATTACACTGCGCGACACGAGGAGACTGATCGCGCGTGTTCCTCCGCCTCCCCACACGCCCGACAGCCGGCGGCGGTGATCGCTTGCCGGCGACGACTGCTACAACAACTACTGCTACAACAACTACTACTGCTACTATTACGACACGGACGGCGGCGCAACAGAAGCTGACGACGACGGTAATAATATTATTATTAAATTGTTATTAATAATAACAATTTAATAATAATATTAATAACTTATTATTATTATTATTGGGATACGTCGGAATATATTTTGTGTGTGAATCGTGCCAACGCGTGCAGTCGGATAACTGTAATGTTACAACACGCATTATTGTTATCAGTGCTCGGAAGATACATCCTAGAAACATCCTAGAAACCAGGGGATGTACACACATCTAAAGGCGCCGTAATGGTTCGTTTTTCGAAGGAACGATTTTTCGTCGTTTTTTTTAAACGGGTAAATAATTTTTTTAATTTTCGTAAAACGTGTTTCACAAGTCGGTCTCGCGGCATTATTTTTCATAGGATCCGTGTGTTGGCAGCCTCGGTTTCGCCGCCACATCGGTCGCGATAGTCCAGAAATTATTATTTTTTTTTAATAATAAACGATTACACGCGGTGCGTGTACGGATTGACAGCGATCGATGACAGTCGCCGCGAACCACAAAACAAAAATATGACGACAGGTAGTAACAATAACAATAACAATAATTTATTAATCTCGAGTACCTTTGAAGTTGTGAAATGTTTCACGCTCAGTCATCATCGTTCTGTCGTGGAACAAAAACGTAATGACCGAACGAACCGTGACGAGCCAAAATTAATGATCGACGACGACACTTCAGCTGTTTCGAACTGCTGCTCCCCCCAGCTGAACTGAAAATATTGTACATAATATTATTAATATTACGTACTATCGTTTACCGGAGAAAATAACGATAACCGTGGCATTGTATAAAACATGTGATGCATAATATTGTTAATCGACTTCAAAAAAAGAGGAGGTTAGGTCGTCTATACTACGACTGCGCTCAGAACGCGTACTGTTTTAACTGTGAACACTATTTTTAGGGTGCATAAGAAACGCTCTTAAATTCTCAGTGTCTCGACTGTTTCCGAATGGTCTTTGGATGATTCGGCTGGTACTTTGAGGCGTCTGAAAGTTTAAAATTGAAAAAGTTAAACTAAGGAGAAACGTAAATTTGACATACTGTTGCAGATATTAGGGGTGAGCCAAGGGGGCATAAGCCCCTCCAACATGTAAATTAACCCCCCCTTCCCCCCCAATACAACATCAATCGGCTCTGGCTCTTCATCAATGTGTTTAAAACGTTAATTACCTCGCCCTATTTCATGTAGCGGAGGAATGAACGCGATGGTGTCGGGACCAGTGATATTGTTGTCCGTTGATAAAAATAATTCGCTTAAAAGGTCTTTTACATATTACTTGCCGGCTATGTTTTATTATGTTTTCAAATTGTTATTACACTCATCGACGACATGAGTTTTAATAAGGCACTGTAGATCTTAGTGATGATGGTACTATAAATAGCAGTAGCAGTGAAAATAGTAGCAATAACGAGTTGCTAACTACAAAATAGCAGCGACCGCTAAGATTATTTTACTTTATTGTAGCCTACACTGACCACTGTACGTAATATATATTATACGTGTACGCAGGAATTGTTCACTGGGTGTGCAGAATGATAATAACTGCAAGGATATATAAGTAGCAGAAATAGCAGGTAGTAATCCGCAGTTGATGATCTGTAGTTTGATTAGCAGTCACTGCTATTTTCCCAGCAATATCGTAAAAGTGATTATCAGTTAAAATAATAGCTATATTATCCCGTAACAATACGCTATTTTACGTGAACTATAGCAAAATAACAATAGCTGCTATTTTTCACTGCTATTTTTAAAAATAGCAATAACATTAGCAGTTGCTAAAAAAAATAATAGCATTTCACCATCACTCACAGTAGATCTGTTGTTTCGATGACCAACACATTCTTCGCTCGCACGCTCAGAATCTAAAAAAAAATTACCAAAACATAACAGCTCAATAATACAGTAGTATGCACTACCTAAAATGGAAGATTTTTTTTAGGTTCAAGTTTTTAATATGAAAATAACACGTTGTTATAGGCTCGTTTTCAAGGAGTAATGTGAAGACAATCACGATGTTAACACTTTATTATTTTGTCAAGCATAACTATAAACATTAGTGTGCACGTAACCGACACACACAGATCACGCGACTTCACATGCCACGGGCAACACGTTAATCCAACATTTTTGGGTTTTTTATGGTACGTTAAAAATAGGTATAGATAGTTATTTACTTTATTCGACTGAGTGAATTGAGGAATCTATTGGTTTTACAAAGATGTGTATTTTTTATTATTATTTTTTTTTTTATCTGTGTCACATACAGCTCCTATAGGTAACTGTAGTATAATTTAGCTATGGTATTTTTTTGTTATAAAACAATAAAAATCCTTTGGTAAACCTGTGAAACTAACTAAAAGTACTTGAACGGTTATAAGATTATAAGAGTCGTCGTAAGACGTAAAAGTAGTCGTAACACGTGATATAAACTGATGATAAGAATTCCTAATTATTTATGTTGTGTTGAATTTTGTATAGTGTTTGTAGCAAGTTCTGTTTCCTTTTAACTACGCGGACTTCTAATCCTGAACGAAAAATCAATAATTTATAGTACAATCGTTTATTATTTTTGTTTTATGGCGTTCAGAAATGACCTAAAAAAAACTGCGGCACAGTTCATTTGAGTCGGTAAAAAGTATAATTGACCGAAGAAGTAGGTCTACTTAACTATAAAAAAAATAAAAATGTCTAAACCCAAGCTGTTAGTATCAAATAACGAATGCCCCACAGAAATCGTTGACACGTTATCGGAAAAGTAAGTAAAATATTATTTTATATGGATCATTTTTGTAACATTCGTAATGATAACATAGTAGTAAAAACAATTCTCCAGGTTCGAGGTGCAAATAATAGACAAACCCATTAACGGTACGTCTAAACAAGATATTTTGGATAACATTTCTGGAAAGTTTGGACTTCTCTTGTCTTCAACGTCCATTCCAATTGACAAAGACGTGATAAACGCCGCAGGTAAGCAACAATAAATATTAGGTATTAACAAAAAAATCAAAATTTTCCAAATTATATGGTATTAATAACGCCCATTCACAATAATAAAGTGACCTACCTACCTACTTTTTAATTTTTCAATGTGTGTTTACTTACTATCTAAATTTTTTGTACTACCGTTTAAAAAAAAAAAAAAGAGCCACAATTCTTCTTATAAAATAGAGAAATATCTGTTTGAATTATTTTTTAAGGTCCTAGCTTCAGAGTTATCAGTACAACGTCTATGGGTTACGATAATATGGACACGAATGCATTGAAAAAATACAATGTTTTACTCGGCAACAGTACAATTTTCACCAAAATACGAGTAGCAGAACTCACTGTTGGACTGTTGATCGCTACAGCAAGAAACTTCCTCGAAGCGAACAAACTGATTAAAACGTAGGTATTATATTTGTTGTACTTCTGTTGTATGTATCAGCAAACTTCCAAATTATAGCAAATAATAATTAAGTACCTAATATACAAGCGCCAGTAAAGCCAATATGCAGCACAAATATTTATAAATGGTATAATATGTACGGTGTATTAGGACCTATAAAGAGTAGAGACAAGGAAAACAAGTTTGAAATGAAGAAATCCAAGACCGATGTATGTGTGTGTAGGTCGGCAAGTGAGACGTTTGCCAAACTAATTGCATTTCGATGAATTGTGTGTGTGTGTGTTTTAAGGAATAAAGCATTTTACCGTGCGCTATTTTGTTCGACTTTGTTTTTGAATCCTTATTGAGTAAACAAAGGTGTGCTACACTTCAAACTCATTATATTTAAAATGACCATGTGAATTTGTGTCATTCTTAACTCATGCAAATTAGTATTCAAATTGATTAAAAGTGAATATTATTCTTTAAAGTATACTACAGAATATATTCACACTTTTTTTATATCTGTAATATTACCGTGAAAACTAATTTTTATTAGGCATAAACATAAGTTTTAGAGATAATACTGTAAGAAGAGAGTACCTAGTGCAATACAAAATTTTTTGTAAACTTATTATTTATATTAACATTTTTTTTTTTTTTTATTAGAAGTATATTATATTGTTCTAGAAAAATAATAAAACTTCAAATTCGTTACTTGTTATACGGGTACACTTCTAAGTTACCTAAACCTGTGAACCTGTAATTAACAATACTCACAGAATATTGCGTATGATATCAATTTTGTTTTGTCTTTAAAGAATTAATAGTTATTTTAATACGAACAAAAATTGTTACTTTTAATTGCACGGTTTTTATTGAAACACTACAATCGTTTAACTAGAGGTAAAACCACTGCTATGTCGCTTGGTACAGGCTTGACAAATTCTGCGGTCGGCATAATTGGTTGCGGAAACATTGGCATTGAAGTGGCAAACATGCTGAGTGGGTTCAAGTTGAGTGAACTAATGTACTCTAGTCGTAGGCCAAAATCCGAAAGTAATATTTACAAAAAAAAATTGTTCTAATTATTAAAAAAAAATATTTGGGTACCTAAATGTTTTTTTCATTATCTCAGTGAGCCGTCTGGGAGGACAATTTGTGCAGGTCGACGATTTGGTTCGACGCAGTGATTTTATTGTTCTGACAGGGGTCTTGAACCCTGATACCAAATTCACAATTAATAAAAATCGATTAGAACTTATGAAATCAAACAGTGTAATTATAAATGTGGGTCGTGGAGGTAAGTACATGGTTATGACTGCTGACATTAAATGAATAACAAATAAGTTCAGTTTAACAATTCTGTTGTACAGCTAATGGTAGGCTCGGGTAGGCAGGGAATAACTAATTGAAAACTAATTGTTACTTATTTTTAGTATTAAAAGTAATCTTTGTTGTATAATATTAAGTAATTTTCATATTTTGCAATGACGGGATAATTTTTTCGTAGAACTAATTGATCAAGATGCATTAATTGATGCTTTACAAGAAAAACGCATCCGTGGAGCTGGATTGGACGTTATGACACCTGAACCACTTCCACTCAACCATCCTTTGATGACAATGGAAAATGTTGGTACGATAAAAGTTTCTAACACTATTTTTCAAACTAATACTATTGAAATATAACTATGTCAAAACACTTAAATCAGGTTTTGAAATATTTCTTTTGTTATATAAATAGGGCATACTTTTTTTAAGAACGATATTTTTGTTCTAGTTCTTCTACCACATATTGCTGGAAGGAATACCGTTGGAGCAATTCAAGAAAAATTTCAAAGCGCTGCCGATAACATTTTTGCAGTACTGAATAATCAACCAATGCCATGTGAAGTGAAATTATAATACCATATCAAATATCAATTAAATAGCTTAGGTACAAACAACAATTAAAAAAAAAAAAATGTTTTAAACTATTACAAAAAGATTTGGTTTATTTAATTGTTAACAACTAGAATTTTGCACAGATTATAACAATGTAAAAAAGTCTAAAAAAAAAAAAAATTGAACAAATTGATAAACAAAATAGGTATTTATTTTTATTTTATAGAAAGTATGTTTAGCTTAAGTCAACATTTTGAGACATTAAATTGAAAAATAAAATGTTTTATGAAACATAATACAAAATTTTAATGTTCTATAATTTGCTTTGAG